>VYXF01009408.1:188058-208919 GCA_013397295.1 Polioptila caerulea
TTTTTTTTTCCTTAGATCTTACTGGCATGACTTGTGATTATGTTTTAGGATTTGTAAATCTGTTTTAGGATTTGTAAATCTATTGCCTGACTTCTAAGCCAATCGACTGTTTCAGAAGTCAGTCAGGGAGTTAAATCTGATGTGTAAAGTCATGGTTTGTAAATCAAACCGCAGTTCTCAGGTTAGCTGAGAGGATTTATGAATCTGGATGGAGATATCGAAATCTGGTTTATAAAATACTGATTTATAGATAAAACCCCCAAAGTGCAGCTTGGCTTGGCAGGTGGTGAGTCAGGAGGGGTGAGGTGACCATGGCATGGACACCCAACGCCAGCTCTCACAGGGACCCCTCCACATCCACCAGCAGTCCTGGGTTTCCCCTGCACTAGGAAATGCTGCTGGATCACACCAGGAGAAGGGAGAAGAATTTGGGTGTTGAGAATCATGGAGGGGAGGGGTTTTTTCAGCTTTCTCCAGCCCCTGGTGGGCTTCCCACAGTGGCACAGGGGTGGAGCAGCACCAAACCCCTCCATCCTCCTTTCTGAACCCTCAGCACCCCCATTTCCACCAAAGCCAGGGCCCACTGCTTGAGAATGGCTGCGAGGCTTCAAAAGTTTTATGGTATAAAAGTGTCTCTTATGTAAAAAAAAAAAGAGGAGGAAAAAAAAAAAGAGAGGGGGGAAATCAAATTTCTACAGTTCTAAAACTTTTTTTTAAGCATTTAAATTTTAAGCTGGGGATTTATAAATGGGCTATTAAAGTTTAAGAGTTTCATTATAGTTTTTTTTAAAATCATAATTACTTTAGGTAGGGGAGGAGGGATAGATCTACTTTATTCCTAGTGGAAACTATACATATATATGAAGTATCTATATAAAAGCTGGAACTGAGCTTATATTAATACAGTTTAACTGATATTCAATAACTTCACCCTCCCTTTTTCCTATTGTCCATATTTAAATACTTCAAAAAGAATTCTAATCAAGTGGAAATTAATAGGGGAGGAAAGACTGGGGTAGCAGGAGAGGGCTCTAATCCCACTCTCTCTTAATATTTCAAAGTCTCTTTTATTTTCCTAATAAAAAAAGAGAGAGTGAGAGGGAGAAAGTGGAATTAATCCAGTGCTCTGAACTGTCCTCTCGTCTTACTGATTTAAATAAAATCCAAGAGCACATCACACCAGAAGGCCATTCCTGGCCACGTGCCAGGGTGGGCTCCCACCTCCCAACTTTCCCTCCCAGCCTGGCACTGGAGGTGGTCACCCTCCCTGTGCCGACCCCCAAACCAGCCCCAGGGGCTTTGGGGTGCCCTCCCACCCCTCTCTGCACCCACACAACAGCAGGCTCAGCATCCTGGGGGGATTTGGTGCGCCCAGAGCCCCAGGGACGCAGCTCATCCCTGCTCCCGAGGGTCTTGCTCCCATGGGAACCTTCCCTGTAGGGCCTGGTGATGATGCTGGGGTTAGACCAGGACAAGGCTGAGCAGGAACTGCAGGAGAGGGAAGTTCCTGGTGGATCATTCTGTGACAGAGGCAGAACAAACCAAGTATTCTGCATTTTTTGCCTCGATTTCTCTGCTGCTGCCTCTGAGGATGGGGTGGGGAAGCCTCTTCTGACACAGGACCAGCCTTGCCCAGCCCTCCTGAGCCAAACCGGGATTTAAACCCGACTTCCCGCCTGCTTAGGATGCTCTCAGCCCCCAGAAGCTGTGCAGCCATGGAGTAAATAAAACTGGAGGCAGCCTCGTTGAGGCAGCCCGAGCTGGCTGCAGTGCTGAGCAGTAAATCCCTGTTTTATCCGGCCAGCAGCACTCACTAGATGGCACAGCTCTCCTTCCCGACTGGAAGTGCTCTGGCCTGCACTGTTTGCATCAGACTGGAGTGCAGGCAGCCCCCAAACTGGCCAGAATTTTCTGGCAGGGGTGGGTGCAGGGGGTCAGCACACACCCAGAATCCAAGCTCAGCCTCGGGGCTGGCCGAGGCAGGGGTTTGGTGTTGGTGTTTGAGCTTTGCTTCTCTCTGCCTGGGGTGCCACACAAATCTCAGCCCTGCAGAGTCTTCTCCTTCTTCCCAGTTTGGTTCAGAGGCACATTTTGGGGAAAGCAAGAGGATGTCAGTGCTCAGGAGTCACAACACACAGCAGCTGTAATGATGTGGGATTTCTCCCTTGGAGAAAATACGTTGCAAATCTTTAATTTCAACCAACCTGATTTACTGATAGGCACTTAAAGCATTTCCCCAAACGTTTTATTGTGCATTTAATTTTTTTTTTTAAATTTTGGAATTGTTCTGTTAAAAAAAATTAAGCCTTCTAGATTTCTCAATCTCATTATACAGAAAAAACATTGATTAAATGTGATATTAAGCTCCAAAGCTTAATGCACCACATGTGATGATGACCATGCAGTGTAAATTGCTGAACTTTCAATAATTNGTGTGATGATGACCATGCAGTGTCATTTTACCTTTTAAATTGCTGAACTTTCAATAATTGGTGTAAGAAATACGCACATTCAACTGCTCCAGAATTTAACAGAAAACAAATGAGAGAAAGAAAGAGCCGTGGTTTTCAAACATTCCAAGACAAATGATAGCACCAAGGAACAGTCATATCAGAGAAAACGTGAATTAAGATGACAAGGATAAAGAGTCTTCAGTGGTTTTGAAGCCTTTGGTTTCTTAGAAATTCAACCAACAAAACAAAAAAAGAAAATGATACCTACTCCAAAGCCACCAAGGATAAGAAGTTGGAAATAATGTTCTATTCCTGCCTGTGATATCTTCCCGTGCCTGGCTGGAAGTGCAGGCTCTGCCCAGAGCTAATCACCAGCTATTACTGACTGTGACCCAGCTGGGCACTGGGGAGGGGGCAATCACACCCAAGGTGGGCAGGAAATATAAGCACAGGGTTGGAAATAATAATAATAAGAGATTCAAATTCAGAAAGATTTTACTGCATGTTGAGAGGGGAATTGTTGCAGAGCCTGTCCGTCTTAGGAGAGGGAGGAGCAGTGGGGCTGGGGTGTTGTGGGAGACTGCTGGGGCTGAGGGTGGGCAGCCAAAAGGACCAGAAAGGAAACCCTGCAGCAAACAGGCCTGGAAATTTTGGCTGCCCTCACTTAATGGGATTTCTGAGAGAGAGGGGAGGTGACAGGGAACTGCTTGGGCTGGCTCTTGGATGGCCTTTGCCATGGCAGGGATGGGGTGGACCCTGGCGTGGACATGGGGGCCATTTTTTAATGGGAAGGTTGATTACTGAAAAACCTGATGAGATTTTTTTTTGGAGGGGTTGGGTTTGTGGTTGGTTGGGTTTTGTTTGGTTGTGTTTGGGTTTTGTTTGTTTGGTGTTTTTTGTTGGGGTTTTTTTGGTTGTTTCATTTTTTTCTTGTTAAAAGAAGACCTTATTTTGTCTTGCCTCAGGAAAAGCCTGGGATTTGTACTTTTTGATCCTCTTCTTCCCTGTCCATCAAGCTCCTCACCAGAGCTGCAATCCCCAAGAGTCCCTCAGAGTTCTCCCCCGCCTGCACCAGGGCAGTGTGGGAGGAGATCCCACAGCCAGCAGCCCGTGGGTTCCCCTGAGCCAGGATCCATCACCTCCACAGGGTCCTGTCCTCCTTCACCACCCACAGATGCTCCCAGGGCATCCTTCAGATGTGACCTCAGGTGACACCAAAGCCACCTGCAAAGTACAGCCCTCCCTCCAGGACAGACTTGTTCAGCTCGTCCTGATCTGTGACAAAGCTCTTCTGAAAAGAAAATGTCAAAAATGTCGGGATTTTCCCAAAGGACTGGAATTCCCATTCTTGGTCAGTTGTTGCTGCCCTAAAGAGGTTGTGATCTGAATGAGCCGGAGGAAGTGAGGACAGAGAATCCCAGGATGGTTTGGGCTGGGAGGAGCCTTAAAGCCCATCCAGTCCATGGGCAGGGACACCTTCCACTGTCCCAGGCTGCTCCAAGCCCTGTCCAACCTGGCCTGGGACACTTCAGGGATGGGGCAGCCACTGCTGCTCTGGGCAACCAGGGCCTCAGGGCCCTCACAGAAAACAATTCCTTCCCAATATCCCATCTAAATCTACCCTCCTTCACCTTAAAGTCATTGTCCTTGTGCTGTCACTCCAAACCCTTGGAAATAGTTTCTCTCCCTCATTTCCTGCAGGCTTCCTCCAGTTACTGGAAACCACAATTAGGTCACCCTGGAACTTCTCTTATCCAGCCTGAGCGATCCCAACTCTCCCAGCCCTTCATCCAAGGAGGGATGCTGATCTCTCTTTTACAAAGTTGAGACATTTGTGCTGTGCCTCTGATCCTCGGACACATTGCATTGCTTCCCTCCCTGCCTTGCTTTCTTACTTGCTTCCAAAACAAAATGGGTCCTGGTCCTTTCCCCAAGGAATTCACTTCTTGTGATCAATGCTCATTAACACTGATCACAATTATTTAAGCCAGTGCTGAGATTTCTCCAGGATTCTGGAGGGTGTAAAGGATGCTCCTTTCTTGGCAATTCTCTCACAAATAAACCCAGAACCAGCCAGTGGTCCCCTGGCAAACACGTGGATACCTCCCACACAAACAAACATCCATTTGCTACAACATCCCTCTCCACATAAACCAACACGAACCTGCAGGAAAGGCTCCTACAATACCACAGGAATGAAAGATAAGGTGGTGTGAGTACAATAACCCATAAAACTCAGCGAATCCTCCAGTTAGAATATAATTTTACTGGAGAGAGTGGGGGGGGAAATAGCTTTTCTCTCAAAGAAAAGGTGGTTTAAAATTAAAATTCATTAAAGAAGGCTGGCTGACACATTTCTGCATTCTTTGAGGAAGTATATCTGTTTCATTTAATGCACTGTCCAATTAAAAAGAAGTGGTCCCTTATTACAGATACGATTTATTCTCTGATAAACCACTGATTTATGGCTCACTGGGGTATGTATTTAATACTGTCAAAAAAAAAAGAAATGAAAGGACACCCAAAACTATCTGCAGTGTTACAGTGACTCAGTCTGAAAAGGATCTGAGGAAGCAAAGACCCCTGGGAGTTAAATGTAATCTTTGCCTGGGATAAAAGCACCAGGAACTGCTGATCTTCACAAAAGGATCCTTCGGCACAAGCCCCAGCAACCCTGCACACGCTCATGCTTCCTCTCCTCCTCCTCTTCCTCCTCTTCCTGCGTCCCAACCAAGGGACTGTAGGAAAGCACCATTTTTAAACAGAAAAAAAAAACAACAAAAAAACCCCCAAAAATATGGCATTATTGGAAAATCCCTCCCAAACTCTTAATGCCAGCAAAGTGCTGCCTCTTGGTACCTACAGGGAATAATAATTCATTTGTTAATCTCTAATTTAGAAAAATAATTGGAATTTGTTTTTTTGTAGGCAGCTTTTTTAAGAAGTGAGTTGATTTTATTTTTCCCCCAAATTTTCAAGTCTCATTTTGCTGATGGGAAAACAGGGAGCCAGGATAAGCAAAGTGCTTTGCTTCAGTTCCCAGCACACTTAGCAGCAGCCTGGAGGAGGGACAGCAGGATTTCTCCATGGGTGGGAGATGAGAGCTTTCCTGGCTTGGAGCTTCTTGGTCCCCATTACAGCAACACAAAATTGAGGAATCAACCTCTCCCAGGGAAATCCTCTGGGAGAGGTCAGGAATTTGCTCCTCTCCATCACTGACCGGGGAAGAAGAGATGGACTTGCTTAGTGGTGACTTTGGCATCAGGGATCCTTGAACCCCAGCAAGCTCTGCCTCCCAAAGAATTCCAATGACAAAAGTGGGAAAGGGGGAATTTTTTCACTGCTTCTTCTCTTGTACAAAGGCATGGAGCTGAACCTGTGCTGCAGCTGTGCATCCTTGTACCCATCAACTTGTCCCCCCACGTGGTCCAAATTACTAGGACAGAGTACTGATAGTCCTAAATATTCCAGCAGGTTTAACTGGACCTCAGAAATAAACAGATGGAAAAGTAATAGGTTTTCTGTTACTGGGATTTTGCCTCTTCAAAAGGAGCAGACACCCTGTTTTCACAGATTTTCCCTTATCACTGGGAAAAGTCGACGTCCTTCCAAGCAGATGACCACCAAAATAATTGTCATTGCCCAACCTTGTAATTAATACCAAACTGTGAACCTCTGCAAGAATAGGAAGTAACAGCAAAATCCCCTGTTCTTCTCTGCCAGCTCCATGTGTTTGATGAGAGAGAGATGGGACTGCTGAGAAATTACAGAGAAATTGGTCTTAATTCCTTGCTTCTCCCCAGATGTGCCCACCCTAATCCCGAAAGTCTCCACAGTTCAAAGGCAAAGGTGTGTTCTCTTTTCTTTACAAACCACAAGTGTCTTTTTGCTTAGAGCTGGCACCAGAGCTTGGATCAAGGATCAGAAATCCAAGATAAAGAACTCTCTTGTAAATAGAAAGAAAGCCATGGGAGTGATCTGCCTCTATCTGCTTCCCCCCCCACTCCCCCCCAAAAAAAAACCCAAACAACCACAAACCAACAAAACCCTCTAAAAATAGTGATGGCATTTAACTAGAAAAGGTTCATCTGAACTATCATTTCCTTGCCAGGTAGGGGGGAAATAAAGACAAACACAGGCAAGGTTCCCATACAATGTGGAAATGCCCTGCTCAGGGTTATTCTCCACTGAAAGCAGGAGGGTGTGATGGTGAAAACAAGTCTGGGGACAACACCCGTGCTGCTGAAGTTGGCAAAGAGACACCATGGCCTCAGGCTGCTGGAAGAATTTTGGATGAATCTGGAGGTGACTGATAAGTCCTGGCCTGGTGGCTGAGGGTTTGCACCATCACCGCTGAGGAGCTGGAAGGAATCTTTGCAGACGGGCTCTCCACCCTGCTCCTCCTGAGATCCTCTTGCTCCAGGGAGAGCTGAGCTCCTCCAGCAGGACCCTTTGGAGCAGCCTGTCCTCCTCCTGCCCTGTGCCCCTGCCAGAGGCAGCTCTGGGAACCGGGCCGAGGCTCGATGGCCTCTCCTGGAGTGATTCTCAGCACAGAGCAGCCCGCAGCCAGCCGGGAAGTGTTAACTGGTTTTTCCAGATACCATCAAATACATTTAAACAAGCCTGATGCTTGAATGCTTTTTGCATCGGGTGTGTTATACATAAAATATGTTGAGTCAGTGATAGCGCCCTTATCTAAAGACAGAAGCCAGCAAAATTTCACCTGGTGCACTTTGTCAGATTGTTCCTTGACACAGACAACCTGCGGCTGGCGGTGACAGCAGATGATCCCATCAGGGACAGGGAGCGCTCACAGGGAACAGTTCCCTGCACTATTTGCTCTCCTGGCCCCACTGTGGCTGGAAAACCAACGGGAGAGCAAAGAGCACGTCCAGGTGGGCACCACAGGTGAGCAGCATCGTGGCAAGGCTGAGACTCAGCAGTTTTCCCCTGAAGACTTTTTTGGGGTGGAGCCTCGGGCCTTTGAGGAGGAATCACAGCCTTGTATTTTTCTACTCAGACGGTGAAATGAGAAATGTGTTGGGGTTTGCCCATGCACAGAAAGCTGGTTAGTGCTGGTGTTGGTTCTTTACATGTTGCCACAGCTGCACAAAGTTCCTGCAGCCATGGTGACTGCCTCACCTTCTGCCTGTGGAAGGCTTGGTCTTGGTCACCAGAACTCTCAGGCAGGGAAGTGGCCTTCTCCAATCTATGCTGGGCAGGAATTGCATCTCCTCCACATTGCCACAGGTCTGACTTGGTCTGAACTGACTTCCCCAGGGAGCAGAAGAGCATCTGGTGGCATGATAAAGCTATACAACTTGCCTTAAGCCTTTTTTTGTGGAGTTGGAGTTTGTTTTTCTTCCCCACCTGACTGCTGAAACAAATGTTTGAGACGTAAGTCTGTGCCTTGGGGTAATTTTTAATGTACAGCCAGTTTTGTGTGAGACCACAGTGAATCCCTGCAGGTTGCCCATCCCATCCCTCCCAGTTTCTCCCTGGAACCTGTGGGGTGAGAGCCCTGCTGGCCTCGGAGGGGTGCTGGGAAGATAAACATGGTGATGCACCCAGCAACGATGGGAAGGGAAGCAGATAAGAACCCAGGCTAGAGAACATAGGCACAGAAATTATCTGAAGGCAGGAAAAGGATTATCTCTGTGGAATGAGTCCCACTCTGCTGAACAGGGCAGTATCTGACACCAGGAAAGGTCTCCTTGCGGCACCCTCGGCTCTACCACAGCACACACAGCCCACACATCCTCCCCTCTGTCTGAGAGTGTGTTCACACCCCCCACCTCCATTTCCAACTGCCTTTTGGCTGACTTGGGCACTTGGAAATCAAATCACCAGGTGAGACTGGGATGTGTTGTGACTTCTTCAGGTCGAAACCTGTCTTTGAAATTGCAGCTGTGGCTCAGTCACTCTTTAGTGCAGCTTCTGCTTCCAGTGCCCTTTGTAGCCAGACAATCTCTTTGTTAATGCAGTGCACGGACACCCCCTGACCTCTTGGACACCCGGGTTTCTCCCAGCCCCCTCACCTGGGAAAAGGGTAAGAAACCATCCAAAGAAGAGCAACTGGGCTGTCTTTACCACCAAGAGAGCAGCCTTGCTGTGAAACTCCATAAAGGACCAAGAACTTGCTCTTCATCTCTTCTCCCTCTCTCCCCCTCTCTCGCCTTCTCCCACCTCAGAAAGTAATCTCATCCTTTCGTCACATATTATTGAAATCCCAGCTCTTAAAAAAAAAACTCTCATTTTTTGCCCAGACTGAGAGCATGTCATTTGGAAGTGATGTGCAAGGCAGGAGATAACCAGGTAGAACTCAGCGATTCGCCACAGAAAATGGCTCCATGGATGGTTGTAATGCTATCAGAGTCCGTCCCTCAATAGCTCTTTACCGCTCCCAAGCTCAGAATCTGCTGATTCAAGAACTTTGCCTGCACGGGCGGAGGAGGAGGGGACGGGGCTCAGGGGAGATGGGAAGGTGTGTAAAAATAGAGCATTTGCGCTCCGGACGGAGCACAGAATAATGCAAAGGCTCTGCTTTCTTCCCTGTTTTATTTTTATTTTTTTATTTTTTTTTCGGCGATGCGGGAGAGGCGGCACAGTCCCCCCTGCTCACGCTCTCGGGCTGTGTCCTCATTTCATGCTTTAGTTGTGCTGATTGGGAGGGCTGAATCCCCTCGGCTGGATGCTTAGTGCAAACCAGTTGCACTGCCAGCTGAAATGGAGAGAGGTTAGAAGCTAACTCCGCGCAGACAGGGGATTTTCCAGAGGCAAATGGGGTCTCTGAGGGGGTGCAGCTGCACGAGTCCCTGGGCAACTCCTCCCGTTGTCGAGGAGTTTGGAGAGAAGTGTCCCACACCGTTCTCATTTGTCCAGAAATGTGTGTGAGGCTGTGAAACAGAAGAGGTGGTGATGCACATCTCCTGTGAGTGAACACAGGGAAGGGAACAAAGCCCAGCTTTAAGCAGGCAGGCAGGTGGGAGCTGGGGTAGAGACAAGTCCAGAGAGCTGGGGTCCTACCAGCATCTCCAGCACCTCCCTGACTCCCTTCTTTTACCTTTAGGTGTGAGTTAGGGCATGCAGAACATTTTGGATGGCTTTGTAAAGCAGTGCATTAAATATCAAACCATCCTTTTGGCAGATGAGGGACCCCTGGCACTGGGAACTTGGTGGAGCTGTAGCAGTCAAGGTAGCACTGTCCCCTCCCGAGCAGGGGATCCAGCACTTCAGCAGGGGGTTATTCCACTGCACCATGGAAAACCACGGATGGGACATCACTGCAGGCTTCTCCCATTCCACCTGCCTTGTTCAGATGCTGCCCAGCTATCCCAGCACTTTGCCAGCCTCCCATCCCAGCTCCCTGGTTCATGTCACCAGGCCACTGGTGCTGGATCACCAAGGAACCAACCCAACCTTATCCCACTGGAAAACAGAAGTTTGGCTGCTCAGAGAAGCTTTTTCCCTGTCTGACACATCCCGTGCTGGGGGGTTTTGTATGAAGTTCATGGCTGCAGGGCCAGGCAATTGCTTCCCACTTTCCTTGTTGTTCCCTGAACCCCTGAATCTGTTGGCACCCCCGTGTAGCTGCAGGATTTCACCCCCCTCCACCCTTCCCATCCAAGGTGAACTGCCAGCCAGGCCCAGCCTTAGGTTTGCTGTCAATTTTCTAGTCCTCATAAATTTAGGAGCCGTCAGCAAAGTAAAGGAGGATCACAATACCATACATGGAGAACTGCATAATCTTGGAGACGAGAGTAAAGGAAATGGGATGAAATTTAAGACTACTAAATGCAAGGTCATGCACTTGGGGATTAACAAGAAATTCTGCTCTAAACTGGGAGCTCATCAGTTGGAAACGAGAGAGGAGTAGAAAGATGTGAGTGCATTAGTTAACCAGAGAATGGCTACAAGCCACCAGGGAGTTGCACTATGGAAAATCAGGAGTCTCAGAATCCTTCAGGTGAAGCATTCCCAGTTCAGACCAGTGGCACTGCAGCGGTGTCATAGGCAAGATTTCAGCTGGGGAGCTCTCTGCATGGAAAAGGTTGTCCTATCCACAGGGAAGAATGGGCAGAGGAACAAAGAGGCGTTGAGGAAGGATCCTGACAGCCCTTAGTTGAACTATTGGAGAAAAAACATGAATTCTTCCTTTTAGAGACAAAAGGAAAGGCCAAAAGACACTGTTGGTGCAGATCAAATGAAAAGAGCATGAAGTGGTGTATTTTGGAATTGCAAATGTCTTGGTGGTAACAAAGCAGGGAAGCTGTGGAGTGTAAGCCCCTTTGCTGTATCTGATGGGGGAGATGCAGCTCCACGTGCAGCATTCCAGCTGGGAGCCCTGGCCACCACCTGAGTCACCTGTAATAATCTTGGGGGAGGTTGCATGGAGCCAGCAGCAACCTCTGAAACAGAGGTACAAGACTGACCTTTTGAGACAGGGCTACCAGAAACCCCTCCTCAGCCATGGAGCTTTTCTCAGCAGCAGGAAGACAGAAAACTTTCCATGAAAGTTTTCCAGAGCTGCTATGGTCGAGGTGGGAGTTTGTCTCTCCAGCCAGGAAAGCTGCTTTGCCTCTACCAGCTTTGCCCTCTCCACTCAGTGTTCACCAACTTCAAACAAATTCATCTGAACACAGAACAGATGAGCTGGGAAGGTATTTTTGCAGTTGCTCTGCTTTCTTCCCTCTTTCCAGTGAGATTAAAACTTGAGGTTGAGGGACCGTGGATGATTTTTTTTTCTCACATCCCTCTCATGGGTTGTCACCTTCCTCACAGCCCAGGTAGGTGTCCCAGTCTTTGGGAACTTCCCATGCCATGGAACTCCACACCCTCTGCAGCTGCCTCCCACAAGGTGCCACGGGGGATTTAGTGTAAAGACTTTGGTATAAAACACACACTGGGAGCAGGTTTATGTCCTGTATTTACTCACACAGGAGCAATGTTTCAAGCTGTTCTAAGGGGGTTTTGTCACTCTGTAAAAAAACTCTTTCTTACAGCATGAAGAAATCTTTCCCCTTGCTGCCCTTTCCTCTGCTTTTCCCCTCAATGAACTCAAACCTCCTGGTATCTCCCAAGCCTGTCCCAAACCTCACTTGGGCATTTCCCACTCTGCTCCCATCAATCCTTGGTTTCAGCCAGTTTCTCAAATATGTTGAGCAGCACTTTCCCCTGAGCAGCCCTGTCACAACCTTGACCAGTTTGAGGGTGTTGTAGCTTTTGGTGGTCCACATGGAGCATTTTGTGCCTGTGATCCACCGTGAGGATAAAAGAGGAAGGAAGAAATCCCAGACTGCAGTGGTCCCACGTTTTTTGTTGCAGTGGTCCCATGTTTTCTGTTACCCTAAAGCTATTATTTATATGGACAAACCATGGCTCATGGTCTGTGATCCATCAGGATGGAGCAGCATCCAACCCCAAACCACCCAAGCGCTCCTTTGGCCCTGCCTGGTGACAGCATTGAAGTCCCAAATTGAGGTCAAAGATCTGCAAGGGTTGAATCTGAATCCCCCAAAAAAGGCCTTCAGAACCCTTCTCAAGCAGTGTTTTTGTGTTGTCTTCAGTGACTCCAGACACTTGTCTTCCTTTTTTTTTCCCAGCCGAAAAAGTCCTGCCAAGAAGAAAGTCTTCAGGGTCTGCTCACATTCCAGCAACACTCCGGCCTCCAGAAGTCCTTTTTACAGCACACAATATGGCATTGTGATTAGATATAAACTGAAAGTGTATTTCCTGCCCTTCAGTAATTACACTGGCTTGTGGGAGCTTTATTCAGCATGAAGCTTTATTATTCTGCAGAATGAAATTCTGTATAATTTTCCTCTCCTCCAATGCGCAGATGAAAAATCATATTTTGGTCCGAGTTGGGAAGAAAGGCTCAGTTATCACTTGAGAGCGTGGTGTTATTTTCCCCCGGAATTAAAAAATCCATCTGGGTGTACGACCCCGCTCACCCTCCTGCCTCTCCATTCAGCCTTTTGTATGCATATGAACCTTATCAATTTCCAGTGCCGCGGAGAAGGGAACCACAACAGCCCCCCCAGCCCTCCCCACTCTAATGGAAACACGTGAGCTGGAGCAAGAAATGAGCACAAACCCCTCCTGCTCTGCTGAGGAGGGGAGGGAGGTGCACAGGGAATGCCTGGTTTGTGGTCGTCATCCATTGGCATCCGTGCGATCCCGGTTGGGGATGTTGGGGCAGGACCGGATTGACACAGCACAGGCACCAAGCAAAGCTTTGGTTCCAAAACCAGCCAAAACCAGCTTGGCCACCAAAGGTGGGAGTGCCTCGTGCAGGCACAGCTCACTCATCTCACATCAAGACACAGCAGATGTTTTCTCCCTGGCATCTCTGTCTCCAAAAAGGACTTGGAAAGGCTCTGAGGGGAGGTCCTGTGCCCACAGCCTCCCATGTCTGCTGTGAGAACTGGGAATCACTCTGTGCCCTGGGCACTCTGGGTACTGCTGTTGCTGCCATTTTTGGGAATAATTAAAGATGACGATATCTCTAATAGTAAAAGCTTCTCTCGTGGTATTGGTCAGGAAAATTAGCCTGGAAACAGCATTCATCTGCCTAAATTTGGTATCTGTGTCATGTGAGTTACCCAGGATGAATCTCTGTGTGCCCAGATCAAGACTGGATAAATCTCTGAATAATTCCTGGTTGCCTTTTCCTTGTAATTTCTTGTGGATGAGCTGCACACATTGCAAGAGGAGGCTGAGGTGAGACAGTCATGGCAGACTGGATCTTGAAAAACACAAAATAAAATAATGGTAGTTTATTGGGAATGCTTGGTGGGAGCCCCACGTCAGTGCAGAGACCCCTGGAAGCTGTGTGTGATCTGGGATCACTCAGATAGGAGCTCTGATCAGTTTTTCTGGAGCGCCAAGGAAGGGAAGAGCAGGTCCCCAGTACCCTGGTCGGTGTCACACGGCCAGGGGCAGTGGTGAGATCCTTCATGGAGGGACCTTCTGTACCAGTCATGGCCAAAAGCAGGGGCGAAGACAGTCCCTGTCCTGTAATTCCTCCATGCTCAACTTCACCCAGGACAGACATTCCAGCTCTCCAGTCTCCTCCACACCTGAGAAGGTGCCTCATCCATTTCTGCACAAACCACCTTAACAGCCCCCAAATGGCCTTGCTGTGCCCCTGCCCAGCCTGTGTCCTGTCTGCATTTCTGTTCCTTTTAAATATCTGCCACAGTGAACCCATTGTATTCCACTCCTCTTTGTCCTCCTCTGCTTGGGGTCCCTCACTCCAACTCTGGAAAGCCTTGAAGAAGCCTCCACCTCACCCCCCTTCTCTGACCCAAATTTGCCGTGACTCTTGGCGTGTCTCACCTTCCTCATGTCCCCTTGGGAAGTTTGGATGTGACACTTCCTGCTCCCCTTGTTCCAGTTGTCCTGGTCACAACTGTGTGTTTTTAAATTAATATCCTATGACACCCGAGATGGCTTTGGAATCTTGGTCTTGGAGGTCTGGAGTTTTTTATTTCCAAAAATAAAGACATTTTCTTTGCTGTTTGATGAACAAGACTCCAACAAATACAAGCAACCTGCTCTGGTGGAAGGTGTCCCTGCCCTAGATGGAGGGATCAGAGTGAGATGACCTTTAAAGACCCTTCCAACGCCCAAAATTCCTGGATTCTGTGAATATTGAAAGTAAAAACACACGGCTGGATCATCACCTGTGGCATCAGGGGCTGCTGGAGTGGATGTGGAAAGGGGGAGCTTTTGGAGCACAATAACCACCAATAATATTCAAGCAATATTCAGGGTTTTCAATGGAAATGCATCAATTAAGGGGAAAAAAGGGATGGTGGAAAGAGGTGTCGGGGTTTGTTTCCTGCCCGCGGCTGAAGGAGAGAGGGGGAGGACAGGGCAGTCCATTTGTAAGGTCAGCAGTGAGCAGGGCTATCAGATGCCACGCCAAGCTAATTCCTAATTGGGGCAGTGTTTGTCAGAGCTTTAATGCAGTGTAATCGCTGGAGCCACAAGCTCTGATAGGGATCTAAATCTCTGCCCACGTGTCACCATGCCCAAGCCTGAGGCCTGTGAGAGGCTTTGCAAACACCCCGTGTTTTCTTACCAGCCAAAGAGAGGAGAGGAGACACTGATGAGGGAAGAAAGGCAGCATCGTGCTGCTGGGGAATTCTTTAGAAGCTTCCTAGTTGAAATTGGATTTGTTTCATTGGACAACAAACGCTCGACCGGAACGAACACCTGCCTCCAGAAAGAGATGCACAATAAATCACCAGTTGTTTCAGGATTGCCTTGGCTCCTCAAATTGTCCTTCCCACTCTGACACGGGCTTCCTGGAAAAGGTTCTGTCCACCTTTGTGGTATTTTCCCCTCACAAGAGCTGTGGGAGGCAACTTCATAGAGAAATGCGTCAAGTATGGAGCAAGGATGAGCTTTGATATAGGTCATCTTTGAGTTCTGTGGTTGAATCAAGTTTTCCAAGTTCAAGAATCTCTCCTGACGCAGGAGGTGAGATAAGGATTTTGTCCTTAACCGCTGAGGAGTTCAGGGTTTTCTTCACTTACAGGTAACAATAAAGGGGTTTGCACTATGGCAGGACCAACGAGCCCAATTATAAAGGCCATCCTGTGTTACCTGGGAAAATAAGTTCCATCCACTGTTCAAATTTATTTGAGGATGCATGGAAAGATCCCACTAGTATCTCCATGATTTTCTTCTTGAATAAATGTAAGCTGCTCTTTGCAGGGTATCGCTGAGCTGACTAAGATCCTTCTGTGGTCTCAACAGGAGAAAAATAAACAGATCTTCTACTCTGAGTTGTGATGCTTTCTTGTAGCTCCCCTAAAGCATACTGAGATAGCAGGATGCAGATCAAATCCTTCCATCTTGTAGGGTTCAAATCTTCCTCCTATTACTGATGGCTCTGTGGATACAGAGATCTATTTCCACTACAAAAACCTCACATTGTCTTGAAAAAAAATCAACAAAGGTGTCCTAAATCCAGACAAGAATTGCTGGAAGATCTGGGGAGGAGGAAGAGCTCAAAGGCTTCTCATGGGTGGGTTTGGTCCCCCAAATTGTCCTGGCTTGTGTCATACCTTTGAGTTACTGGGGCACCACATCTAGCAGAGTTGCTGCAGAGCTGCAGAAGTATCACTTATCTTCTCCTCACTCATTATCCCAGGCTGCCATTTGGTACCTGCTGTGTCTCCGATGCTCCTGGCAGGATGCAGAAGGAAAAAAAAAAAAAAAGACACCCAGGTATCTCTGCCTTGCATGGATTTATGGAGAAGTAAGGAAATGCATTTTCCATGTCTCCGAATTCTCGCCGTGACCACGCGAGGCCACGGCTGTCCTTGTGCATAAACAACACCAGGAGTGAGTTATTACCAGCCCCAAAGACCAGAGCTCCTCACCACAGGAGGCTTTTGTCTTTCCTTTCACGGGCAGCTCGGGAAACCTCTCAGCCAAGCCTCCCCGTGGCATGTGCTCTGCTTACCTGTGATTTATTGACGATAATCACGAGGCGAGCCATTTGTAATCAAACGTACAACAAAGACATCCTCGTGCTGAGAGGCAGTGATAACGCACCATTTAGTAATTTTTGTGCAGTCAGTAATTTGGAGAATGAATGATAATTTCCTGAACTGAGAATCTGCACTGACAACCCTTAGTGCTATTCACCTCGTGAATAAAGATACCTTCCTCTCCATGTCTCGTGATAAATTCCTTTTATTAGGGCCACTTATGTGGGACTTTATCTTAATCGTCTTAAGTATGGGGCAGTCTCTGTGCTGAGGTTGGGTCGTTTTTCATTACGACCTCCAGCATGCTCTGGGAAGTAAATAAATACCAGGCAGTGATATGAAAACAGTCATTAAATGAAATGGGCTTTGCTAAGGCAATGCTCTGACTGGCTGCAGACAGCACGTCTGCTCCACAGGAGGTGCTGAGGAATGGGAGGCATCTCCTAGCTCCACCTGAGGAGGATGAACTGCCCAACAGGAAAACTGGATGGGTTTAACCATCACAGCATTGAGCACCATCAATGCACTGCACTGCTGCAGCGTGCACTTCCCCAGTTCCAACAGTCCTGCAATCATAGAATAGATTCATGGAATGGTTTGTGTTGGAAGGGAAATTAAAGCCTTCCACTATCCCAGGTTGCTCCAAGCCCTGTCCATCCTGGCCTTGGACATTTCCAGGGATGGGGCAGCCACCGTTTCTTATTGTTTAAGCCAAGCAAAGACATTTATTTCCTGCAGCTTTAGATTTTCAGGTAAAAATGGTCGGTGAAAAGCCAAGGGGATTTTAGGATCTAGCCAGGAGCTCTATTTGATGATCCTCATGATGTAGTGCTTCATGGAGTCTGTTCAAAACTGGGGGATGGAGTGCTGGGAGCAACTGGTTCAAAGCTAAACAGCTGCTCCTCACCATGTCACAAACCCAAACTGGGAACTGCCATCCAACGGCAGGATGAGCAAGAGGCTCCTTTCTCCATTTCTGAGCTTCTTGGACACCATCCTCAGAGCTGGCAGGTCCTGGGGGCTGGGTGGTCCTCTCCTCTTTTCTATCTCAGACATGAATCACACAATGTCTGCGTGATCCAGTGGGAGAAGTGGTTCCCCTCTGCCAGTGACATGGTTCCTCCTGCTCTACAAACCTCTCCATCCCCTCAGCGCTGTCCTAATGTTGGATAAAACACTTCATGGACAGAAAATGTGGGGGTGGTTCCTGAAGGGAGTGAGAGGGCTGACAAGGAATCCTGTTTCTGCCACAGGACTGGGTTTTGCTCTTCACTGGTATTCCCAGCATGGACAGTGACTCGATTTCTATGCCATCAATAGCATTTCCAGGGAATGAACAGCATTACAGGTGAAGGGACAGCACAGGCTGCCAGCTGTCTTCTGGGTAATTTGGACTGTGGTCATCTCCTGAAGGCCAGGTGTGGGCTGTGCACTGAAATTGTTGCCTGTGGCATTCACAGACATGATTTTTTTGTTCTTTCCTGGCTCTGAGCACTCAGCTCCCCACTCCTCTCTTCCCTCTCCTCATTGCAGCTGTGATTTAATTCCAGACAGGCAGCAAAGTTTGGAAACATGCAGATTATTCCTGTTCTATCTTAATCATCCTCACCAGGGAGAAATAGAAGAGGAGAGCTTTTTAAAACACTTGGATAAAATGAACTGGAACGATGAAGTACATTAAGAACAGGAAAATCTAAATGAGGTGGAAATAACGTCTTTATTGAAAGGACACATTTTAATCTCTCTCTCCTGCACTTACATGAACACACCTGATGCCAAGGCAGGAGGAAAAGGTATAAGCTGGGAGACTGCCCTGGCACTCAGTCCTTGCCAGCTGTGCCTGTGGCACTTCCCAAATCCTGGCACTGCAGTCTTCCAGCCCATGGCCAGCGCTGCAGGAACCTGCCACCAAAGAGCCACGGAATCATGGAATGTCCCGAGCTGGAAGGAATGCCCAGTGATCACTGAGTCCAACACCCATGGAATCTGCTGCTGCCTGCTCCTGTGGTGCTGCTCAGAGAGGTGGGAATCACCCACATGGAGACAACCCCTCTTAGCAGCAAATTCCACATCCACAAGGATCCGCTATGGGAGCCATGGCCACTCCCTGGGGGAGTCCATAAAGGTGTTTTGTGGGGCAGCTGTTGGTGTCAACTTTGGGGTGCACTGACCTGGGAATTTGTGATCCTGATGCCAGAGCTCAAGAGAAGCCTTCAGTGAGAGCCAAAGAATGGAGAGAGTCCATTCCAAAACCCGTGACCTGCTGGGATGGTTGTACAACAAGGGTGGACCCTGCCATGCTCACCCAGCAATGGACCAAGCAGGGAAATGGCTGATTTTGGAGACTCAGTTGCTCAATTTTATGGTACAAAAGAGTTTTCCCATCCACCTCTATTCATTACAGAGCCAAAGGTCGTCTCTAAACATATCTAAATTTGCAACGCTGCCCTGAAGAGGTCCCAGTCATCATCTGCCAGTAGGGTTGGGCTTTTTGACATGATCAGAAAAACGATCCTTTAGATAGAAAAGATTTAAAAAAATGAAGTGTGACTCCCTCCATTTGCCTGAAAGAAGGCAGGTCATTGGGTGAATTTGGGATTTTAATTTTACGAATCATCTTTTGAACCGTGCTCATTGTAGAGCTTGATAGAGTCTGTTTCCCTCCTGGTCCCACTGATTATAGATTTTCTTCTCAGTGCTCTCTCTCATTTCTAACGCGCTGCTATTATTCAAAGTGATTAATTGGAGTCATTGGTCAAACCTGTACCTGGATATGGGCTTTAACCATGGATGTGCCACTGAAGTTGTGTTCTTGATCTGTGTTTCCTGAGGCACAGGGCAGCATCTAACATTTTCAACTCTCCAGTGTTTATATTTCCACAACAGGCAATGCATTTAGAGACAAAACGAAATAGATGTAGTTGGAAGAAACACACAAGGATCAGAATCCATCTCCTGGCCCTGCACAGACACCCCAACAATCCCACCTTCTGCATCCCTGAGGGTGTTGTCCAAATGCTCCTGGAGCTCTGGCAGCCTCAGGGCCATGCCCAGTCCCTGGGGAGCTGTTCCAGTGCCCAGCACCCTCTGGAGAAAGAACCTTTCCCTGATATCCAACCTAAACTCCCCTGACACAGCTCCAGCCACTCCTTGGGGTCCTCCTGTCCCTGGTCACAGAGCAAAGATTGGAGCTGCCTCTCAGGAGGAAGTTTAGTTCAGCTTGTGGGTGAGGATGAACAAGGATGGTACAAAAAGACTTATAAATATGAAAGATGACCAGCAGTGGGCTTGTCAGACCTGGGAGAGGATGCCAGCAGGAGGGATGAAGGCAGCTGCTGCTTTCCTGGGTCAACACAGTGGCATAAAATGTTTTGGGGTGGAAAGGACCTTAAAGCTCATCTCGTTCCATCCTCTGCCAGGGGCAGGGACACCTTCCATAGACCACTTTGCTCCATGCCCCGTCCAACCTGTCCTGGAACACTTCCAGGGATGGATCAGGAGGGCTGGACTCAACATCTCCTCTCTGTTTCCAGTAATGCACATTCCAAAGGGAATCATTTACAAACCCAAATATTAGAGGTACAATTTTCTCCCCTCTGGTCCTCAGAAATGCAGATATGATGGCTCCATCAGCAGGGTGGGAGTGACTGCCTGGACGTCCCAGTTCAGGAAGGACTGATGAAGGGTGTGGTGTTATCAGGAGCTGACATTAGCAAGAGGGGGACAAGGGTTTGAGAAATGGTGACAGGGCCCCTCAGCTTGTAGGGGGTGGCAGCCAGGACTGGGCTGCTGTCCTCTTGTCCCATACTGCAACCTGGAGATGCTACTGAGAGGACAAGAGGATGCAGCCTCAACTTGCCCCAGAGGAGATTTACACTGGAAATTAGGGAAAACTTCTTCACTGAAGAGTGACCAGGGGTTGGAACAGGCTGACCAGGTAAAATCATTGTCCCTGGAGGGATCTAAAGGTATGCAATTTAAAAGGATGTGGCGTTTGGGGATGTGGGGTAGCGGTGGCTTTGGCAGCACTGGGGACATGGTCAGACCCAATGATTGCTTGAGCATGTCCAGAGGATGGAATGAGGCTGGAGAGGGGCTGGGAACACAAACCCTGTGAGGAAGGGCTGAGGGAGCTGGGGGTGCTCAGCCTGGAGAAAAGGAGACTCAGGGGTGACCTTATCACTCTCTACAGCTCCCTGAAGGGTGGCTGAGCTCAGGTGGGCTCGGTCTCTTTCACCAGAGGTCACAGTCTTAAGCTGCACCAGGGGAAATATAGGCTGGATGTTAGGAAAAAGTTTTTTACAGAAAGAATGATAAAGTACTGGAATGTTCTGCCTGAGGAGGTGGTGGAGTCACCATCCCTGGATGTGTCTAAAAAACGACTGGATGTGGCACTCAGTGCCATGATTTAGTTGAGGTGTTAGGGCTGGGTTGGACTCGATGATCTTGAAGGTCTCTTCCAACCCAGTGATTCTGTGAATTCTGCAGATTCTGTGATCCTTGGCTTTTCCAGCCTTGACCATCCTATGATTCTCTGCTCAAGGAGGACATGCCAGGGTTCTGTCCCCACACTGTCCCGGCTGGAGCCACCCCAGACCTCCTTGCCTGGGTGGCCCAGACGTGCAGAGCAGGGCTCCAACGCCAATTAGAGGAGCGGCAATTAGAGAGCGGCGCGGGGAGCGGAGGGGACGGAGGGGCTTGAAAGGCAGCAGGATGCTGGAGCCATCCTCTGTCGACAAAGTGCTGAGACAACAAACTTAACCTCTCTGTCCACGGCGCGCCTATCAGCCGTGGTTATTAAATCCCACAAAAGGGAGAAGAGCACCCGTGAATAGGGTTGAAAGAAAAAGCACTTTCCCCATTTGGATTCCCTCCTACAGAACAGGACCTGCCAGTGAAA
>VYXF01009408.1:233977-263194 GCA_013397295.1 Polioptila caerulea
TATGCTTCCAGATGGGGGGAAAATGATTTACATGGGAGTTTATTTCCTCTTTGCTGATATGAAAGAATTACAGATACAAAACCCACTGATCTATAGAATAAAAAAAAAAAGAAAAGAAATGTTATTTTCCTGTAAAGGTATCAGTTCATTTATATTCATTTAACCATCCATCCATCAATTCACTTTCTCACTCCCTGCACATTCTCTCTGCCTCTGGTAAACCTACCCCACCAATATACTTTTCTGGAATATACAATGAAGTTTCCTTAAAAAAAAAGAAATTATATGAGATTCAGCTGGAGTAGGTAAAGTGAAGTTTCTCTTCCCCTCCTCTCCCCAGCTCCCCTTTTATGCTGCAGACTTTGAGTAAATTAGCAATGTGAAAAAGAAAATGGTTTAGTTGGGGAAAAAAAAAATGTCTGTGTGTATCCCTAAATTATATATGCAGTATAAGTGTTATAGATGTGTCTATATGTAATATATATATAAAATACAGAGAGCAGGGTTCATGTGCTCAACATGTATGTGCTGTGTGAGACCGACAGTTCCTTCTCTACCTCTCAAATAAAGCATACACATATTGTACAGCTATTTTCAGCACTCCTATATCCACGGCCCCAGATTTAACCACCCACCCAGCCTGCAGATGCCGTAGATACGCATGATATGTACGATACCCGAGCATCTGCAGAGGCTCTGAATGGGAGCAGAACATCTGGATTTGAATATAAAGTGTTTCCCCAAATTGTTGGCACGTGTCCTTTGGGAGGGCTGGGGTGCCCACGGTGCCCGTTTTTTTGGAGCTGTCTGGCACAAGCTTGGCCACGCACGGAGCACAAGGCACGGCTCAGCCTGGCAGCCTCTGACCTCCCAAACCAAGGGCCACCACGGCTGTGTTTGTCTGCGTTTTGGATGGTACCTGGAGCTGAGATCCAAATTCCCTTGCAGGAGAGCTGCTGGAGAGCAAACCTAAACCTCTCCGCCGACATCTCCAGGTACCAAACCCGCCCCACCTGGGCGAGCTCTGCCCGTGGCTCTGCCTCGCCGGGCATGAGGTGGGGACAGGGGTGGCTTCCTTCTCCCTGTGCTCTCGGTGTGACGGCCCTTCCTCACAGGAATGGCTCCAGGGAGGCTGAGCCCTGCGCCCAAAGACAGAGACTGCCAAACCATTCGTGGTTTCCTGGTCACCTTTGCCGAGGCTGGGAGCGGAGGGATGCAGAAAAACTTCTTTTTCTGCTATAAAGGCAGTGGCAAGAGCTGTGTAAGAAGTTGCTTTTTTTTCCTTGTTAAAAGCAGGTAAATAGAGAGACAGACAGATTTGGAAATGCTTCTGTATATACAGATAAAAATATCCATCTTTATCTCCAGCCAGATACGGATATAGATCCGCACAGAATTTTCCTGGCGGCGGCTGTTAAAGAGCTCCAAGGCAGTGCTCAAGGGGTCCTCGCCAGCCTTTCCCAAACCTCCCTGTGCAAATAAAGGCACCAGGCAATCTCCCCCAGATGAAACGGGCTGGTGGCACTGCAGAGCCCAGCAGCTCGTGGGTGCCTGCCCTGCGCTGAGCCCGCACGCCCGCGCTCCACATCAAAGGCTGGAGTTCCCAGGCTCCGCGTTGGAAGTGGCACCTGCAGATGTTCCCCTGCCTCGTGTTTCCAACCCGGACCTGAACAAATACATAATCATATCACATAGCATAATTAGTAGTGCTATCACCATGAAGGACTCTTAAAGGGAAGGCTGTTGAAAGAGAGTTCCTGAAGATAATCCTTTTAAAAGGTTTCCTTAAAATGCAACCACTAGCGGGAATAAGGCAGGTTTAGTTCCAACATCTTAATACCTCTGCAGAGCAGAGTTTTAGATCTTGTAAATGTCTTTCCTTTAATAGTGGCTTGACTTTTGATTTGGGACTTGCACTTTTTTGGACGATCTTGCTGCTGTTCTGGTTTTCTACGGAGAAGGTCCTTGAGGAGGCCCAGCCTGGCTTCCCACTCAATTGACCTGCCAGGGACTCACAACCTCATTCCTGCTGGAATTCCAACGTGGTCCCATCCTGTCTGGGCTGGAGTCCTGCACTTGTGACTAATGACCCATTTGAATAATTTTCAGGGTGCTGCTAAATTTGTCTTTTTTCTCATTCTGGATGACACCCCAGCTCCTGGCCCACGGGAACGGGGTTCAGCTGCTCCCCAGCTCTTTCCTTAGCGCTGTCTCCCGACTCCTCCACTGTGCTCAGAGAATTCCTGCGTGGTGTTGGTGTCTGGGTTGGTGAGTAAATCACTTTTTTTTGGCTTTCCCAAATGATGTCTGTGTGAAATGAGCAGAGCTGCACAGTGACCCGCTCAACCAGGGGATAAATGAGCTCCAGTGGGCCCTGCCTGGTGCCCCCTCAACCCTTCTTCCTCAGCCTCCCATCCCAGGAGCTCTTCCCATGGTTATTTGGCATCCTCACATTCCTCAGGTTTTGCACGGAGAGGGCAAAGCTCGAGGAACTGGGACCACCTGGTGGAGCAGGCCCCTGGCAGGAGAGCCTGGGAGCAGCCAGGTCCTGCCTTTTGCTGTCACCGCTTTTCTGGAGCTCCAAGCCCAGATCCAGCCTCCTGGTTTTCATCAGGAAAAGCTTAGATTTGTGAAAAATGTTGTCAAATTGGTGTGGAAATAAGTGAGGGCTTCTGGGGTAAGGGATGATGGACGGGTCCTCCCAAGAGCAATAATTAAAAATAAAAATGAAATTCAGTTAAATCAGATATTTTTACTTTATCTTATAGCTGTGGACAGACTGTCCCAGTGCAAATTGCTCGGTGGGTGGCAGGTTTGCTCTCCGATCTCTGTAACCTCACAAGGCCCCTGGAAAACCAGGGATCTCCATTCCCAGGGAAGTGTGGACCAGGCACTTTGTGGCTCTGTGTGTAGGGAAAAAACCATTTTGAAGGCAGCAAGATCTCTTTGCTGTGCTCTGGCTGCTGTCCCCTCTCTCAGAGGGTGGCACTTGCTGCTGTTTGCCCAGCGTGGTGCCGCCAGAGCTCAGCCTCTCCCTGCGAGTGACAATGGGGAAACCTTTTGGGTGTCCCAGGAGAGCAGGGTCAGGTCACTCAAATATTTTCAGCTCCGTCAGCTTTGAAATGAACGACAGAAAATGCGCTGCTGCCACTCGTCACCCGCCAGGCACTGGGGGTGGCACTGGCACCACTCGGCCAGAGGGGTGGGGAGGCTGAGGGGACCCACAGGGGCTGCCACATCTCAGGACACCCGGGTGGCACAGGGGGTGATGCCCATCACTGGTGTCAGGCTCATATTGCCCATCAGTGATGTGCCCCGTGGTCCAGTGCCCTCTCCCTGACAAAGCTTTAGAAACCAAACCAGCTCTGGTTTGAACAACGTCCCTGCTCCCTGCTTGCCTAAATTTTATTTTTCCTGGTTTATCTCTTGGCTGCCACATCCAGGTTTTCTTCCTTAACAAGGTCAGAGCCCTCTGATTTAGAGTATTTAATTGCTTCTAATTTCTCCAAATTTCCCTGTAGGCATTTTAATGTTTGCCTCCTTCCTTCCCCGTGAGCTATTAGGGTGAGTCAATTTTTTTCCTGACATAGACAAGGGTTTTTCCCCTCTCCTCCTACTCCTTCCAGTCCTACTTACATGGGAATTCCCCCAGCAGGCACTGAAAGAAGAAAAGGAATTAGATCTTTATCAGAGCCTTACTTTCACCCAAGATTTCCTTAGATCAGGGAGTTAAATAGAGGCCAACAGAAGCCAAACACATGCTTTCTCTCCTACCTAGAAATAACCCTCCTGCAGCCAAAAGTATTCCCCTCTCCTCCTTTGGAGGCAAACCAGGAGCTGGTGTGACTGTGTGTCCTTCTTTCAGATGTACCAGAGTCAGTCCCCTGTCGTGGTTGGATTTCACAGGTTCTCTCTTTGCCCACCAAGTGCCAGGCAAAACAAGAACTACATTTCTAGCAGAAAAAAAACCAACAAAAACAAAACAAACAAAAAAAAGAAAAATAGAGAAAAAGAAATTTAAATCCCAGTGTTGCTGCAAATCCCTGCCAACTTTCCAGGCCTCCGTCACTCAGCCAAAAATAAGGCCACAAACCCATTTTGCCTCATTTGCAGGTCATCTTGAAGGGTAGATGAGGAGCTCTTTCAATAGCATTTCTTTCAAGGGGATTTCAGTGAGAGAAGTAACAATGACTGAAATTCCCTTTTTCCTTGCAGATCCTCAGGTTTTCCTGGGGGATATACAAACACCCGGGTGACTCCCCACCGTGGATTTTCGCTCTGTTTGCGGTGACATTGCCTGACTCGAGGGACTGCAGAGGTTTGGCACAAACATGCTTTAATGTAATTTTTTAATCACCTCTTGGCCTCCCAGCCCACACATCCCTCTTCAAATAGCAACAGGGCTGGAGGAGATACCTACAGAAAAATGGGACAGCATCTGCTTCCCACTCAAGCACAGCTCCTCCATGAGCTCTCCGTGATGTCCTGGTGAAAAGCAGGAGCCGAGCCGAGCAGACAGGCATCAAAAACCATGGAAAGGAGGTGCAAATCAGAACCATGAGGAGAAGAAGTGCCCTGATGCCTTCTCTCTCGGGGACAGGGCGATGGGTAGGTGCTCAGTGGCACCAGGGTGTTTCTCTCTGCTCCCAGCCTGTGTTGATCCTCCTCCTTCAGTGTGGAGCCGAGTGGGGACAGGGTCTCACAGGTCCCTTCCCTTGCGGAGACATTGGGAACAGAAGGTCAAATTGTCCAGGTGCTTTAGTTCAGTCCAAGTGCTTTTCCCAGCCTCACTGATAAGTGATGAGCAAACCTTCCCCTCCACGTGTACCCATGCATATGGATAGACACGGACACACACCTGTGTGTATATAAATAAATCTCTTTAAATTTAAATAGATTCATGCCCAAGGACAGGAGGGTGGGTGTGAGGTCATTACAAAGAAAGAAGGTGTAACACGTCCATATGTTCTGTTGTGGGGATTAAATCTATAGCAGGCTGTATGCAGTGCTAATACTCCTATTAATTTCTATTTTTCATTGTTGTTTGCACATTTGTCAGGCTCCGATGAAGGGATAATGAAGCGAGCGGATGTTAACTGCAAATTAATCAGCCCTGTCTGGGAGTGTAACACGGGTTCCTGTTTGCTTCCCTTCTTCACCCAGGAATGATAACACACTTTCTACATCCCCACCAGGAAAACCTCCTGGATGCTGTGACAGAGCAGAGAAAGAAAGGAAAAAGAAGAATGAGAGACACCTTGGCTGAGAAACTTCCAACTCTCCTTGAAACCATCGAGTTTGAATCGTGAGAAAGCTGAGGAAGCTGAGGTCGTGCTAATCTTGCAACAGGAGCTTTTTGGAAATGCTGTGTCGGCCATGGGCAGGTTGGACCTTTTGTTGTCTTTAACTCCTGAAGTGTCAGATCCTTTTGAGAGTTTATTTTTTTCACTGGGGTGCATCCCTGCCCATGGCAGGGAATTGGATATGATCTTTAGGGTCCCTTCCAACCCAAGCCATTCTGTGATTCCCTGACTCTCTGATTAACTGGTGCTGTGCAGGAGGGGCTGAGGGGCAGACAAATATTGGGACTTTTTTATTGCAAATTGTCTTACTTTACTTTGGAGCTTGGTGTCTGTGAGCCTGGTCTGGTTGTGGTGTCTGGTGTGAGGCGGGAGGTTCCCTTGTGCCAGAATAAATGGCAGCAGAGTGAGAGAAACCCCAGTTCCCCAGGTCCCTTGGGAGAGACTGGAGCAGGAATCAGCCCCAGGAATGCATCCCCTCGTGGACACATCCTCAGGGTACCCTGCCAGCATCCCTTGGGCAAACACTGGTGCTTTGAGCACCTGCTTTTTGCAGTTTGGACTTGGAGACAGGCAAACGTGAATTTCTGCTCAGGTGTTGTTTCTGATGAATTAAATTCTGATGAACTGAATTTGGTTTTGTGCAGAGAGGCCAGTGGAGTTGAACCACCCGGCCTCATTTTGTGCTTGAGAAGGAAACAAGTGCAGATTTTGGATTCATCATTAATTTCTCACCCTTGTGAGGATCACTTGGTGCTGGTTCCGGTGCCAACTTAGATTTCCTTCTGGAAAACTTCCTTCCTCTTCCCCATATCTCAGGGTGCAGGTTTTGCAGCCAAGTCCATCCCTGCTGTGGCAACCTGGGGAGTTTCCAGTTCCCTGCAGCAGCACCAGCACCCAGACCTGATCCTCATTTCTGGAATACTAATGTGCCACCCTGCCTTGCCTGGTGCCTGGATGGCAGCATCGACAGATCATTTACCTTTCCAGGGAAGGAAATACTTGGTCAGACCGAGATTACCATCAATAGATCCATGGAGCTCCAGCAGCTTTCCTACCCTGTTTAGGGCACACACCAACCCCAATAAATGGGTGTCTGCCTTATAAATACAGAAAAATTTCTTTGCTCCTAGAGACGGGCATTTTGTGGACAGGTTCATACTGCTCAGGGCAAGCAGCACTCTGGGCTCATGTCCAGAATAATTAGGGAATGCTGCAAGATTTAGATGTGTTGCTGTTTATTGCAGAAGAGGCATTGTAGATGATTTGGGCATTCTTTAAAGGGATTTCTCCCAGCCTTTGTCCCTTCCTTTTATCACCTTCCTCATTCCAGTCCTTGGCACGCTCCTCTCTCTTTTATTGATCAAGCACTTGATCAGTTGATCAATTAATCACCTGGTTGACCCAGATTTTTTTACTTATCTGCCCCAACATTTTTTTTTTTTTGTCTTCCCCACCTAGATTTATCACCAGTCCTTCCTTTTTGAAATGCAAGGTTTTGGCAACAGAGTGTTCCCCGATCATTGTCCTTCCACACATCTCCCAGGATATTGCCTTTCCTGTGATCTCCGTGCTTTATTTGGAGGCACTGGGTGACAGCTTTCTGAAAGCCTTCCTGGAAAAGCAGCCAAATCTCACAGTCAGGTTTGGGCCTATGTTGGGGTCAAAAAATCTGTTTAGGCTCCACCCTCTGCACTTGGCTCATTGGGATTAAAACCAGAACTTTCTCATTGTTTCTTCCCCTCTATTTCTTCCCTTCTTCCTTTTGTCTTTCCCCTCCCGACGAGTGCAGAGAACACATTTTCTCACAAATACTTAACTCCGTGGATTTCAAAAAGGATGGATTTTGTTCCTCACCCACCATCTCCACTCTGGGCTCTCCAAGCTGAAACATCTCCATTTGTTTTGTGGGCCACGGGAAAAACAAAGCAGAGGAGAGGGACATAAGTATCCTGGAATTCACTTCCCTGGTGAAGTGAATTCAGTGAACTTCTCAGTGTTGACCCGTGGCCACTTCTGGGGCTCTTGCATAATGCTTTAAGCCTCGTGCTTCTTTTGTTTTGTGCCCAGCCCAAGAATTCAATTTTTAATAAGAAATCCCAGAAGTGTCTGTGAAGGATCCAGGCTCCCGCGCGTCACCGGTGCGGCGCAGACGTGGGAGCTCCCACTGGCTCCCGTGGTCCCATGGTCTCCATCTCCTGGGATTAATGAGGGTCCAGGGTAGTGCTTGCCTTCTCCTCTTGCAGAAGCGTGCAGTGGAACTCAGAACTGCCTCTGCCTCTTCAGGCATCTTCTCCATGGCATCACGTGTGCGCGGCTGCTGCTTGGAGTGTCTTGGAGAAGTGGGAGAAAGGCAAGGCAAGGATTTGGTTTCCTTTCCTTGCTGTCCCCAGGATCCCTTCTGGAGGCTGACCTGGAATAGAGAGCAAAGGGATAAAGCAGAGATTTATTAAAAGGCCTCAATGGGCACACCTGGGCTGCACAAGAGTCCAGCCAGACCACACCCAAGATGAACCCAAAACGGGCATAAAATGGACAAACGGTCACGAAGTCTCACACTTTTATAAGTTCTGGTCCATCAGCACATTGGAGTTAATTGTCCAATTACAGCTTCAGGTTATGACGCTCCATCCTCCTGGTTTTTTCTTGTCAGTTCACCGTTGTTTTTGTTCTTGGGCCTGAAAGTTGTCCTTGGTCCCCAGCTAGACAAGGAATTTTTGTCTCCCTGCTCTGTGAGGAGAGATCAGTAGCATTGAATATGAAACATAAACCTACCCACTAAAACAGCCCAGAATCTAAAAATATAAAAGCTAAAACTTAAGGCATCACCTGTGGTGGGAGGAGCAGCATGATTTGGGTGTAGCTTACCCTGCCTAAAGTCTCAAGAAAGTCACCTGTTAAACCTGGCTCTGGCTCTTTGTCCCCTGGAATTCAGCTGTACCTGGCTGATTGTCTTTCACAGGCCCAGATCCTTGTGGTCTTTCAAGAGCTTGCCCAGAGCAGCTGTGGCCATCCTGTCCCTGGCAGTGTCCAAGGCCAGGGCTTGGAGCAACCTGGGACAGTGGAAGGTGTCCCTGCCCATGGCAGGGGGTGGAGTGAGATGGTCACTAACCTCCCTTCCACCCCAAGCCCCTCCTTGATCCAAACAGCAGAGACCTGTCTCTCCTCCCACGCCAGGGCTGGGATTTAAATGTGATGAGCAGATCTGTGCAAACTTCATTGGAATTTAGGATCCTAAATCACACAGACTTGTCTAAAAATAAAATACAGGCGCTAAAACGTCTCCAAGCGGTTTAGTTCATTTTTGTGGCAAGATGCGAGGTATTTCTAGATGGAGTCAGGAATTCAGGAAGCAGCCAGGCACATTTTAATTCTAATTTTTCCTATATATCAAGCGTTAAATTAACGAGTGAGGGAGAACCCTCCTGAAGAGCTATCTGTGGTTTAGACAGGCATATCAGGATAAAATTACTCTGGGCTGTGCTGTGTCTGGATCTTCCTGGAGCTGCACCAAAAAAGAGCAAAACTGTGCTGCTCTTTCAGGCTTTGGGTTTGGTGCTGTGGATGCTCCCTTCTGACCAAGCCTGGGTTCCTTGCTGTTGTTAGGGAACTATTCCCTGGAGATGGGGAAGAGCTCCTCAGAAGGTGAAAAAAGGGTGAAGGGCTCAGGAGAGAGACTTTTATTTGTAATTGTGAGGGTGGACAGCTCAAATAACAGAAGTAGAGGACCACAGAATGGTTTGGGTTGGAGGGGACCCTAAAGCCCATCCAGTCCCACCCCCTGCCAGGGACAGGGACACCTCCCACTATCCCAGGGTGCTCCAAGCCCTGACCAACCTGGCCTTGGAACTTCCAGGGACTGGGCAGCCACAGCTCTTCTGGGCAACAATTTCTTGTTTCTCTCTGACATAAATTTCCCCTCTTTCAGTTTGATCCATCCCTCCTTGCCCTGTGATTCCAGTTCCTGATGAAGAATCCCTCTCCAGCTTCTTTGTAGCCCCTTCAGATTCTGGAAAGTCTCCACACCTCCTCTCCAGACTGAACAGCCCCAGTGCTTGTTGTTTGTCTCCCATGTTTGATGGAGAGAGTGCTTTGGTTCGGAAGTCTGAGCTTCCCAGGAAATATTTGGCAGTCAAAGGGATGGTTTCTGCTTCTGAATGATCAGTGCAACACAGAGAAGATTTTAGAATCATCCCACAGATTTACCTTTTGTGTCTGTAGTGAGAATAAGTTGCTGTCACAGCCCTCAACTTGGAGTAATTCAGTTTAAAATCAGAATGCCCTTCAAAATCTTTTATTTGCTGCATGGTCCTTAATTTACTTTAGTGAGGTTTTTTGAGTCATTAACCCTGATAGTGATCACCTCTGAGTGTGGCACAGCTGGCCTGGACCATCCACATGCACCTCAAATTCTGCTGGCCCTGACTAAATATTTGGGATTGACTTTCTCTGAAGCTCAGTTATGAAATGCTTCAGTGCACTGAACATGATTCTTTTTTTCTCACTCCAAGTCCCAGGAGGACTGACTCCAGGTATCCCCACTCCATGAAATATTGTCTCTGCAGGCAGGGAAAGCAATCTCTTGAGTAGGAACCTTGAAGCAGAGGAACGGGAGATTTCTCAGCAATATTTTGATATTATCACACCTTCAGTCTTTTGGGGATTTATGGACTCTGCCAATACATGGGACTGACTCTGGACACTAAATACGTAATTTTCTCCAAATTTATAATTATTCCCTTTGCACTTTTCGTGTCCTACAGCACAGTGGGAGCGGTGTCATTGCTCCCATTTCATGGATGGAAGGGTTGTGTCACACAGAGATTCCTGGGAATTGTTCCCAAGTCTGCTCTGCGTTGTGACTTCCTCCTACAGTGCCAGTTTGCTGAGGAATGTGTGTCTCCTGATGGTTCTATGTGCTGACCTTAAACCTTTTACTTCTGCTTGTTTTTAGGCTCTGGCTCCCTCAGGGTGAGCATTTCCAGAGATGAACCTTTTCCCCCGTAGAGCAGAAGCAGGAAGAAGCTCCACCTTTCTCAAGTCAATGTATTTGGCCACAGTGGTGGACCCTGAGATTGTCCATGTCCTTCCAGGAGTATTTCCAGGTGCCATTTACTGTAGTAAGATCCTGGCTCGCTCTTTAGGAGGTGTCAGCTCATTTAATGTCCCCACAGAACTCTGAGTGGCCACATGGACCTGGAGCTCAGGAGATCTCCCTCTTCCCCAGCCCACCAGACCCTCCTTGATTTCATCTGTACTTTGCTCACAGTTGCTTATGACTGAGAACATCACATGGGGAAAATGTGAACATTTTCTTGTGGGGGAAAACCCCCAGATTTTAACAGAAATGTTTTGAATTTCCATCAGTTTTAAAGAGGCAGCACTGCCTGTTCTCTACAGAGGAGTGTTGGGGCTGCCAGCTGCACTCCCTCTGGGAGGCTGCAGGTTTAAGGGGGAAGAAGCCCCACAAACCCCACCTGCTCCAACCCCACACCATCTGCTGGACCAATTAAAAGCTGAAACAAAAAACTAATCCAGGAAGAAGTGTGAGGGCACCATTCTGCAGAAGGCAACCCTTGCATTCCAAAGGTTGTTTTCCAGCCTGTTCCCTCCAGCCTACTGGATGGTCTCCTACCAGTCCCTCTGTTCCTCTGTCTTCCCAGCAGACTTACACATACCCCAGAGGTGGCAGCAGCAGAAGTTTAGATTCCCCATCCCACTTTTCCCTGGCCCTAAAGTTGACCTCTGACACACGTGAGGCTACAAAAGCCCTGCATTTGCTGCAGTGCTGGGAAACAGCAGCAGGAATTGCAGCACTCCTGCTGAGGATGTTACCAATTCTGATCAGGGTTGCCAAAAAATTCCTGCCACGTTGCCCCCCCTGCTGCTGCCACTGCAAATACTGAGTTTTATCCTGGCATCACCACTGGCTGCCTCCATACTGACCTCCTGGATGTGTTTATGGCTGGTGTTAAGAATGTATTTTTCATCTCTTCCATGTTTTCCCAGGTCCTTTAGGCACCAGGAGATGACAGAGCTGGGGAGCCCCTAAAAGAGCCATGGAAGCATGATGCAAACAGCCTCCTCTTCCTGCCTTTGGGAATGGTCAGGCCTCAGGTGGATTCATGTCCTCAGGGAGGTTCTGGCTCAGGGAAAGCGTGGGAGGTGTTTGGTTGGATGTCTTGGGACCTGCTGGGGAGTTTGTTCCTTTTTGCTGCACACTGACCTGTTGCCTTGTGTAAGTTGTGACAGAGCAGTAGAAAACACAGAAATGCTATTTTTTGTCCATAAGACACAGAATTGCTATTTTTTGTCCCATCTCCCGCCTTTGCAGTTTCCCAGAGCTCCTACTTGGACCTGAGTGCCACCGAGACCATGACAGAAATGTTTAGGTGCTGTTCTAAAGCTGAGTTTAGCAGCATAAATGCTCTGCAATGTAATGTACAGCATTACAGAGGGCGTGCCTCTTTCTCTCCCTTGTGGAATGGCAATCTGGAGGGATGGAATTCCAGCTCCCACCTCACCACACCATTACTGACAGGCATGGTTGGAACATTATTTAGGTAATTTGGCACGTGCCATATGGGAACCACCTGGACAGGACAAGTATTGTCATCCCCAACAGGCCCAGGGATCCCACCCCTGCACCTGGAGGGTGACAGAGCTTTGGAAGGGCATTCAGGGAGTGATGGGCAGTGTTGGCACCCAAGGGGACCAGTATGAGGTTCCCACATGGCAATGTCCAGCAGGACACATGCAGGGAGTGCCTGGAGGTGGCTGGTCTTGTGGTGGCTCCTGGGCACCCACACTTCTGGCTCTGGCACAGAGCAGCTGTGTCTGCCTCATCCCTGGAAGTGTTGGATGGGGCTTGGAGCAGCCTGGTGTAAGGGAGGGTGTCCCATGGCAGGAGGTGGAACTGGATGAGCTTTAAGGTCCCTTCCCACCCAAGCCATCCTGAGATTCTGTGGGTTCAATGTAGGTGTTGGCCAGGCTGGTGATGCTGGTAAGAGTCAAAGAAACATCAAAGCAGCTTCTCCAGACTGATTTGGTTCCTACAGCCTTTGGCTGTCCCAGCACACAGCTCCAGAGGGGGAGGAAGCTCAGCTGAAGGAGCTCTGTGACAGCCTCAGAGGGAATCTGGTCTGAGGGTCCTCTTGAGCTGCTGCATCTCCTGCTCTCAGAGGGTACTGGCAGCACTTGTGAAAAAGGAAAAGCCTGCAGAGCCTGTGGTGCTCTGTGTGAGGTGAGGGGTTCATTCCCACTGCTCCAGGAAGCTCGTCTAGGGAAGATTTCCTGCAGTATTGCAGGAGCCATAATACAGTCTTAAAATAAACCCGAGGACTGTGCCTGTGTAGGAATTCCAGGAGAGGAAGCCCGAGTTCCATGAGCAGTGTGAGGGCTCTAACCCACCTTCTTTAGTGCTGCTGTCTGCATCAGGAGAGTGATTGCAGCGCTGAGGATGCTCCTGGAAAGGTTCAATTAGCAGGCAGCAGCTGACGAGCTGCAGTGTGGGCACCTCTGGGAACCTTGCCCACATCAGTGACAAGAGCCAGCCCTTGCACCACACTTGTCACCAGCTCGTGTCAAAGTGCTCTGTGAAGTGCTGCTGCCCTTGCACAGATGAGCAAAGAGCCCTCCCAGGGCTGCCAGGGGGTTCAGAGGTGGAGAGGGGTTTCTGTGCCCTGGAGCAGGATCCCTGGCCTCTGCATTTCCACTGGGAGAGATGTACAAGTCCTGGCTGGAAAACAGCAAAGCACCCCCAGCCCTTGTGGCCCAAAAGGCAGAGGTAAATAAGATGTGGGAATAACCTGCAGGGATTTTGACCACCCCTGTTGTCTCTGGGGAGACTGACAACACCTCCATCAATTCTCCTGGGAGCTGCCCACCCCTTTGCCTTCACTCCATCAGTTCTCTGGGAAAATCTCCATCTCCCACTTGTCTTCTGCTTCTTCTACTGCAGTGAGGGTCTGCAGCTCCTTCCAGCACAGGACCTCCACCTAGACACGGCTGCTCTGCTTCCCTGCTGGGTTTCAGCAGCACTTTTCCAGTTCCATGGAGCATTTATCCTGGCCCTCTACCCTTCCAGAGGTACCAGAAGCTCTGCTGGTGTCTCCTGTCTGGGCCAGGGTCTCCCAGGGGGTCCTTTTGGCAACCTGGCTCTCTCACAGACCAAAAAAGAGGTGGCCCATGGCAAATGGACTTGATCCTTTCTGCCAAGGCCAGCAGCTTCTGGGTGTTGGTAGCCTGAGGTTGCCTTGTCTAGGTGGAAATTGTCTTCTGCACTCAGGAGATGCAAGATATAAACCCTGAAGCTGCCAATGAGCTAAAAGAGCAGGAATTGTGGTTCAGTGTAAATAAACCCTGCTGACTGCTGTTTTATATCTGTCTGTGTTACTGCTTTCCAACGTCTGTGCTTTTCTGCCTTCAGTGTGTTGCTGCAGAGGTTCCAGTTTGAAGTTCAGAGCAAATGAATTTCAAAAGCTGTCCTGGGGAAAGCTCCTGTGAACTCCTGGAAAGGGGGTCCAGATTCTGGATGTCACAAGAGCAGCAGAGAAGCAAAACATCACCTCAGGGTGTCAGTGGCTGTGTCCCTCTGAAGTGACAATCCTGATCCTGTGCCTGCCACCAAACTCCACCAGCCTGGGCATCCAGGGACCAAAAGTTGCTGCAGCACCAGAGTCAGCCAAAGCCCTGCAGGGGTGTGGGGGAGAGGCTGCTGATGGGGAGATTCCTGCCTGATGGGAGGCAGGACAGAGATTTCTTGGCTTTTCTGGGCTCTGTGGTATCTTGTAATGAGAAGGTGCTCAAAATTCTTGCCTGCTCTCTCAGCTTGTAGCGTGGGGGGATGGAGGCCAAGGGAAACTGATGGGAAAATGTTTACAAGCCTAACTACTGAGTGAGGCCTCTCTAATGGAGGATTTAATCTGCAGGACATTGTTATCTCTGCTAGGTTTTCTGTATCTTAGGTACTCAATAAATGATTGCTAAAGTAATTCAGCATTCTCCTCTCAATCAGAAAACACAGCCCTGTGTCAGGTACCCAATCACGCTCTCATTCAGCAAACAGAACCCAGGCAGGGCAGGCCCATGTGTGGGGAAACTCTGAAAACGGGCCTGAAATGCAGGCCTGGAGCTTGAAAAGGTGATGGGAACACTCTATGGCCAGAGCTTGTAGGAATGAGGTTAGGAAGAGCTGCGGGAAGCCATCCACAGGGCAATTACATCAGAACCACTTTCAGGATGGCAGCCAGGTGTTGAAGTGCTCAGCTATGCCCTGAAACATTTCCCTGCCTTGCCACTGCTGAAAAAATCCTGGTTTTCTATCTCTCCATGCCCCGGGGCCCTTCCTTGTGTCCTGCATTCTCCCTGCAAGCTTGTGAAGAACCAATATTCCCAGAGGTGCTTTCCTTCAGTGCTGTCACTCAGCACCCTCCACCAAGCACACTGGTCTTTCCACTGTTTCCATCCCTCTCTTGGTACCCTTCCTGGGATGGATCCCCTGGATCCTCCCCCTCCAGCCCTCTGTGTCCCTTCTCTGTGCTGCATTCTCAGTTCTTCCAGCCTGAAATTCCAGCTGTGTGGGGCTGTGCCCCCTCTCCAGTGGGTGCAGCCCCACGTCACGATGCCCCCTTGAAAGATTTTTCCTGCCTCATTGCACCTCAGATGAGTGAGTCTGAGCACTGGAATTGGAGGTCCCAGGCTGAGATGCCACTGTGGTCCCCTGGGATGTGACTGCAGCTCTGCCCCTGGTCCCTGTGGGGTGTAATTTGTCCCTGTGAACGGAGCACTTCCATTCTGCCTCTTCAGACCTGGGTCAGGTTTAATACAGTCTGTGAGAAAGGCTTAAAACAGCAAGGTTTGAGATTGAATTATGGTCTAATCTGCCACTAATAGAACCTGACCAGCTCCATTATTCACTGTCAAATCACTGCATTTGCTATTAAAACACAGTGTGAACTTCCCTAATTTCTGTCGGGTTAGGACCATATCCATCATCCTCGCCTGAACCGACACCAGGGTAGTGCAGATAACACAGACAAATTTAATGTGGTTAATTCACCTTAGGAAGCTTGCTCCAGTGGTGCTGGAGAGGGAGGGGCTGGGCAGTCCTAGGAGGAAAAGGATGGATGAGAGCAAGCTGCAGTTTGACATTGCAGGGGGTGATGAAATTGCACAGGGCCTCTTTAGGATGGGGAGGTCTGAGTGACCCTGGTGCTCTGACAGCCTGACCTAAAACTGTGCTCAGAGGGGAGGGCACAGAGGAGGGACCAGTCCCGTGGTCTGGGGCAGGAGAAGGAGAGCAGAGACCACAAGCACAGGCCCCACATGTGCAGTTACACCACCCTTGCTGCAGCTGTCACAATTTAAGGTTGCAGCCTCTTTTTGGTGGGCTGTGAACACCTTAGAAATCAGCTCATGCTTCCTCCCAGGTGATGCCATCCTTGGGAAGGCAAAGGTGGAATCAAAACTCTTTGCCTCGCTCCCTGGTTGGCATCAACCTTCCACATGGAGGGCAAATACTCCTTTTGAGTAAAATGATCTGCTTGTTTGCAGCATCCTAAATTCACCCAGGAGGACCCCAGCAGATGCCTGGGGAGTCAAACAAAGGCTGCCTGGCTGGTTCAGCTGTGACTCATACCAGGATTTTGGCTCTTATTTGCAGAGGTGGAAAGCAAGTCTGCGAGTTTGGTGGGCCGGCAAAAAAATTTTGTGTTTATGTGCTGTCTCTTCCTTTTGTCTTGTCTATGTCTGTGCTAATTCTAGAAATAAAAAATTATAAAGGCAAATGCCTGCCATATTGACCAAAGGAGAGGGAACTAGAGACAGAGAGAGACTAGAGACCATTATTAAGCATTTTCAAGGGTAAACAGATTCTGATGGCAACGGGGATTACAAGAATTCATTAGAGAAAAAGGAAGAATTGTCATTACCAGGTCTAATGTGTTGACACTGGTGAAGAGGGACTTGTCACCACAGAAATAACAAATATTAGGGAAGAAAAATAAACAATTCCAGCTGGGTGGTGAAGACTTTATCTGGCCACTCTCTCCTGGCTGGAATGAGTCTGAGCAGCAGGTCTGCCTTTGAAGGAGTTTGTGTTTCACCCATCTTTACCTTCAGCACAGCTCCTGTATTGTAAGGACCAAGGCTCTGGGGACTCAACCAGCCTTCAGCAACTGGTGGGTGAATCTGCTCACACTCAGCATGTGGTGTATGAACAAGTGAGTGCTGCTCCTTCCTAAGGGGAATAACCCAGGAATGTGGAAGGCTGTCTGGGTAAGCCCAGTGTCACAGATCCTTCTCAGCTGGTAGAGATTCCTGTATCTTTATTAGACCTTTTCCATGAGGAGCCAGCCCTGGAAAAGCTTTGTCCCTCCTCCTACTTGTGTTCAGGATGTACCCACCTGTCATGGCAAGCTCTGTCCCTTGACCTCCCAAGGCTTCTGTCTGGGCCAAGAATTCATGGGCAAGAACAAGAAGAAGAACCACTCTGGCTTTTATCAAAACCAGCTTCTTCTGCTTTCACGCTCCTTCCAGAGCTGCCATTTGCACATTCCCCAGCTGGGCACGAGGAGGCAGCTGCTCAGGAATCCACCACATCCACATCCTGGATCAGCACTCACATCCTGCTTCCATGGCCCTCTAAACACTTGCCAGAGGATTTGGGAGGGTTGTGTACACGAGCACCAGGCTTGCACTCACAGATGGACTCCAAGGATGCTTCCCAAGGGACAGGTGAGGCATGGAGCAGAGAGGAGAGGCCAGGAAGCTGTGGGATCATTCCTGACTGCCATTTCCAAAGGAGCTCTGTTAAGTAGTAAAAAAACCAGGGTGCCACAGGGTTAAAGGTGTCACAGGGTCAAAGATGCTGTCACAGAGGTTTTCCCACAGTAATTAAGAGCATGCCAGGAGCTTCCAAGCCTCTTGGGACAGGAAGCAGCCTGTGTCAGCCCCCACGTGTGTGTATGCAGCTCAGTCAACAGGGGATCACACACAAATGCACTGGGAAAGGATCCTCCCGAAATTGTGGGAAAGGCTCTGCTTGTCCTGTAGGAGCCAGGGCAGAGCATCTGCTTAGAGCTGCATCTCCTGAGCTGCATCTCCTGTGCACCCTCAGGAAAGCCCAGGCCACCAGGCCCTGCAGGGCCACAGGGCAAAGCTGCTGTGGTAGAGGGGGATCCATGCTCAGGTGTGCAGCTTCCAATCCCACAGGCACACACCTGAGGCTGCCTGAAGGAAAAACTGTGGAGAAAGGGATAGCACAGGGTCCCTTTGCCCTTCATCCACACTCATCTGCAAAGTGGTGATGCTGAACTCGAACAAACAGAGATTTGTGGTGCTTCCTAAAGGCAACCTTGACACCTCCTCCTGAACACTTGTGCTGGGTGTGCTCAGGCATGGCCTCTGCAATTACTGGGATGAGGAAGGCAGCCAAACCCCACACTCCTGTGCCAGAGCCTTGGGACTCTAAAATTGTGATGGCTTGGCACGGACAGACCTGACACCGCTGTGCCAGTGCCCAGTACAGAGCCACAGGGGCAGTGTGGGGCCACCAGAGGGGCACTCTATTCATGGGTCCTTCTCCCTCCTCAGGAGAGTAAGGGAGGTGAAAATCATCCCCGTCCAATTTGTCAGCCCAAAGGCTGATCCTGGTGGCATGGGATGATCTAGGCCACAATACATGAGGTAATTCCAGCAGAACAGGCGCTCCAAAAAAAGGTTTCTCCTTCTCCAGTGTCTCCAGCCTTCCCTCACTTCGCCTTTTCTAGGTTGTCTTCTCCCAGGGTCGACTTTTTGCTCTCCCGGGTCTTCCATGGCAAACACTTCAGTGTGGGCAGGGGAATGAGTTCTTGCCAGGGGCTAAGGCAATATTCCTTGATTGTGTGTCTCAGTCAGGCAAAAGAAAGGAGTGAGGTCAACATGGAGTCATAGAATCATAAAATGGCCTGGGTTGGAAGGACCTTAAAGCTCATCCAGCTCATCCCTTGCCACGGGCAGGAGCACATTCCACTAGCCCAGGCTGCTCAGAGCTCATGCTGTGCTAGGATCTGTGTGAAGGAACCTGATACCGGTTTGGAAGGAACTATCCAACTCCTTCCTGGATTTTCCTGTGGACTGGGCTGAGGGAGGATCCCTCCCCCTCCTGCAGCACCATCCACGTGTATTTGTGAGACCCCCTGGATACAGCACGGGTTTGTTGCTGCGGATAATTTTGATGTCAGATTTCCCTTTGCACACGTGAGATGAGCAATGCTCACTGTCTTTGCGTGCCCCTGTATCCATCTCAATTAAGAGGTGCTGCTGGAGAGGGCTTTGTGAGGCAGCCACGGAGCCGTGTGTGGGACGGGAGCGCTGCCGTGTCTGCGCTGCTCAATTATTCATTCCCCATTTCTGCATATACAAAAGGTTAATCCAGGAGGCGCCTGCCACACAAGGAAAGCAGCTCTTTGGAGACAGCTCCATATTATTATTATTTTTTTTTTCCTGGTGGTTTTTCAAGCATTATCTCTCCTCTCTTTCTTCTCCTGCGGGGGGTGTGGGGAAGGGAGCATGGAGGATAATGAAGAGCTTCCTGTTCCCTGGCAGACAGCTTGAGGAGAAAGTTGATGTGGTTGATGAGAAGTCATTACAATTTTGGAGTTTGAGTCCACCACCTCTCTAGTTCTGACCTTCACCAAGCTTTCTATACCAGGGGATAAATGCTGGGACCTCCTGTCCCACTCCCACGAATGCCCCCATGTTTAGAGAGGATGAGTAGATCTGCTGCCTCATTAATAATGAAGACATTCAGTCCTTTGAGCAAGCTCTGCCCTGTGCCCTCCAGCTCACACTTTGGGGCTTCAGGGTGGCCTCATCCCTTGGCATTCCATAAAATAGTGCTTCCCAAGGATATGGAGGAAGAAACTTTTGCTTTTGCAGTGAGACCAGGCAACAAAACAAGGCAGGAGGCAGCGTGGCACAGCCAGTGCTGTGCCAGCCTGGGAGGGAAGGCTCAAGGACTGTGTCCTCAGCAATCATTGCCATGGAAAGCACATCCTTCCATCAGGGCAGTTTGTGTGGGGGGCTTGCAGAGCTCTACATCCTCCTCCTTTCCTCAAAATATGTTTTTTCTTGGCATCCAGAGGCTCTGCCCTGCTTCTGTTGGAGAACTCTGATGGGACCTCTGGAGAAGGCCCAGTGACCTCCTCATGGCCTTGCTCTGCTATGTTTCTGTGCCTGGGACTCAGGACGAGTTCCCTGTGCTGCTCTGAGCTGCCAGGACCTGCAGCTGAGTTGAGACTTGGAGGAGAATCGGAGCCAGGAAGGGCTTGTGCCTCCCTCTGGGCTACTCTGGGGGTCGTGGGGAACTGATGGGACACAGCCAGGCGGGTGTGACCTCAGCCACCCACAGCCACACCTCCCCTGGTGACCACTGCAGACAACTGGGTGACCCACAGTTCTTCCATTATTCATCCTGTTGGGCTGATCTCGTTCCTGGAGCTGTTGGAAAGGTCAGCTCTGTATTAAGGTGCTGAATGAGAAGGTGCCATGGGCTGGAAATTGAGCCTGTCACACCAGAGTGACTCTCATGGATGGTGTTTGATTTGCCATTAATATTAATTGTAGCTTTTGAGGGGCACTCACAAAGATTTGCCACGTGGTAACTGTCTCCAGCAGTGTTTGCCTTTGGAAAAACATAAATACTGTCCAGAAGTTGTTCTGAAAGGGCTGGACTTCTGCTGCAATGGGGCACAGAGGTGAGCAGAGGTCTCAGAAGGCCCAAGTGAAATGGAGCCTATGGGACATGCTGCCCTCTATTCCCATGCCATCCCACAGCTCCTGGGATCAGAGGGGAGAGCAGGAATCTCCTGGAAGCCATCAGGATTATCAGGCAGCTGATTATGGGCATGCAGGCAGCAGTGGGATTGCCTGCTGCTGTTGTTCAGTGCTGTGCAGAAAGACACCCTGCTACCTCAGCATGTCCCATATGGAGCCACAACACTGTGTCCTCTCCTGCCACAGCTGACCAGGCCACACAGAAATCACCTTGCTGAGAGTTTTCCTCTGTTCCAAATCACCAAGAACCCAATCATCTTTATGTGGGCCAGAGTGCATTTCTGCCTGCCCAACAAGAGGTGACTGCAAGGCCAGGGGCCAAATCCACCTCCTTTTCAATGATGAGCTGGTGCTGATCACAAAACTGGGGGTGGACTTATAACCTCTGTGGGCTGGCTGATGAGAAGAGAAGGAGAGTTCAGTGTTTCCAGGTGAATTGCACCATGGAAGGACACATTTCTTTACCTGCTGTTGTTGCAAAGTGAGATTGGCTGACAATGGCTGGCTGGGCTTTTCCACACTCCGCTGAAGAGCTGCAGCACCTTCAGCTCCACACTCCCAAACCCTGTTTTTTGGAGAGGACAAACCATCCCGTGGGGGGGCCAGTAGGCCCTGCTGCTCAGGGGAGAAGTGCAGATGATGTGGTTGGATGGCTACAGGTGGTGAAAGGAGCCAGCACTTCTGAGTCATTTGGTTGACCAGAAATACTTGTAAACTTTCACTGGTATTTCTAAAAAAGTCTGGGAGGAAACACCCAGGAAGAGTGAAGGTTTCCTTTTGGTGTTTCTGAATGAAAATTTTCCCATTTACATTACAAACACTGAGTGAGGAGCAAGTGAAACTTAAATTACCAACAAAAGCGAAGAAAACCTGTCTGTGCTAATGGGAAAGTTTGACCCAAGCTGTGGGGTAAGCAGAAATCCTTTCTCTAGGAATACAGAATGTTTCCAAATTGGATCTGGCCAAAGAAAACCCCAGTTAAACAAAAGAGAAGTGGAGATACCAGGGGTCAGCTGCCATGGAGGCCATATTCCAGCCAGCTTAGGTTATATTAGCTATGAAAGACTGCACAAGGAAGATTTTTCCATCTGGTTTAGGGACTTTAGGGACTTCAAAGAGAGTCTGAAGGGGACTATTTGTTCTGTCATTGTCCCAGACAAGAGTCTGGTGCTTGGGTGAACATTGTTTTAGCAAAGCTTTTAATCTACAGGCGAAGGAATCGATGCAACCAAAGCAGCTGCTGGAAAGATGTGCAAGATCCAGGGGCTACAGACCTTGATTTGGGGCTGGTAACAAATCCCATCATCCCAATCCCAAATTATTCCTCTGTGTTTTGAGATATGTCTATCTCTGTCGTCACTTGTTCAAAGGAAGGTGAGGGACCCTGTTCTAAACTGTGTAATATTATCAGGATGTTAGGTTTGCCTTTTCCTGGACAGAGAACCAAAATTTGAATCTACCTGGATTTGACAGTGAAAGCAGCGAAATGTTCCTGACCCAGGCTGTAATTGAACTGAAATGTGGCCTGTGCGCTGGAGGGGTCCTGAGATGCCATGTGAAACCTGGAAAACCACCTTCAGGAACACCCGAACCTTTGCTGGGCACAAGGTGGACCATGGGCCTCTCCAGACCTCTACTGCTCCCCACTGCACAAACCAGAGGTGGCCAGAGAGGAGCTTCTTGTGTCCATTTGNCAAAGGAAGGTGAGGGTGTGATATTATCAGGATGTTAGGATTGCCTTTTCCTGGACAGAGAACCAAAATTTGAATCTACCTGGATTTGACAGTGAAAGCAGCGAAATGTTCCTGACCCAGGCTGTAATTGAATTGAAATGTGGCCTGTGGGCTGGAGGGGTCCTGAGATGCCATGTGAAACCTGGAAAACCACCTTCAGGAACACCCAAACCTTTGCTGGGCACAAGGTGGACCATGGTNTAAAGGAAGGTGAGGGACCCTGTTCTAAACTGTGTAATATTATCAGGATGTTAGGTTTGCCTTTTCCTGGACAGAGAACCAAAATTTGAATCTACCTGGATTTGACAGTGAAAGCAGCGAAATGTTCCTGACCCAGGCTGTAATTGAACTGAAATGTGGCCTGTGGGCTGGAGGGGTCCTGAGATGCCATGTGAAACCTGGAAAACCACCTTCAGGAACACCCAAACCTTTGCTGGGCACAAGGTGGACCATGGTGGACCATGGGCCTCTCCAGGCCTCTACTGCTCCCCACTCCACGAACCAGAGCAGGCCAGAGGAGCTTCTTGTGTCCATTTGGCCAAACTGGAACACTCAGGGAGATGCAGTGGAGGGAGGGACACTGATTTCTGCTCTGATACTGACCCAGTGGTGGCCTAAAGGATGAGCGTTTCCTAATTATTAAACTGGACATGCTAATTACAGTGGGTGTTTATTCACACCCATTTAACTCATGATGTGAAGGAGGGCTTGATATTTTGGTGAAATTACATGTTGAGCTTTTTTTGTTTACTCCAAATGCAGTGGACAGTTGTCCCACCATCCCATAAAAGCTGTCCATGATGAAGAGTCAATCAGGAAAATGTCATGGTAGAACTAATGCAACAAATGCTGGAGAATCAATGGAATCTGAGTATTTCAAATAATCAAAGACAACAGTTTTCACACAGTGGGTGTTGAAGCAAGGAAATCCTTGGCACAGGGAGCTCCTGAGGCCAAGAACAGAGCAGGATCTGGGAGATGATCCCACACTCCCATGCACACCAAGAACCCTGAGCTCAAATTCATGGTTGTGTCCTGACCACTAATTATTGGACAACTTAAACATCCCACCAAGGATCAGGGTCTGGAGAGGAAGGAAGTTTTGCCTTGCCTGCCACAGCTGGTGTTTGGACACTTTTGGGTGCTGCATTCAGAGGCAAAGTGGTGATTGAACAGCACCTTTCCAACCCACACGGGTTTGGAGCAGAGGAATATTCACTGCACGTCCCAGCGAGACAGAGACCCCACGGAGCCCACACTAAACTCCTTCCAGAGAGCACAGAGTCTTCCAGTCTGGGTTTGACTGAGAGGTGAGAATTCCTCACCAAGCACGTGCAGCAGGGAGGGATCCTCATTTCCATGCCCCACCAAGCTGAGTATTAAGCTGAGCTGGATCCTTCTCCATGGAGACCTAAACAGGACAACACCACTGGCATCCACGGCAGGTCCCAGCCCTGTCCTCTCCCCAGCACTGGTGCACTCCCACACACCTGAGGGCAGGATTTTCTGGAGGCATTCAGTTCCTCTGGGTTTATCTGGGAGCAGGCTGCTCTGGTTAAAATAACACTGTGCAGCAGAACAGAAAATAAGATGTCACGGCAAACTAAACATCTTCACTTTCCCAAAATACTAAAAAGCTCTGGGGTGAGCAGGGACTGGCGAGTGGCAAAGGGACCAAGTGGCCCTGCCCAGCCCCTCGATGGGTGGCTTGGGCTGGCCATGCATTTCTATCCTGTCATCATTCCCAGGGAAGAGCTGGCGAGATGGACACAGCCCAAGCCTATCTCCTACGACATCTTTAATTTTTGCCACTAAAGAATACATTTCATTTGCAGTAACATCTTATTTTCTGTTCCACTGCACAATTTTATTCTAAGCAAGGTGGTTTTCTCCTGGATAAACTCTGAAGAACTCTCCAGCTTTCCTTTCAGTAAGAAGAGCTTTGGAAACCCTGCTTTTATTTATTAGTTCATTCCTATTTCCTGTTCTTTTTCTGCCATGTTTAGTATGACTGAGTGACCAATTCAATAAAAAATGGAAAACTTGTGTGGATGGTGTAATAAAGCAGAGCAGGTTACTGAGGGGGCTGCATTATACCCACAATATTCTTTACAAAACCCAGATTTGAAATCCAGATATGCTGAAAGAGATGGGGTGCTGATATTTCATTTCAGTTCTTATTATTGCTGTGAACAGGAGCAGTCACCAGCACACATCTCCCGAGACACTCACAGGGAATACACTCTTGGGAACAGCCCTGGTGCTCCCTGGAAATAAAAACCAGCCCTGGAATTGCTCCTCTCCAATGCTGGCAGTTGAGACTGGAAGGTCTTTGGGGCAGGAACTGACATTTGCATTGTGCATTGTGCTGGGCTTGGTGTGAGGGCAAAGTTCATTTTGCTCTGGGGTGGGAGTAACACTGAGTAACAATTCCAATTGTGGAATTGTTTAGGTTGGAAAAGGCCTCTAAGATCCCTGAGCCCCAGTAATTCCAAGCCACAACTAACCCACGTCCCAAAGTGCCACATCCACCTGCTCTAAATCCCTCCAGAGATGGGGACTCCAGCACAGCCTGTTCCGATTCCTGACAATGTTCCTTCCAGGGGCAGATCCCCCATTTCCCCCTCCCCACTGCCAGGGAAACCCCACAATGATCAGACAGAATTCTTTCCCCATAAATACAGCTTTCCTGCCTTTTCATCTCTGTTTTGCTGTCAAACCCATCCCAATTCAGGACTTCTACACTGACATTTTCCCACCACTGACAACTTTCCACATAGAATATTTGCTTTATCCCCCCTCTGCTGCATATATCGAAGGTTTAGTGCAGCAGCTGCTTGTGTCCAAGGGAAGGGACAAAATGAGGAGGGGTTTTTCTCTGTGTAAGGGATAACTGTGTGCTGGCACCACCTCTGCACAGCAGCATCAGTGATGCATAAAATCAAGGAGTTTATTTTCACCTCTTTTTTTTTTTTTTTTGTGAGAATTGGCTAAGACCATGGAGCATGGTTGTGGTACGACCTTAATTCTGTGCAACAGAGTCTTTTTGGAGTTGTTTCCTGGTGTTTTCTTCCCTACTCTTGTGCTAGCACAACGCCAACACTGCTCTGTACAGGTAAAAAGTTCAGCAGCTGATGGAGAAAATGTTATCCCCCAGCAGCTGCTCATGAATTCTTATGTGCCAGCAGCAGTGCATGAACCATTCTTTGTTGTGAGATAAAATCTGACAGAAAAGCATAGCTCCTGACAGAAAAATCTGATGCAATTAAGTTTCTGTGCACAGCTCATAAACTTTGATATGGCAAATAATGGCTAAAATTGATCTTAAATCCAACATTAAAAAAGTGCCTGAACCCCCCACGTTCCACCAGATCAACTCCAGGTATCCATCTCCGCCCTCTTGGTAGAAGCAGGGCATGTTTTTTTTCCACACAGAAATATTAAGCAACAAAGAACAAAATGGGAGAGTAGGGATAAATTCCAGGCAAAGGAGAATTTCCAGCACTGCATATTGGCAAAACTAATTTGGGAATGAAGCTGGACACAAACAACTTGGATTGGGCCTTGAGGAATTTCTCCTCTTGGCTCAGTCATGTAGGCAAAACCAAGACCATGCACTTGATGTCCTCACCAGTTTAGACCACAGCTTTGACTGAGAGGCTGCTGCAGACCCCTTTGGGTCTCTGCTGTCTTCTATCTTTGGAAAAAAAAAACCCATTTTGGATGAGAATTAAAGTTTCTTGCTTGTGCCATGTGTGTTGGGAGCAGGCGGGAGATGGGGACATTGCCAGCAGTGATGGCAGAATGGTCCTTGTTTGGAGGAGAGGGGAAAGAGCACGGCTGGGAACCAGCATGGAACTCACACCTCCTGGAGCACACAAAAAATGGAGAGTGTCGGTGTCTCAGGCGCAAAGCAATACAATGTGGGGAGGGAAAGGACGTTGGGAAGACTAAAAACGTCAAACAACTGAGGAAAGCTCCCTGTGGACTCTGGACAAATGTTGATATTTTCTGTTTCCAGCAGCTGGCATGGAGCAGCACAGCCTTGTGTCTGGCACACTCCTTCATCCCAAATTCTGTGGCAATCCAATGGCTGACAGCATTTGTGGAATGGGCTACTTTAAATAGGGGCAAATGTTCCCAAATTTGATCAAAGTCCATCCATATTAACTAAACTGATAACACCAGAATCATGGAATTGTTAAAGGCTGGAATAGACCCATTGAGTCCAAGCATTCCCCAGAACTGGCATTCACCCTTAACCCACGTCCCCAAGTGCCACATCCACGTGGTTTTTGGACACTCCCAGGGATGGTGATTTCACCACTGGCCTGTGCAGCCTGGTCATGAAATATGAAAACAAGACTAATAAAACAATAATCAAATATTTGGAAGCAGCCCAACTAAAAAGAAGGTGCACAAAGTTCCCTGTATCCATGCATAAAAATAGAGGGTTTTTTTCCCCCCACTGTGCACCCAGAGCCTGACAGGGTCTGTGATCACCCCGTGGCTGGGAGCTGGGAACAGACACCTGAGCACAACCTGCCTGCACAAAGAAATTTCCTGAGACGCTGCACTTTGGAGATGCCAAATGATCCTATTACAGACTTATCAAAGCAGTGGGGATTAGTAGAGATAAAACAACTTTCAGCACTGGTCTCTGCCTTTCTTTGCTCTTTTGTTTGTCTAAATAGCTGTTTTGGTGAGTGCAGGGAAATAATAGGAGGCAATTATTGCTCCATGTAATGTTCCATGTTTGGTTTTGTAATCCTTCAGTTCTGTTTATTCTCATTTTGAGCAAAAAAGTTCCCCCTGGAATATGCTAATCGCCTTTCAGCTCTGCAGAGCTCTCCTCCTGCAGAGGCTCCTGGCTTTGTGTGCACCTGATGGCAGCGCAAGGACAGCGCTGTCCCCAGGGCCAGGGGCACTCAATGCCCCTTGTCTGGGCTGCACGTCCGGGCACAAAACAGCGGGAACAAATCCACCCAGGCACAAAACAGCGGGAACAAATCCACCCAGCAGCCCAGCACGGGGAGCTCCCTCGCTGTCAGCCCTCCGCGGCTCAGCTCCTTTCACCTTCAGGAAGGCGGAGGGGGATTTTGGATGGTGAGGAAGGAGAAGAGGGAACCAGAGGGCTTTTCAAAAGCAGCTTTTTGGAAAAGCTGACCTTATCTGAGCTTTTAATCAGCTTTCAGATCCTGAAAATTTGTATCCAGCCTCTCCTTAGCAGGTGATCTCTCCTAAAATCTCCTTAGGAAGATCTAGAGAGGGGTTCTCTTGTGCTTTCCACGCCTTGTCCCTCCAGCCTCTCCTTGGGAGGAGTGAGGAGATGTCTGGGAAGCACCACAGTCCCCTGAGCACCGTTGGAGAGGCTGCTGGGGCCTATAGCCACAGGATTATTGCAGGAGGACGGATTTTGTTCCAGCAGATCTCTGTCACATAGTTCTGCAGGGAGATCAAAACTGTGTGACATCAGCTTTTCCTGTTGGTGCCTCCCTGGAGGCTGAATCCCCCTTTCTTGGGAGTCCCAGCAGCCAGGTGACAGGAAATGGTGTCCCTGTAGATTGAAGAGCTGGTGCTGCCATATGGGCTGTGTTTCTGCTGATTGAGGGATCCTAGGAAGGGATCTAAACACTTGTTGTGGCTGCCTGGGTCATGGAATCATGAAAACCCACCTTCACTCTGGAGCCTGGGAGCAGCTGTGCAGAAGCTGGGAAGGAAGGACAATGTTTCAGTGCTTTGCTGACTCAGGGTCTCAAATGATGGACACGAGGTGGATGAAGGCTTTCCTGGATGGTACATCATCGGTGGAACATCAACTGGCAGGCAGAGTGTTGGTATCTGGTGTCATTGTGCATCTCCAAGGGGATGGTGCTCATTCTCCAGACCCCTTCTGCAGCTTGGTCTGGAGCACAGAATCACGGAATCACAGGATAGTTTGGGTTGAGAGGGAGCTTAGTGCCCATCCAGTTCCTGCCCCTGCCATGGGCAGGGACACCTTCCACTATCCCAGGCTGCTCCAAACCTCATCCAACCCGGCCTGGGACACTTCCAGTGATCCAAGGGCAGCCACAGCTTCTCTGGCACCCTGTGCCAGGGCCTGCCCACCCTCACAGCCAGGAATTTCTTCCATGTATCTCACCTAAATATTTCAATTGGAACCCATTCCCCCTTGTCCTGTTACTCCAATTCCTGATGAAAAGTCCCTCTCTGGCTTCCCTGTAGCCTCTTCAGACTGGAAGATGCTGTGAGGTCTCCACACAACCTTCTCTTCCCCAGGCTAAACAGCCTCAGCTCTCCCAGCCTGACTCCATAGTGGAGGTGCTCCAGCCCCCTCAGCAATTTCATGGCTCTTCTCTGGACTTGCCACCACCAACCAGAAAAGGCACACCCTGGCAGGGATATGAGTTTCACCAGTCTGAACTGCATCTGCTGGGACGCAAAGAACACCCAAACACCACTACAGAACCATTAAGGCTGGAAAACACCTCCAGATCATCACCTTTGACCGAGTACCACCATGCTCACCTAATTATGATGCCACATCTGCTTAGTTTTTGAACATTGTGGAGCTGTTTATGCCCTGGTTTGAGGAAAACACCACTGCCAGGGGCATCAGGAGTGTGGATTGCTAACTGGAGCACAGGGATGCTGCCCCAAGGAAATGCGAGCGCACATTCGGTGTTTGACTGAGCTGAAGGAACTCTTCCACTCAGGATTTTTGAGCCCCAGGAGCAGCCTGCTGGTTGTGCCTGGAGTGCCTTTGTCTCGTCAGTGCAAGTTTTGTGTGGCTCCCTAAATCCTGCAGCTGGTGTTGGGAATTACACGGGCCAGCTCTCAGCCTTGGCTTGGTGGGTTTGCTCCTCCCGCTCCTCCGGCGACCGCGGAAAACAAACCCGGAGTGCTCATAGCGGATTAAACGCCGAGCCTCCACTGATACCCAGGCACAGCAGCTCTCCAGCAGAGCCAGGACAGGTGACAATATCCCACAAATATACATAATAAAGCTCTGGAGAAGTGCGCTGGGAGCCGGGCCGGGGGGGGAGGAAGGAGCCGGGGAAATAATGCATAATTCACAAGGCAAATTAATCACTCCTCTCTCCTCTGCCTGTTGCAATTATGTGGAACACGAGTAATCACCAGGTTACTATTTTTTATTATTATTATTATTACTTTTATAGCAGGAGAGTAAACAGTGGGGCTGGCGATATTTGAGTGAGGACAGGCTGAAAGCTGCAGTCACATTTAGAGTGGTGCCTCACCAAGATTTCTATCTGGCTGTGCTTTCATTGTGGAAAAAGCTTTTTTTTTTTTCTTTTTTTTTTTCCTAATTCTTTCCCTTTTAGATTCGTGGGGGGTTGTGGAAA
>VYXF01009408.1:263225-274552 GCA_013397295.1 Polioptila caerulea
GGGGGGGGGGGGGGGGGTTGGTGTGCGTTAGAGCAGAGAGATTGGGTAAAATTATTTTCCTTCATGCTTGGCTAGGCCTCAGTGTGAAAAAGGGGACCCAGCTTAGGGCTGGTGGGAGATGGCAGATAAAAGCAGCTTCATTTCTCACTGACCTTCCATGCGTTCGGCCCGGCCGTGCGAGGCGGGCAAGGAACAATGGGAGTCACCTCCAGAAAAACCAACCTTTGCCACCTGCACCCAGCTCCAGCAAATCCAGGTGGGGAAAAAACAAAAAGAGTCAGGGCTGCACCTGGAAAGGGCTTCCAGAGCTCCGTGGGAGGTGGGTGTGGAGTGGTCGTGGGCGCAGGGAGTCCCTGGGACCTGGGGCAGTGTGGGATCCACGCAGACATCAGGACCCATCAGGAGGATGCCAAAGCAGCCCAAAGAAGTCAAATCCTGTGGACGGTCTAAAGAAATTAAATCCTGTGAATGTCTAAAGAAGTCAGATCCCAGTGCCAATTCAGCAAGAGATTTGATGCAACACTCACTGTCTATTAGGAGGAACAGGAGCAGCCTTGGAAGGGATGCCTGAGCACCTCACTCACCAATCCTGTACATCAAAACCCTTTGGAAAACACCTGGATTATATTTTAGGAGGAAGCAAAACTTTGCATTACAGTGAATCATTGAATCATCAAATTCTTTGGGTTGGAAGGGAACTTAAAGCCCATCCTGTTCCACTCCCTGCCGTGGGCAGGGACACCTTCCACTATTCCACGTTGCTCCAAGCCTGTCCAGCCAGGCCTTGGACACTTCCAGAGATCCAGCGNCAGCCTTGGCTTGGTGGGTTTGCTCCTCCCGCTCCTCCGGCGACCGCGGAAAACAAACCCGGAGTGCTCATAGCGGATTAAACGCCGAGCCTCCACCGATACCCAGCCACAGCAGCTCTCCAGCAGAGCCAGGACAGGTGACAATATCCCACAAATATACATAATAAAGCTCTGGAGAAGTGCGCTGGGAGCCGGGCCGGGGGGGGAGGAAGGAGCCGGGGAAATAATGCATAATTCACAAGGCAAATTAATCACTCCTCTCTCCTCTGCCTGTTGCAATTATGTGGAACACGAGTAATCACCAGGTTACTATTTTTTATTATTATTATTATTACTTTTATAGCAGGAGAGTAAACAGTGGGGCTGGCGATATTTGAGTGAGGACAGGCTGAAAGCTGCAGTCACATTTAGAGTGGTGCCTCACCAAGATTTCTATCTGGCTGTGCTTTCATTGTGGAAAAAGCTTTTTTTTTTTTCTTTTTTTTTTTCCTAATTCTTTCCCTTTTAGATTCNCTGGAAAGGGCTTCCAGAGCTCCGTGGGAGGTGGGTGTGGAGTGGTTGTGGGTGCAGGGAGTCCCTGGGACCTGGGGCAGTGTGGGATCCACGCAGACATCAGGACCCATCAGGAGGATGCCAAAGCAGCCCAAAGAAGTCAAGTCCTGTGGACGGTCTAAAGAAATTAAATCCTGTGAATGTCTAAAGAAGTCAGATCCCAGTGCCAATTCAGCAAGAGATTTGATGCAACACTCACTGTCTATTAGGAGGAACAGGAGCAGCCTTGGAAGGGATGCCTGAGCACCTCACTCACCAATCCTGTACATCAAAACCCTTTGGAAAACACCTGGATTATATTTTAGGAGGAAGCAAAACTTTGCATTACAGTGAATCATTGAATCATCAAATTCTTTGGGTTGGAAGGGAACTTAAAGCCCATCCTGTTCCACTCCCTGCCGTGGGCAGGGACACCTTCCACTATTCCACGTTGCTCCAAGCCTGTCCAGCCAGGCCTTGGACACTTCCAGAGATCCAGCGGCTGCCACACCTTCTCTGGGAAAATTGTGCCAGAACTCCACCACCCTCACAGGGAAGAACTTCTTCCCAATATCCCCTCTAAGCCTGCCCTGGCAGTGTGAAACCTTTGTCCTCTTTGTCCAAAGTTCCTCACCAGATCTTTTGTAGAGTCCCTTTAAGGGAATGTGATGTGGACTGAGCAAAGGGTGTGATGGAGGATGCAGGATCCTACTTGGCACAGGTGGAGGAGTTCACCAAGAGCCTGATGGGCTTAGAAAAGGGTCTGTGGAAGGCTGAGAATGTTCTTAGCACTGGGTGGATCCCTCCTGGAGGGAGGTGATCTCTGCTCTATGTCCTGAGAGAAGATACTTCTTTATACTTTGTGTCCCTCTTTCATATCCCTGAGGGTCTGAGGTGCAATTCTAAGTGGGAAGGGGGAGAAAAAGTGTTCTGCTGAGTAGGGTTGACTACAGGCTCTGAGATTCCAGTGCCCTGATGACAAAGACAGATGGATATTTGTTCTTCCTTGCTCTTTTCTTCAAGTGATTTCCATGCCAAAGTGCATCTCCTTCCTGGTCCTCACACGGTGATTTTGTGGTGGCGTTTACTCAGTGATTTCTTCACCAAGAGCTTTTAGATTACAAAAAGCTCTTCCCAGCCCCAAATTCTAGACTTGTTCTGCCACTTTACATAGAGCCCTCAACCCTCTGAGATTCTGGGGGCAATTTCAAGCTCTCCTTGATGGTGACACAACTCACCCTGCAAGCCCAGTTAATTATCCCGGGATTACTGAAGTGCTGGTATCACATGGAGCTCTTTAGTACCTTTTGTGCATTTGTAGTTTTCCCAAGAGCTGGGGGTTTGCACAGGACCTGTGACATGGAAATTCCTTTCTTTCACCTACCTGAGGCTCAAAATGCACAGGTAAAATACATCAGCAGGGCACCCATCCCTGAGCAGGAGGTTTCAGGGGCAGAGCTGAGCTGGAATGTGGCTGTGGGAGTGCTTCCTCCTTGTTTTTCCATGTGAGTTAAATTAAAAAGGGAGTTAAACCTTTTTTTTTAATTTCAGTGACATAAAAGGTCCATCAGCCCTTGATGCTGTTGTGTGAAGTGTCTGCTTTGTTGATGAGATCTTCCAGGTTAGTCCTGGATGCTTCCAGGCACACTTACTCCAAGGTAAACTGGGCACCCATTAAAACAGAGTCTCTATTTAGACAACAGACACCTTTGGGGGATGAATACGAATTATGGTGGGGGGTGAAAGTGCTTTTTGCTTGTCTGTAAATGATGCTGGAACTCAGGAGCTTATTTCCAGAATTTTTCTTTGAAATGCCACTGGAAGCTGTGCAACTAATTCCCTGGGAAAGCCCAGGTTGCTACTTTTATAAAACTTAAAGCATTCTAACTTTAAACAGAAACATCAGACACCTTTTAACCAGTTTCTCAGCTGAAGCTTTCCCGAGGAACTTCATAGTGTCTCCCTCAAAAGTCCTGGAACAGTGAACAGAGAGGTGCTGTCAGACAAAACCCTGACGGGAAGAAAATGAGAGGTGCCACACTTCCTTCTGGTCCTTCCCAAGTGCTTTTCCAGCAACTCCTGCCATCAGGAACTGGGCTCATCTTTGCTGAGCCACTCAGATGCCTGATTAACCTGAAATAGAGTTTGAGGGAGGTTTGCTCAGGAAATGAGTTTTGGGGAGTCCGGGGGGGCACCTGGCTCATCTCCCCAAGCCAACTCATGTGGCTGAGCTAGAAGACACCCACTGGATGTGTTTTTTTTTCTCCTAGTTGTTCTTGCTCTCTTTCAGAATCCCCTAAATTCTGCAAATTCTTTCTCCTGTCTTTCTACTTGCCTGCTCCTTACATCAAGACAAGAACTAGCCCAGGGAGCCCTTTAGAGAAAAAAAAATTCTTATGGAGTAGAAATCTTTCTTCCCCTTAAAATAAATCAACAAGAGGAGATTTATAATTTCTCCAGGGGGAAAATTGCACCTGCCAGCCTGTTTTCTCAGGCCTCGGCTCTTGAAGCACTTGAGCACAATTCCAGCTTGAATTGTAGGAGTTCTCCTCCTGCCTGGCTCCCGTCGGATGACTCATGGCTTTCAAAGTTGGTCACGTCCTTCAGGATCCTGCGGAATTGAATGGAACCTTTCCTTCCCTGCAGCTGGAGGATATGGAATGGGAGCCGTCCTCCCTTCCAGCCCTAAGGCCTCCTGCCTTAGCTCATGTCAAAATGTTCTCCTTGGAAAGTTGCAGCACGGCTCTGTTTGACAGACAGGAACACAGGGACGTGCTGGGTACCGTGCCACATTTCCCACAGGGAACAATTTCACACCTCTTCAGTTTAAACAAGGGTTTTCTCCAAGTCTTGTTTAACCCCCTTGCTGCCCCGCCACAAGAAATAGTCCTACGTATCCAGCGTGGCCTAAATCTTTATTTCCAGCCTTTAGAAGGAGACCAGAGGCAGAGTTGAGAGAGCCTGGATTTTAAGTCAGAGGGACACTTTGCATCATGTCCTGGAGCTGATGGACTTCACCTACAGCTGAGCCCCGGGATGATGAGGGGTGATGGTTTGGAACTAAAAGAAGGGAGGTTTAGATTTGATGTAAGGAAGAATTTTTTACAGTGAGGGTGGCACAGGTTGCCCAGAGAAGCTGCGGCTGCCCCTGGATCCCTGGAAGTGTCCAAGGCCTGGCTGGATGAGGCTTGGAGCAACCTGGGCTAGTGGAAAGTGTCCCTGCCCATGGCAGAGGGTGGGATTGGATTGGTTTTGAGGTCTCTTCCAACCCCAACCATTCCTGGATGCCACGACTCTGAGTGGGCTGCAGTGCCAGGAGGATCCTGCTTCGCCTTCTGCACCATCAGCCTCTGAAGAACAACACATGGACTTGCAGGCCCAAGAGGAGATTTTCACCAGAACCCAAATCCACTCACTCTGGTGCTACTTCCCTCTGTCTCCAAAGCTTCCAAGGGAAATTGTAGCTTTTCCCATTCCACTGTAGGTCTTGAGGTCCTTCCAGGAAGCTCAGTGGGTTCCTTTGCCCTGTGCTTTGCAGACACTGGGGTTCTCCTTCTGGGCTTGTCTTGACTCAGGTGGCTGCTCCAGCCTGCCATGAAATTCCCCCAGCCTGAATCCTTCCTGCTCTTCCTGCCCAGGGAAATCACATAAAGGCATCCTGCTTCTGCATCCTTCACTAAAAGAGGAGAGCACTGCAGCCCAGCTGGCTCTTGGGGAGGGATTTAGAGTTGTGGTCTGACTTTTAGGTCCTGAATTCAAACTGGGGTGGTTGTTTCCATCCCCCCCCAACAAAAGCTGGGCAGAGCAGGAGGGGCCTGTCAGGTTGCCAGCAGGGAAAATGCTGCCATTGAGTTTTCCCATCCTGTCCCTTCTCCAATACCAGGAGTTTGCCCTGTCCCTTTACCCCATGAGCCCTCTCTCATGGCAGGAAACTCTTCTGGCTCACATAGTCTTCAAATTAAAAAAAATTACTTGTTATCCATCCAATTTCTCTGAGAGGAAATTCTATTAAATCCCCAGAAGAAAGTGCATTATGGCTGTACTTTCCGAAGCAGACCCTTGAATAAACTTTTTTCCTTATTTCACATAAGGAAATTCACATTTCCATTATTGCTGTCATTATGAAGCAGATGAACATTTTCTGGAACAATTAGACGCGGGTGTGTGGAATAAAGAGTGGAGTTCGCCTGAGATCATTGAAACCTATCTGTTTGGGTGATTCATTTTCTTCCAACTAGGCTGCCCATAATAAGCTTTTCTTCTCTGGCTTTGTCTTGTTTCCCATTTCAGGCAGCCACAATGCCCGAAGAATTGAAAGAATGTCTTTCCCCATGTCCTTGTGCTGTGACTGAGCCTGGCAAACAAAAAAATAAAATATATTTAAGAAGAAAATACAGCAGAAAAAGAAGAGAAAGAGGGGGCAGAGCAGATTATAAATAAAACAAGTGGTGAGGGTAACCTGGGGCGTGAGGGCCTTGAGAAATGTTGTAGTGTAGAGGATGGGAGATGAATTCTTTCTGCTCCTAAATGGAAAAAAAAAAAAAATCTATTGGCAGAATATTCCTTGTCTTGGCGTGGTTCTTGTGTCACGTGGAGAAACTTCATCTCCTGCTGCCATGACTTCAGTAAAGTCCCCAGTCTTCAGAAAGTGCTCCTGGTGACCCCATGGGAAAGGAAATTTGTCTCTCTGGGTTATGTGCCACAAAGGTGACACAGCTGGTCTGTGGGGCTGAGCCTGAGGAAAGGAAATGGTGTAAAAACCTTAACAAACACAGGGTGTCCTCTGCACATCTTCCCATGGGCTGGGATCTCACCCATGCCCCCACCCCGGGGTATCCAGGGCTGATCCCCCAGCATGGGCAGCAGGAGAGGGCTTGGGATTGGGATGCTGCCCCTCGGCCCCACTCAGGTGAGACCCCACCTGCAGAGCTGCCCCAGCCCGGGGGCCCAGCACAGGGAGGACCTGGAGCTGCTGGAGAGAGCCCAGAGGAGGCACCAGGATGGGCAGAGGGATGGAGCAGCTGTGCTGGGAGGAAAGGCTGGGAGAGTTGGGATTGTTCAGACTGGGGAAGAGAAGCTCTGGGGTGACCTCATTGTGGCCTTCCAGTGCCTGAAGGAGCCAACAGGAAACAGGGAGAGAGACAATTTCGAAGGGACTGGGGTGCCAGGATGAGGAGGGATAGCTTCCTTCTGCCAGAGGAGCACTAATTAGATGGAATATTGGTGTGAAATCCTTCCCTGTGAGGGTGGGCAGGCCCTGGCACAGGGTGCCCAAAGAAGCTGTGGCTGCCCCTGGATTCGTGTAAGTGTCCAAGGCCAGGCTGGATGGAAATTGGAGCACTGTGGGATAGTGGGAGGTGTCCCTGCCATGGCAGGGAGTGGGACTGGATGAGCTTTAAGGTCCCTCTCAGCCCAAACCTTTCCATGATTCTGTGATTGCTGACAAGAGGTGCAACCAGCTCCCATTAACTCTTTTGCCCACACCTTTATTTCCTGACAGCTTTTCTTTGGATGTGTCTGTGATTCCCAGCCAGGCTGTGCCATGGGTGGAGTAGAACAGAGCCCCAGCAGCTGCAGTGCCCATCCTGGGGAAAGCACCTCCTTCCCAAACTGGCTCCTCTCCCTGGGGCAAGAGCTTTATCCTGCACATAAAAGTGCAGTTTCCTCCCCGGCACCTCGCAGAGGACTCTGGTGGGTCCCATCCCAAGTGGAAGAGCCTGAATTTCCTCATTTCCATGGTTGTCTCAAAGTGCAGTGCTGTGGAATCACAGCTGCACCTCTCTCAGGTGCTCTGAGGCTCCTCCTTGGAGGGCTCAAAAAGCATTTCCACAGGTTTTTTTTTCCTGCACACACATAAATACACCTGGATAATGAGAGAAGACTGATAGTACAGGGAGATGTGCTGAGGGGGATGTCACTTGACAAACAAATTGGTTTGTAAGGGGCTAAAATCATATTTTCCTTGTTCATCCAAAATTAAACATGAGCCTGCTGGGTGATCCCTTTCTGGTTCACCTTTTGTTGCAAGCAAGACAACAGCAGTACAGCCAAAATTCCTGTTTGATGGCAGGAATGAGTGTGTTCCTTTATGGTTATCACCTAAATCCACACGGAGAGGCCCGAGATTTTGTCAGGACTGCTGCAAATGCTCTGGAAATCTCCTGGGCACCTCCAAGAATGCTTTGTACTGAAGTTTGCGACTCAAGAAATTGTTGGAGAGTGGAAGGAAATAAAGAGCTTGCTTTGACTCTTTTAAAGCAGCAGCAGCAGCTGGCGTGGGGTCTGCCCTGGGCTGCTTTTGGAGATATAAATATTAGCAGGGATTGAATGGAATGGAAGCTACTGGAGAACATGAGGCAAGGGAAAATGTTTTTCTAAGGAGGAGAAATGGTAAAACTTAAGGGAGAAAGCAGAGAATGCGAGACCTTGAACTGAGCCTCTTTGGGGAGAGGGGGGGATGAAACAGGAAAAAAAAATGCCCACTTGAATAATAGACTAACTGGCGACCTTGAACATATATGTGTGCATAATGAGAGTGAAACAAAGGGCCTCTGAATATCAGGCATTCTTAGGCTGAAGAATAATAATCACAAGTGGCAAATGTAAGAAAATAAAAGCAAGACATATAATATAACTGAAGTAATGGGGACCTGAACCAGCGGAGATGAGAGGAATGATGGAGGCTTCAGCAGCAGCCTGGGCTCCTCAATGGCCCAGCTACTGCTTGAAGCAAAGCCAAGATTTTTGTGCTACTCCAGGAGGATTTTTTAAATGTTTTATCATCTTGGACCAAGTGGAAGGTCCATTCCTCCTTCAGAGCACTGGCCAAGTTTGGGAGAGGGGAGTTTCCCAGGCTGGCTCTGCTCCCCAGCTGTACCCAGCCCTCCTTGTCCTGCACCCCAGCTGGCAGGGGATGGTGATGCCCATGGATGCTGAGGGGTCCATCAGGGTTGCCAGGGAGGGATGTGGCTTGATGCTGATCGTTGGGCTCCATTGGCAGGGCCAGTGGGTGTAGGGACTTCCATGGAGAACTGGTAGAGCTCCCAGTTTGTTCCCAGTACCTCCCACAGCTGTGTGCATCACTCTGAAGCAGCAAGTGCTCTCGTCCTGCTTCCTGCTACGGCCTCTTAGGCCATTCCTCAAGTCATCTTGACCACTTGAGGATTGCCTGTTCCTTGATTTCTTCTGGATTGTCTGTTTCCTCATTTCACTGTGAGTGCAGTTCAACACAGTGCTCACCTGCAGGCAAAGTCCCTGCCCTCTGTGTGGCTTCCAAGGCTGCCCTTCTTCCTGGGGATGAGAATATTTGATCCCAACCTCGGGCTTTTCCTGCCCAAATCCCAAATGCTGTGGTCCCTTTGCAACTGTCCTTCACACCTTGGTTTGGTTTGACTTGGGTACCTCCAGGAGAAATGTCTTAAATGCCTTCTCCAAATCACCAGTGAAGATGTGAGACTCCTCCTGAGGTTCTCCTTGGCACGTGACCCTTGTTTGGTTTCTTTTCAGTCACTGGGTGATTTGAGATGGACATTGGAAGATTTCCTCTGAGACCTCCCCTTCTCTGGGGGTTTCTTGGAGGCTGTGGAGGATGTTTTACATGAGATTTCTTCTCCATCCCTTCTGTCCTCAGAATCCTTGTGATGTTGTGCCCAGAAGCATTCAAAAGATGTGCAGATGTGGGAAAGGGTTTAGTGATGGGCCTGGCTGGACTCAATGTTCTTAGAGGTATTTTCCAGCCTAAGTGATTCCAGGAAGCTCCTTCAATTCTACCAAGGGTCACTCCCCAGCACCCAGAATGAGATGGCTCCAGCACCTCCCAGATCCATCACCTTCCCAAAGTGGGATCCTCTGAGCACTGTTCACACCAGAGATGGGAATTGTCTGGCCCGTTTCTCTGTGGAGCTGGATGGGTTTTGGGGCTGAAGCCACTAAAGGCTCCTGGAGAAAACTTCAGCCAAGCTTTGCTTGGCTGGACATTTTTTGGTGGGCGTCCATCCTCTGAGGATGCCGGATCCTCCTGCTGGAGGACCCATTCCTTCACACAGCCCAGGCACCCTGGGCCTGGCTCCCACTGCCTGGTGTGGCTCCGTGTGTTGTCCTCATTCTTCACACCACAAAAGATTAAAGATAATACTGATACTAATAATACAAACCCGCCCTTGTGAGAATGGGCTGCCGGAGGTATTATGCCAGAGAAAGGCTCTGTGAAATGGCTTGGGTAATTTACACTCATTAGGAGGAGAATGCAGTAGATTAAAGGTAGCAAGGGTGAATAGCTTCCCATTTTTGTCAAACTTGCCTAACCTTTTATTCACCTGCTGAAGCCATTATTTTATAATAATAAAAAAGAGGAGAAAGAGCCTTGCATGAACTTGGGGAGAAAGGCAGAGTGCAAGCTAGGAGCTATTTTCTCAAGAGAGAGAAATGCAGCATTATAGATTAAAGGTGAAAAGACAGCCCTCATTTAAATCAATCCACCTCTCCGAAGCATATTTATTCACAGATTAATTAGAGTTGCAAATGAAAATGATCTGGTTGGTGGGAACATTATTGAGGCCTTTAAAGTGCGGGAGTGAAGATTAAAAGGAAGCACACTTACCCTTCCCTTATGATCTGAAGAGGAGATCAAAAGAGTTGGTGTCAAATTAACAGCCCTGATGATTTCTCTCTTCTCCTAGGCCTCGTTTGTTATCCCAGGCTCATGTTGGTACATGCAGGAGGAAGACCTGGTTTCCTGAGCTGCTGCTGCGGGAAGAGCGCAGGGAGCCTTTGGACAATTCGGAGCAGGTGGGGAGGTCTGCAGCTGCCTGGCCAGGGGAATGTGTGTGTGCAGGGGAAAAACATCTCCACAGGTGTCCAGGGCACAGGGCATGAGTGTGTGCAGGGGAAAAACATCTCCACAGGTGTCCAGGGCACAGGGCATGAGTGTGTGCAGGGGAAAAACATCTCCACAGGTGTCCAGGGCACAGGGCATGAGTGTGTGCAGGGGAAAAACATCTCCACAGGTGTCCAGGGCACAGGGCATGAGTGTGTGCAGGGGAAAAACATCTCCACAGGTGTCCAGGGCACAGGGAATGAGTGTGTGCAGGAGAACAGCACCTCCAGAGCTGTCCAGCACCTCCAGAGCTGGCCTGGATGGCACAGAAGGGAGGAAATGTTCATTTATATATTGAGGTGTTTTAGGGAATCCTTCAATTAACCAGCCATGGCTAATTGAACACTCAGCCCCTTCTGAGTCTGTAGGATGGATTTTGGGCTTGTTGTGGGATAAGAACCATGATTTTGCTTTTCTTGAAGGGGGACGAGACAGACTCAATCCTTGTGAGACTGCAGCAGGAGCAGTGCAAACACAGCAAGGCAAGGAGTGACATTTGAACCTTTTGGGAAGACACCAGTAGAGGCAGCACGCCCAGGAAAGAGTGTTCCATCCCATGGGATCTGAATGGGCCTGGAGGAGGCAGAGGGAACCCAGTGCAAGCTCTGGTGTAGCCTGGATGGAAGCAGAGCTTTATGCAGGGCTTTCAGGGAACATCCCAGCAGGGTCTCTCCCACTAAACTCCAACTTTCCCGTTGGATCACAGGAGCTCTTGGGGGACAATGGCCACTGGCTGTGACTGGAGGCAAAGATGTCATTGAACCTCAGAATGGTTTGGGATGGAAGGGACCTTAAAGCCCATCCAGTCCCACCCCCTGCCATGGCAGGGACACCTTCACTAGCCCAGATTGCTCCAAGCCCCATCCAGCCTGGCCTTGGACACTTCCAGGGATCCAGGGACAACCACAGCTTTTCTGGGCAACCTGTGCCAGGGTCTCACCACACACACAGGGAACAATTCCTTCTCAACATCCAATCTAAGCCTGCCTTCTGGCAGAGGGAAGTCATTCCCCCTTGTCTTGACAGTCCAGAACTTTTAAAATATGAAAAGGGCAAGGAGAGACATTCTGAGAACTTTTCCTAAGCGTGACTCATCTCTTTTTTTTTTTTTT
>VYXF01009408.1:274889-296295 GCA_013397295.1 Polioptila caerulea
CTTTTTTTTTGATATTTGAAGGCTGGAAGAGAAACATCCCCCATAATCCTGTTTTTCTTATATGGTGATCTTCCCTGTGCAATGACTGCTGCATAAACGGATCTCTCTCAGCACAGAGAAGCTCTGCTCTGGTGCTTTGGATTCATTCCCAGCTGCCCAGTGAGGATCATGGCAGTGGCAGTGTAGACAAGCCTCAAGGGGTTGTCCAACTCCATGGCTACCAAGAGGTCTCTCCCTTTGCAAGCCAATATCAAAGGTGCTGCAGGTTTAGCAGAAATGCACTCACTGTAGGAAATGATAATTTTTTCTCATCTCTATCAGAAAGGAGAAATGAGAAAGGGAAAAGCAGCAGAATCCTCTGCTGCCAGTGTGGGCACCAGGGAACGGCCCTGGAGCACTAGGGGAAGGAGGAGAAGCAGCAGCCTGAGGTATTTACTGGCTCTCTATGCAGCCAGGCAAAAGCTTTCATAAAGGACACCAGTTTGGGAGCTTCCTGGGGCTCAGTGCTGCTCCAAGGGCTGACCATGGCTCCAGAGGAGCTGGAAGGACACAGAGGGAGAGGCAGCCCGGCAGGCTCAGCTGAGCTGTGGTGTTGTCTCCAGGTCTGGACCTGCTGTGACTCCACAAAGGGTTGAGTCCATCCCAGACTGGGGACAAGGGAAGTCTTGGCTGGTGTCTTGGTGCTGCCTGCAGGCACTGACAGTGGTAAAGGCAGCTTTAGGAGAATCCCAAAGCACCCAGGTCCCCAGTTTGTATCAGGAGGAAAGAGCTGTCCCTGTGCTCCAGCAGGAGGAGGTGGTGGCTTCCTGACCCCATCCCTGAGAGGTTTGAAACACCCACAGCATCCACGTCTCCCTGCTCCCAGTGCCTGGATCTGTACAGGGGGTGCTGTGCCCTGAACTCCTGGGATGGGGTATTTTTCCTGAAGTCTGAAGTGGGAGCTGTGAGTTGGGTGCCAATGGCATGGAATATTCGGGACTGTCTGGCTGCACGGAGCCATGGGCACTGCTCACACCGGGCACTCTTCCTAGGAAACAGCCAATACAGGATAAGGGATTGTTCCACATCATTCTTCATTACCACATGGCCCTCCTAATTTGCTGGGTTACCCCTCGGGGATTTGGCACTTGATTCCATGTGCACTCAGATTTTCCTTGAAATTGAGTTCTTCCTCTATCAGACACCCAAATTCTCCCACTCTCCTTAGGAGAGACAATAAAATCTGCTGGAGGAGGTGGAGGATTTGCCCTAGTTCCTATTTAAACATTTGCTTTTGTTTTTGTGTTTTGCTGTGTTTTTTTAATCCCTGTCCTCTCCACATTCCCTGTTTCTCCACAGTCTCTGTCTCCTGTTTGCCACACCAAGGTACAAATCCAAGCTGCAGGTGCTCAGGCATCAGGATCTCTGCAGGTTTTGGGAACTGTGCTCTGGCCATGCTAAAATCTTGGCATTCCAAGTCTCAGGGAGGACTGGAGACACCCATTCCCCTGGGCTCAGCCAGGATCCCTCCTCTCAGCCATGAGGGGGACAGCACTGAAAGCACAAGAAGAAGCATTTTCCCAATGGGTCCAGCTCCTTCCTGAGCTCTTCTAATGTTCAGAAAAGCCTAGCCAGGAAGATTTCTATGGAAGGGTCAGCTCTGGCTTGTGTTGGTGACTTGACAATGGCATTTCCAGTTTAAAACATCCCCACAAAGCCGAGTTTGCGTTTGGATGTGGATGCAAACGAGAACCTAATCAGGTTTCTTTTCCCATAAATATTTTGTTTCTGCTTGCAGGAAACAAAGCACCTGTGTGTGGTTTGTGCTGAGTTTTCTGCTCTTATTTGGGTTTGATTTCGACCTGCCCATGTAGGACAAACGTTTTGCATCCACAAGATTTAAATGAGCTGGGAGACTTGTTCCCCTCCCAGCCCTGCTGACAGGTTCCAGGCTGTTTGCAGAGGCTTTTCTGAATTGATGATTTCTAGGTCAAGGAGAGTGTTACGTTTTTTGACCGTTTGTCTTGTGCTAATCGCTGTCAGCCCCGAGATTTATGCATGGATAGTGACAGCAGATGGGGTCACTTTTATTAGGAATTCACACACCAGGCAGGGAAAGGCAAAGGCACAGGGGCCTTGGGCAGGTAGGCGGTGGGGACTCCTGCACGGAAAATACTTTTGGTTTTAACAAACCTTCAGCTTGTGGATTTTCATTGCTTCTTGTAATAAATGCATTTACATCTAGGTTTTTTTCTTTTTTGATAGCTTTTATGGGAAATTATCCCATTATTGCCCAACATTCACATCTCCTGTGTCTGCCTGAGTGGATGATTCTGAGCGGATTCATCCTGCACCATCAATTGGATTCAAAGGGTCTCCACCTATATTCCAAATATACCATTGTTTCTTGCAATACAGACCTCTAGAGCCCAATATCTATTTAAATCCTGTATTTTTTTCCTGATGGGAAGAAAATTTGCAAATCTGGAGTTACCAAGAATTCCAGAATAAATCACTGTGCCCAAGGGGCATCTTGTGCTGGGTTGGAGGTGATGCACCCCTTGGCAATCTTTTACCCAGTGTGCAGGTGGCTATAAAACTTCAATTCCTAGGTAATCCAATGCCTTAATTTTTATTTTATCAGGGCAATATAAACCACATTGTGTTTTTCTATATGGTGAGTGTGATGATTCCAAGGAGTGGGGCCAGCGGAGATGCTGAAGGGCCTGGAGCATCCCCGTGCCCAGGACAGGCTGAGGGAGCTGGGGCTGCTCAGCCTCGAGAGGAGCCCCAGCTGAGAGGGGCCCTCAGCCCTGGCTGTCCCTGGGTGTCCCTGTGTGTCCCTGTCTGTCCCTGTCTGTCCCTGTCTGTCCCTGTGTGTCCCTGTCTGTCCCTGTCTGTCCCTGGGTGTCCCTGTCTGTCCCTGGGTGCAGGGAGGGGCAGAGCAGGGCCCAGCCTCTGCTCCAGGGGCCCAGCAATGGCCCCAGAGCCACGGGCAGGGACTGAGCCCAGGAAGTTCCACCTGGACGTGAGGAAGAACTTTGCTGGGCAGTGACTGAGCCCTGAACACATCCCAGAGATGCTGTAGAGTCTCCCTCACTGCAGATGTTCCAGAGCTGTCCGGACACGATCTGTGCCATGGGCTCTGGGATGGCCCTGCTGGAGCAGGGAGGTGGCACCAGGGGACCGCTGCGGTCCCTTCCAGCCTGGCCCTTTCTGGGACCTGGGATATTTCTCCCTTGTGTTTCATTCCCTCTGTTCACAGGAATTTCAAACTTCCCATTTCCAGGCCTTTTCTGAGTTTAGATCTCTTCCCTCCCAGTCTAGATTGTTCTCACCCATTTTCCTCCTCTCATCTTTACTCGATCCATCACATCCTTGGGGCCCAGATCTTGTTCCTCTCCTTTTCTATCCCTCCCATGACATTGTCCTATATTTCCATACAGGTGTAGGAACACCTTTGCCAGTCCTTTCTTTAAGATGGTCGTAACAAATCAACTTCGACCAAAGAACTGTGGTTTGGGACAACTTCCAAATTATTTTTGGAGCACTGCATTGGGCCCTGCAGCCACCCAAAAATATGTGATGTGGGACTATAAGGTTGTACTCTTGTATTTTCCTAAAGAAACCTTCATGCTGTGCATCAGCCTCTGTTTTTGGGGCTGTGCCTTGGCACAGGTGGTGGAATGTGTTGGGATAGGATTCATTGGAGGGGGGTTAAATCAGCTCAGTCACTCTGTCACTCAGGGGGTGGCAGCCACCTGCTGCCATTGTTACCCCTAGGACACCTGGAAAGCCTCCCATCCTGTTCTGGATGGGGGATGGATATGAGATGTCCCAGCCACAACCTCATCCTGAGGAGTGAGCCTGCCTGGAGCCATGGGAAAGGGGATGAAACAGCCCAGAACAAACATTTGGTGAGCAGGTATTAAAAACAAACCAAAAAAAGAAAACAAACCAGGGGGAAAAAAATCCCTTTGGAAGCTCCAGAGGCCTGGAGTGATGCAGAGCTGTGGTTAATGGCCACTCCCCGAGGTTTCCCCTCCCATGGAGCACAATTGATTGCAGCGAGATTACGATGCCATTAAAATTCACTCTGCCCATAAACCAACGCCGGGGAAAATGCTGACGTTTATAGCAGCTCCTACAAGAGACATATTTCAGGGCAAAGTGAGTCCTAATGCAGGAACTTTATTTAGGTAAAACAACATCCAGGGAGGGGGGGAGAGGAGGAGGAGAGGTGGTGGCGATTGCAGAGAATTTTATTTCTTTCAACTAATGGGTATAGGGATGCTAAATTTAAAAGACATTTTTAATAAATCTATTGGCCTTTGACAAAATCAATCCAAACCCCATAAACCAAGAAGTCACCCACTTGGTATTAATGAGGCTACATTTGCATTTATTTTTCCTTTACACTAGACAAACCATTAATTTCGTGTTTATGCTTCCTTTGAAGTCTGAATGCTTGGAGATAGATGGCCACATCAAGTCTCCTGCTGCTACATTAATATTTTGCTATAAATGATAAATTTGACCATTTTCTACAACACCCCTTTTTTCTTTAAGAAAGCTGAGAAAATGCGAGCAATAAGTCTTAAGCCCCTGAAAGCTTTGCTGTTTTTTTAAATACTCTGCAGTCATTGATTATTAAAGCAGTCATAGCTTTAGCTTGGGCTTGCATTTGATGGCACCCAACATTCTGCTGCTATAAATTGAGAGATGTTCATTAACCAATCAGGAGCTCCTTTTTTGCAAATTATCTTTCATTTGACCCGTGGAAAAACTGGACATGGCCAAGTCACTGCTGGCTCACCCCCTCCCTGGCCTCTGAAGGCCCCTCCTCTCATCTCTGGGTTGCTTCCCTGCAAGTTAAGTGCTACAGCAGGACATCCAAGGTGCCTTTTCCCAGTTTTGCAGTAATTTACTTTTTTTTAGTTTGTTTTTTTTTTTCTTTTAGGATGCTCTATTACACATACAGGACACCAGGAGCCTCCCATAAAATCCCAGCTCATAGAAACAAAGGGAAAACTTTTCCATTTTTCTGGAAAACTTCCAGCAGCCCAGGATGATGGGCAGGAAGGAGATTAATGTTCGCAAGGACTCTTGGAAAGGTCTGTAATTTTTCAGAGCCTGGACTCTTCTCCCAAACCCCAGTCCCAGATCTGGAAATGGGCACAAGTTTGGTGCTGCTCCACGTGCCCCTGCCTGATGTGAGTGTCAGGATGGGTTTCATGAGTTCTGTATCAGGGCTAAACCTCTCCCAGGTGGAGTGGGATGGCTGAAATCCAAGAGAATTCCTGCAGCCAGTGCAGGGAGTTGTGTGGCAGCAGGGAAAGCGTGGGCGTCTCAAAAACATGCCAGGTCCATGCTTTTCCTGAGGAGTGCAGAGTGACAGGCAGAGGTTAGATCTGAAAAACCCTAAGGATCCCAGGTTCCCTAGAATCCCTAAGGATTCCTAGGCTGAGGTTCACATCTCGAGGATGTTGCTGGGTACAGTTACCGGGGCTGGGGCACTGTGGGGGATAAACCCACTCAGGTGGGATTAGGGAAGGGGTGTCCAGCCCTCCTCCTCCCAGCAGGTCAGACCTTCTCCTGAGACACTCCTAGGAACTGCCCCAGGTATTCCTCATGGTCTCTGCACCTTGCAGAACATGAGGATCCTGACTCAGCAGCCCTTGCATAGAATCCCAGAATGATGGAATGGTTTGGGTTGGAAGGGACCTTTAAAGGCCATCCAATTCCACCCCCTGCCATGGGCAGGGACACCTCCCACTACGCCTGGTTGCTCCAAGCTCCATCCAACCTGGCCTTGGACACTGCCAGGGATCCAGGGACAGCTTTGCATGTGTACTCTCGCAAGGATTTCTAGGCTGTCAGAACCTCAGCTGCCAAAAGAGTGATTTTGTGGTCTGTGTTTCTTGATTTAGGTGCCTAAGTTCTTCCTTCTCCACTGCCCTTAAATGCAGGCAGGGAGGTGGGATGGGAGAGGCAAATCCTGTGGGACATCCCTGGGGTCCCAGCTGAGGCTGCAGCAAGCCCCAGTGCGAGCTGTGTGTCTGCAGCAAGTTGGCTTTTGGTTCCCTTCCAAATTCCTCTGGCAGCACATGGCTGATCCAGGGCCTGCTGCTGTGGGATGCAGACATTGCACAGGGTGCAGGGATGTCCAGTGTTCTGCAGTGAGACTGGGGATTAAGGGCTCCTTCAGCTTCAACCTCTTCCCCTCCCCACTAAATCTTTTATCTGGTGTCTGCCAGGTCTCCCAGCAGCTTTGGCAGTGGACGATCTGAGCTGTGCTTCCCCCTCTCCCAAATCCGAGCCACCCTCCGCACATGCTCCCTAAACAAGGAGCAGGGCCCTGAGCATGAATTAGCAGATTAAACATCACTTTTTTGTGGGTTGGTTTATTTTATTATTTTTTATGAAGCATCTTTTATAGCTATGCTGGGGTTAGATTTCATCTAACCCTTGTTTATTTTCTTTGCCAGCCAGTTTATGGAGGAGGGAAGGGATGTTATATCAATAGGGGAGTGGCTATTGACACTTGCTGCTATGAAGTGCCTTTATGTGCTTTCAAATGGCAGGATTATGCTCCGGATGGCTCCGTGCTGGAATTGTCTCCTGCTCCATTAGCAGCTGAGAGATGGAGGTGTGAACTGATTGTGGGGGTCTGACATGAAGGAGGGCTGAATATTGAACAGCTGACTTGCACCAACTCCCGCTCCTTCCCCTCTTTTTTTTTTTAAATGAGGAAGAATTCCCACTTGTGAGGATATGCTGAAAATCAGCCTGCTGGGATTCACACCTCCCTTCCAGCAAACCCTTGTGCAGCGCAGCCCAGTGCATCCTTTGCTAAAGGATTCCTGAGGGTGGTGAGAAAACCTCAAGACCTGGTTTTTAGCAGTTCTCATCTCTCCTCATTCTCATTCAGCTATTTCGCATTCAGGTCCCGGTGTCTGGACTTGGAAGGTTCCCATCTCCAAGCTCCACACCAAACCAGTTTAATGAGAAAGACACCTAAACAACACCTGGATTCAGGTGATGGAAGAACAGAATGTTTCAGGAAGAACATGGAGCTCAGCAGAGTCCTGTTTGAGTCCCCCACCTTGGGCAGCAGCTCTGCTGAGCACAGTCCTAAGGCAGGGTTTGTGCCCACGGACCTCTCCCAGCATCCAAGATTTGAAGCTCGGTGTTCAGCCCTGCTCCAGCTGTTTTTGCCTGGTGTCCTGCCAGCTGCTCACAGTCTGCAGGCAGTGGATGTCCTGTGGATACATCCATGGATTTTTCCCTTGCCCAACAAGTCTGAACATGCTAAAGATCAAGTGAATGTGGTTGGCACTTCCCGCCAATAATTAGAAATGAAAGCAAGCATGAAATAAATGTCTGGGTTATTCTCATGAAAAAAATGAGACTCAAACAGGGATTTCAGAAGCCAAGCTTCTGCCTTTCAATTCAGATTTTGGCCTCTTTTTGTCTTTGAAAAGGAAGGAAAATATAAGTGTAGTGTCTGGGAGCTGGGAGCCTCTCCTGCCCCAGGCTTCTCTCTGTCATTGATGTCTCTTCTCATGCCACAGGAATACCCATGCTGGAAAAGGGCTGGATCTGGTGGAGAATCTGGATCACTGGGGATCCTCTCCACCCCTTCCACATGCTCTGAGAAGGGAGGTTAACTAAGGAGAAGATGTTTCCCGGTATCCCTTAAAATCTGTCTTTGAACAGAGCTGGGTTTGCAGCCACAAACCAAAGGAAACCTCCCAAGCCACAAGAACAAATGGAATAATAAAGCCCAGAGAATTTGAATGGGGGTGGTTATTAAAGGGTTTGCTGCTCCTTGGACCTGTTAACTTGTCCTGCCCAGAGGCAGTGCATCCTTCTTGGAGTAACCAACTTTGGATCACTCGTTTTCCTCTCTGGCCATCCTCTCCTGCTCTGGTTCCTGTTGTGCTCACAAGAGAATAAAGTTAGCAGCATCACCCCAGGTCGTCTCAGCTTGAGTTCTCTGCCAGAGCTGTGGCTGGGCTCTCAGAGGAGCAGACACACTTGTGGCCCGTCAGTCCTGATTCTGCTTGTGGAGGGAAATGGAGCAGAACCTCTTTCCCACAGAGACCAGAGAATCCCAGAATGGTTTGGCTTGGAAATGACCCTCAAGGCCATCTCATTTCACACCTCTGCCACGGACCAGGACACCTTCCTTCAGATCCTCATGGAGATGATCCATGACCTGCAGGGTGAGGCATTGGCAGACCACCCTACTCCAGATAATCCCATGGAGTGGTACCATCAATTAATTCCCTTGTCACCACATGATTCATTATCAGACCTCAGGATCTGGATTTTAGCTGCTCCATGGGTCAGAGTCATCATTCCCTTCATCATTCTCGACAGATCAGGAGCAGTTTTTCTTATTCCCATTGCCCCCTGGGGCCAGCACCTTCCCAGCCAAGGAATTTTGGGAATGGGGAGCTATGACGTGATGCAGAAGAACACGAAGTCTTTGCCCTGCTCCCACTGCAGATGGCACAGGGAGGAGAGGATCCCAGAGATCCCACGTGCTGCAGGCTTGGATCCCTGCCCAAGAAAAGCCACTCGAGGACTCTGGTGCTGCAAATCTTTTCCATCTCCCCATGAGAATGGTGACCTGGACTTCCCTCCTCCATCCCAGACAAATCCCACTGAGTCCCAGGGATCAGTGAGCCAGAGCCACGGAGCCCTGCAGCTCTTCCTGCTGGAGGGGACGTGAGCTGTGATGGGTTCTGCCTGTCCTTTCAAACCAGAGCCAGAGAGATGGGAAGGGAGGGAAATGGGGGGGAAAGGGAGGAAGGAGACACAAAGGCTGAGGCTTTGCTAGAAAGGGAACACAGCACTCCCCAGTCTAATATCTGCCCTTTATTCTGCATTACAATATCTGCAGGTTTCCAGACTGGACACGATGCCGGAATCAAGGCTGAAATTACTTTTCAGCCATTCATTCATAACTGTTGTGTTTAAAAAAAAAAAAGGAAAAAAAAGGAAAAAAAAAAAAAAAAAGGAAAAAAAAGGAAAAAAAAAAAAAAAAAGGAAAAAAAAGGAAAAAAAAAAAAAAGAAGGAAAAAAAGAGGGAGAGAGAAGGTGGGGGAAACAAAAGTAAATACAAAAAGAGAAATGTTAACATGTGTGGCACAGAATGTGTATGGCAGACAAAGCTCTGCTTGTTCTGCCACAAAGGCTTTGAAAAGCAGGTGTCATAGCAGCTGTACAAGGTTAAAGCACAGGGACTATTATGTACAAAATGAGGGAGTCTTTATCCACAGTCTGCTTCAGCTCTTAAGAATGTGCTTCCTATTGTGACAGTGTTTGCTGGAAGGACTCCATCTACACAATGGAGAAATTTTTCATTCTCACCTTCCCCCCAACCTCCGTTCCACCATCCAAATCTACAGTTATGGATATAATACAGACCTCTGGCATTCAAGGTCCTCATTGCCCCACACTTCTGAAACAAAAGCTATTGTGCTGCACCATGAAAGGCGCCTGCGGCAGAATAAAGCCCTTCAGCGGAGGACCCTGAGAGAGTATTTGTGAGGCTCTCTCCAAAGTTAAAATCCTGGCGAAAACAAAACACTTCCAATTAAAAATGTTCCCTCTCTTTGTTTTGTGTGGTTCATTTGTTTTGTGTGGCTCGTTTCCTTTGGTCCCTCTCCCCCTCTCAGAGATGTCCAGAGAGATCCTTGTACAAAAAGGCAAGTGACCTGTCCTTGTTTTCGTTCTCAGAGGGAAAGATGGAAAAGCAGGAATGCACGGCTCAGGAGACAAACAGCATTATTAAAGGAAAGAAGTTGGAAAGCAGGCCAGGAAGCATCTTCTTCCCAGTGGGCAGTGGGATAGGCTGGTGTGCTCTGAAACACCAGGTATGAGCTCAGCATGTTTTTTGGCATTAACATTTTTTATGACATGTTTTTTGGTATTAACAAAGGGGTAACAGAACTATCCCAGCCCCAGCTTTTCCATATCCTTCCCCACAGCACATCCAGCAGGCCTCAGGTGTTTCCTAGAGGGAGAAGGACAGAGGGTCCCTATATTTATTACCTGACTTGTCCCCTGGGCTTGTCTTTTAGGCAGAGCAGTGTCAACAGGAGCTGGCTCCTGTTGCCTGTCCCCAGCCCAGCCCAACCCTGCCAAAAATGAACACTCAAACAAACCCTGAAGATACCAGAGATCAGTGAGCACTTTGCTGTCACCCCCAGGAGATGCTCCTGGGGCAAACCAAACACTTTATTCCAGAAATAATCACAGAATCCCATAACAGGCCAGGCTAGAAAGGGCCACAGTGGTTACCTGGTGCCACCTCCCTGCTCCAGCAGGGCCATCCCAGAGCCCATGGCACAGATCGTGTCCGGACAGCTCTGGAACATCTGCAGTGAGGGAGGGTCCACAGCCTCTCTGGGATCTGTTCAGGGCTCGGTCACTGCCCAGCAAAGTTCTTCCTCCTGTCCAGGTGGAACCTGCCAGGCATTAGTTTTCCATTGCCTCTTGTCCCTGGGCACTGAGAAAGTTGCACCTATTTTCTCTCCTGAGCTGCCACTCCCTTCTTTCCATGGGATGTGTTCCCATGGATGTGGCGTGGTCCTCACTGGCTTCCTGGGCTCTGGAAGCATCAGGGTGAAACTGAGGAGGCAGCACGAGGCTGGAATCTGCTGAGGATGACTGAAATGAGGGGAAGACCCAAGGAATATAATATTCCCAAGGAATACAGAGCTGGCAGGGAGCCGATGTCCCCAGGGTGGTGATTCACGCCCCCAGAGGGTACAGTGAGGTGCAAACTCCCGGCTGTAAAGGGGGGGTGTGCAAGGGTGGTTGTGTCAGGCACCCAAGATCTGTGCCTCAAATTTCCCCACATTTATCAGTGTCTTTGGGACTGGAGAGAGCAAAAGAGGGAACCCAGACAGTCTGAGCTTGATTTGCTGGCTGTTTTCAGCATGAATTTTGTCTCTAGTGTGTGTCTGGTGGGGTGTGGAGCCAGGCGAGGGAATCTTTGGCTCAGCAGCTCCTGCAGCCCTTGCGAGCATGAGCCGGTGTAAATGCTGTCCCTTTGGGAGCCTGTGACCCCAGCCCCAGCCAGACCATGCAGCCAGGATGCTGAGTGGGACTTGCATGGATAAGGATGAGGAATTAAGCCCCAGGACCCCTGGCACCCCAGCAGGTGACAAAGGCTGGGGTTGTTCTGCTGTCCTTGCACCCTCAGGTGGGAGCTCGGCACGGACACCGGAGTCCCCAGGTAAGGAACCCCCTCTGCTCCTCTCCAGTGTCCCCCATTCCCTGATGGCCTCCCCTGCAACAGGAATGTCTTTTCCACCAGCCCCTGCCCAAGGTTTTGGCACTGCCTGGGACATGCATGACCAGGTCCTGGTGGGACACACTGATTGCTGAGCTCTGTGCATGCACAGCCTTGGTGACATCTACCTGGGTGTGATTCAAGTTATAAATGCCAGGAGTTAAGGACAGGGACCAGGATGGAGAATCAGAGAGAGTGTGTGGAGGGTGGCCCTCCAAAACCAGGATGGTCACAGAATCCCAGAATGCTTTGGAATGGAAGAGACCTCAGAACTCATCCAGTCCCATCCCCTGACAGGGGCACGGACACCTTCCACTATCCCAGGTTGCTCCAAGCNTAGAACCCGTCCAGTCCCATCCCCTGCCATGGGCACGGACACCTTCCACTATCCCAGGTTGCTCCAAGCCCCGTCCAACCTGGCCTTGGACACTTCCAGGGGCAGCCACAGCTTCTGTGGGCACCTTGTGCCAGGGCCTCAGCACCCTCCTGGTGAGGAATTCCTTCCTAGAAGCTTACCAGCTTCTCTTGACACTTTGCCATCAAATGAGTTATAAAACTCTCTGAGGAGCCTTGTTCCCAAATTGTGAGAAGCATTTGAGCCTCTCTCTGTGCACTCCCAAATGTGTTTTATTTATGTTGTATTTTAATCCCCTGGGTGCTTTTTGAACACTGCTTTTAGGGAGCTGTTGCTGCCACTGTACCTTTATCAGGTCTGTTCCCAGCTGGATTTCCCTCTGGCACTGGTTCCTTCCAGTGCAGTGACAGTGACACTGTGACCCTGGGGGAGTTAATCCCAGCTGACAGCTGGACCATTTCCATGAGCCCAAGAGTGAATTAATGCCAGGTGTGGGAGCTGGACACTGAGGTCTTTTGAGTACAAAACCCAACATTTGGGGCCACTGAGGCAGAGTGACAAGCACTGCATTGCCAGTTCCTTCTTTGTGGCACAATCATCCCCCTTTCAGGGTGTATAAATGTCCTCTAGAATGGAGATCCAGTGGCAAATAGCCCATGAACAATTTTTCTGCCTCTTGGCACCATCACCATCCTCAGAAGAGACTTGGATTCACAGTTCTTGTGTGGTTTGTGGGCAGAGGGAGAAATGGAGCTGGGAAAGCAGCTGATGTCAAGAAATGAGCTAATGAAGGGAGATCACAAAGTGTGCAACCCCAGACTCTTCTATCTTTCTCTCCAGTTACCTTGGTAACTGGGTAGTGATATGATGTTGCTTGGTTTTGTATCCTGCAAGTAAAAGAAGCTCAAAGTACCCACCACTGGTAAAAATATTGGGAAGATATCACATTCATCTACAAAACAACAATTAAGTTGTGGCCTTGCTAGATGCTGTATCGAAGGGGGGGTGTATCTACTCCAAAGCCTGGATGAAATGGCTTCTATTTTCCTATGAGCCAGCAATTTAGTGCAGCTTTTGATGGGATTTCTCAGGGCCAAATCAAAGGGATCACCCCAGGACGGCTCTTTTCAGGGACATGGCTCACTGAGGCTCTGCATCCTTTCCTCTGTAGGCCTTTCTGCTGATGATCATGTTGGTTAAAGGCAGATATGGACTCCTGGTGAACACAAATGGGCTTGGACTACATGTGAGGGACTTTCTTAAGGGCAACGTGGAAAACCCAGCAGCTCCCGGGGTGTAGAGATGCCTCTGGCAGGAGAGATGACATTTGGTGTCAATAGTGGGCCTGGGCAGGGGCATATCCAGTGACCTCTGTGGGCAAGGGGCTGGACTCACTGGAGCTGCCAGGAGTTCCTTCTTTCCCCCAGTTCTCAAATATTGAGGCATTTATTCTCTCCAAGGGGTTCAGCAATGCTGCTGCATCCCAGTACCTTTCCCCAGCTCTCCTCCAGTTCTGCTCAGCCCCACTGGTGGGATGGTTTGGAGTGGTCAGAATGGAAATGGACTTTTTTTCAGCCGCTCTACCTGACCAACCAGCAGCTCTTGCTGCTGTTTTCCCCTTTTCCAGCCTCATTTGTGGTCCCTAGCCATGAGATCTGGGGCAATGGTGTCACCCAGGTGTCCCCAGGGCATGATGCTGGAAAAATCCATGGTCTGCTTCCCACTGCTTTGGTCTTCCTGATTCAAGCATTTCCTTGGTCTCCTTACAAAACCTGCTGCAAATTGTTGAAATGAAATTCTCCCTGTAAATCAAGGACTCAAACAGGAAAAGGAGGTGAGAAAAACCATTCAAAGGGGAAAGATTCACCCAGGAGGGGAGGAAGCAGCACTCCTCTGCTGAGGGGGAAAAATGCCCAAATAACTTTATTTCATTCTGAATATCATCTCCTTCCCAGCCTCTGCACCTGCAGGCATTGAAAAGGGAGGGCAGGCCTTAGGCTGGGAATCTTGTCAGCTCTGGGTGTAAAATCTGGATAGCCAGAATTTGACAGGTAAACCCAGAGCCTCTGAGGGAAATGGGAATGGTATCTTTGCAGCAGTCTCTTTTGCCACTCCCATGCTTCCTTCTGCAAATCCCTGGGAGTGGGACCTGGAGACTTGGATACTCAGAGGCAGAGGGAAGGGGCTGGTGTTAAGAGAGGATGTCATGGAGAAGGGCAGGACTGGATTCAGGGAGCTGCCTCCTTCTGCATCCAGGTGGAACATCAGAGGCCTCAGTGGGGCTGGTGAAGGACTGTAACTAAAAATTCCAAACCTGGCTTCAGGTAAAGCACATGGTTCACATTTGATAAAACAAGCAAAGAAACCACGTTTCTGGCTGGATAGTAGTTTAGAGACTGACTTTAAACAGGCAGAGAATAGGGTGAGACTTGACATTAGGAAATTCTTCCCTGTGAGGGAGGGCAGGCCCTGGCACAGGTTGTCCGGAGGAGCTGTGGCTGCCCCTGGATCCCTGGAAGTGCCCGAGGCCTGGCTGGACAGGGCTTGGAGAAACCTGGGATAGTGGAAGGTGTCCATGCCCATGGCAGGGGTGGAACTGGATGGACTTTAAGGTCCCTCCCAACCCAACCATTCCATGATCCCATGGTCATGGGATGTCTGTATGCATAATTTATATCTAATTTCTTTTTCCAAACACTGACAGTTGATCAAGGTCTCCAAGACATGGAAATGAAAAAAATAAAAGCAGTAGAACACTTACAGTGCTATGGTTACCAACCTTACTCGCCTGCATAAATCCCTAATATTTGCCTTTTAGAGGCAAAACTGAATTGCTCTTACAGAGAGAACAGGCACAGAGACAGGGCAGAGGCAGCAGCAGTGATTTGAAGTCTGTGAAATCCCTGCCAGCCCCAGCCACCCCTGTGCTGTGAAGCACACGGAAAATGCAGATCAGACATGGATGGAGTGGTCCAGAGCTGGTGCCTGCCACGGCTGGGGGGTGTTTTCCTTTCCCAGTGCCTGCCTGTGCATTCAGGGCTGCCCAGCCCACAGCTCAGCCTGACAAGTCAATAAAAAGGAGGGAAGAGGGAGAAGAGCAACAACGCACCTGAAATGGGCCGGAAAGGCTGGAAAGGCTGAGTGTGAAGCTTGGCTAGGCAGAGTTTGGGGGGAGGGAGCAGTGAGGAGGAGGAAGGAGGGCTGACAGCCTTTTCAGAAACATATTTATATTATAATCAGCGTTCAGTGGTCGTGCAGTGTCTCAGAAGCAGCCGCAGAGTTCTCCCACCAATTAACCCCAGCCCTCGGCGCTGCCCTCGGGGTGCCCGGTGTGCCCGTATCTTTGTGCCATCTTCTCCGAACGCCGAAGCAGGGCTGGGGCTGGAGAGCCGCAGAAATTTCCCCCAGACAATAAAATGATTCCATTTGCTGCCCATAATAGAGGCAGTCCGTGGGGCAGGGTGAGGATTCGGGCTGGCGCTGCCGCATCGCTGAGTTTCTGCTGCCATCCTGTGGCCACCGCCGCCCCCAGTCTGCCGGAGAGATTTTTGGATGGAGGAAGATGGGAACAGATCGCAGAATCATGGAATGTCCTGAGAGGGAAGGCACCCGCAAGGCCCACGTGTCCCTCTTGTCCCCCCTCCTGCCCTTAGGTGCTGCTGGCACCTCCCTGACACATGCGCTCAAACCTTTGGCCGATGGTTTTGCAGAATTTTTTTTTTTAATTTTTTTTTTTGAGAAATTTCCCCTGAGTTCGTATCTACGGGGTTAATCTGTGCTCTCTTCTCCCCCATAAAAAGTCCTTTCTCTTCCCACCTTGGCTCGGTGTGTTCCCATCACTCCTGCGAATCACAAAACCTCCACGGATTGTGCAATTCCCAACAAGGCAAAATAATTTTCAATCTTTGTGTATTCCCGTCACAGCCCAGAGGTCTCTTTTATTGGGATCAATTTAAAGCCAGACATCCCGTGCAGGGTCAGGCTGCTCCCACAGTGACAAAGTGAGAAGCTCTGGTCACATCCCATCCTCAGAGTCTGCAGCATCTTCTCCTTCAGCCTGGCCTCAGGGGCAAATTGATTCCTCAAATATTTGTGGGTTGCTTTGCAAACACAGAACCCTGGAAATATTCTGGATACAGCCAGTGACAGCATTTACAGGGCTTTTTTGTCAAAGTGATCCCTGCAGGACAAACTTTGTCATGACTTTGAGTGTGAAGGTTTTTAGCCACCACTTGAAAAAATAATGTGGTTGAAAAAGAGGAAGATAGGGAGAAAAGGACAGAAAAAACCAGGAGGGACCCTGGAGTTTTACCCTGGCTTGCTGAGTGAAGAGGAAAAAATGGGAGAAGGTACCTGGGAGGAGAAAAGGCTGCACAAATCTTGAAATTCCCACCTGAAGAGGGAAGTTTGTCCAATACAAATGAAATAATTAGACATCCCACATCTCCTTTCTGGAATTATGTGCCAGCCCCACTTTGGCTGACTTTCCAGAAAAGTTTGCCTAAAAAATTGAGTTGAGGAGTTTTATAAACAGAAAATTGAATATTTTATTGGGAAAAAAAAAAAAGAAGTATACCTGCTTGTCTTGAAGGAGCAACAGTCAGCAGCAAAGGATACAAACATGACAAAAACAGGGGGGAAATGGATTTTTCTACAGTGAAACTGCATTTTCCTTTGTGAATTTCTCTTCTACTTACATGGAACAGCAGTGGATGCTTTTAGTAAAAAAAAATAATTACCAATGATTTTAAAATGCAGATATACAATGCAAAGGATCTGTAGGCACAACCCCTAATGGGCTGGGGACTCCTTTTCTTTCTGGGCGAGGACTTTTCCTCCTCTTGCAGCAGCTCAAGCATGACCACAGCTTTGGGATTCCTGGCCCGTGGGGAAAGCTGACCTAGAGAGGGAAAATAAACCCTGACTCAGTCAGGGGATGGTGGGAGAGTTGATTGCTGTTCCACTTGTCCCCAGTGGACTTTGCTGGAGCCTTGCAGGGACATCCGTCCTCATTCCTCGCGTGCTGCATCTTCCCCCTTTTATCCATCCCAAAATCAGAGACAGGAAGACCCCTCCTTGTTTGTTTTCCCCTCTATGCAGAGCCCTGTAAAACTGACTGAAAGGCACCTTGAGAGGTCTTCAGTCTGGGCCACACAGCTTTTCCTGAGGGTAAGAAGGAAGCACAAGAAAATAAGAGGATGATTTCGAGGGGTGTCCATGCTCTTTCTGCCCACCCCCAGTGCAGGAGAGTCTTGCCAGGGTAAATTTTGTCTTCCCAAACCAACTGGAGGCACACAATTGTTCACTTCAATGCCAGGCTTTAGGTCCTGGGAAAGCTGAGGGCTGTATTATGTGCAAGCACAATTCCTGAATTTCCAGGGGGAATCTGTTGGTGTGAAAGCAATGAGAAGGAAACAAAGGCTTGGAGAGGAAAGGCTGGGAATGCTGCTGGTGACAGATGTGCCTGAGCCTTTCGATTCTGGCCACAAAGCCTGACACAGGAATTTGCCATCTGTTTGGGCTTTGGAGGGTAAAAATCACCCTCCTCTCTCCCCCCACAATGATCTGCTGCTGCTGGAGCAGGTTTAACATGGATTTCTGTGTGTAAGAATGATGGGATTGGCATGTGATGGCATTCCACTAGGTCACCTCACGGCTGTGGCATTCCAGGGGTGGGATGGAGCCTCAGGGGTCATTCCTGCTCCTCTGGGGAGCTCTTGGCTGAGCAGGAACACTGATCCCTGCTGGGATCTTGCAGACAGGTGAGAGGAGCTGCGATGTCACTGTGTTCACTCTGGCTTCCCTCTGGGAATCACCTGCCAGGAAATCTCTTCAGATTTCTTGCTTTGGTGAGAATTCATGATGCAAAGGGAGATCTGGGAATAGAGGAGGTCTTCCAAGAAGGCTGAAGATTAGGATTTGGTCCTGGGATGGCTCAAGTGGATTTGGGCTTAGAGGTGGCTGGTGGGGGTCAAGTGGAGGTTTTTTGGTGGTGGCCAAGAGGTTGAAAAATGCTGTGTTTTTGGGAAATCATGGAGATGTAAAGCATCAGGACATGTTTTTAGGAAATCCTGGAGAAGTAGAGCACCAGGAATTGGGATGAGCAGTACACAGAATTGTATCTCTTGTGAGCAGTGAGGAAAACCCTTTTGTATCCTGGAAACCACTGAATGGCAACCTCATCCCTGTGATAAACTGATCTCAGTTCAGGCTTAGCTCTGTTCCTGCCTTAGATGTGGCAACCAGAACCCTCCAGCTCCAGACTCCCTGCAGCCTCTGTGCTTCCAGAGCTTTCCAACATCAACATCCAGGGCCTGGGATTGAAAACCCATTTGTGATTTCATCAATACATAGAAGCTGAAAAACATCAGTGCTCTGTCACCCCAAACTGTCTTGATCTGATTTATAAGGTGACCATTGCACATCAAAGTCATATACTTTAATTTAAATATGTAAAATATGTATTTATTTTAAATATGTGTTTATTTATTTTATTTAGTCCTCCTGTCTACCTCTCACAAACAGAAAACTCTTCCACAGTTTGTTTCCAGTATGAAAATTAATGAAGATGGCAGGATTCAGTACACCAGAATGCCTTGGGATGGTTGAGGAGCAGCGTGACACCACCTCTGAAGCCCTTTTGTGTGTAAAATGGGACTTTTCCAGGCAAGTCCTCCCTCCTTCACTGAAGCTGGTGAAGTCTGAGTGTCTCCCAATAAGAATCTGTAGTTTCACTTGAATTTTAACCTCAGCCTCTGCTTTTCTTGGATTTTAAGCAATTAAATATTCACCCTCAGTGAACTATCAGCACAGGAGGGTTTGTAGTGAGAGATAAAAATAAAAGTAATAATAATAAATAATAATAGTAATGATAGCAATAATAAACCATTGTAGACTGGAGGGGTTCAAAATTGTGTAGCAAATACAAGATTAGGGAATATTATTTATGGAGTGACATTATAAAATCATCAAATGGTTTGGAATAGAAGGGACCTTAAACAGCCTCTTGTTCTTCACCACCTGCACTAAACACCTTGCATTAGGCCAGGTTGCTCCAAGCCCCATCCAACACTTCCAGGGATGCAGGAATAACTCTGGTGTCACCCAGAAGGACAACAGCAAAAGTGGTATTTGTATACAAGTTCAGGAGGAGAAATGACATAAAGCAATCAATTAATTATCTCAGCTGGACAACTTCTGTCCATCCAAACCAGGGAAAGAAAGGAAACGATGCTGGCTGGCAACAAGAGCACCCATTTCTGGACAAGGAGGTTATGGAAAGGCCCTGTGGGGTTTTGTAGTGATGCCTTAAGTTTTAGCCTTTATATTTTTTATATTCTGTGCTGTTTTAGTGGGTGGGTTTAGGTTTCATATCCAGTGCTACTGAGTTCTCTTCACAGAGTAGAGAAAGAGAACAATTCCTTCTCCAGCTTGGGACCAAGGACAACTTCCAGGCCCAACGATGAAGGGAGAAGGAAAACCAAGGAGGATGGAGCTTCATAACCTGAAGCTGTAATTAGACAATTAACTCCAATGTGCTGATGGACCAGAACTTACAAAAGTGTGAGCCCTTGTGATCTGGTGTCCATTATTGTGACCATTTTGGGTTCATCTTGGGTGTAGCCCAACCGTGCTCTTGTGCAGCCCAGGTGTGCCCACTGGGGCCTTTTAATAAATCCCTGCTTTATCCTTTTGCTCTGGCTGGGCTCTGTTCTGGGTCAGCCTCCAGAAGGGATCAGCAGGAGCTCATCCTGGGACAATCCCCCCGTGCTCCATTGAGGATTCCGGCGCTGTTCGGATCGCACCCCTCTCGTCACACAAAGCCATGGAGGTAGAGCTAAATACACACAGGAGTTAGGGCAGTATTTACATTCTCCCTAGGAAAGTGCTGTTCCAGGAGTGCTCAGGAATGTGTTTAATTGCAGTTAATTGCACAGATGTTTACCTTGTAATGGTGTCGGTGACACACGGTCCTGGATCTGTAGCCTGGTCCTTGTTCTTCCTTGCCAGGCTTTAGGCTTTGCTCGTAGATGTCTCTATTTGGGTTGCCTCCCCCCAGTGACGTGATTTATTCCCAAATCTCCTGTTCCCAAACACCAACAGACCTTGGAACAGGGTGCCCAGAGCAGCTGTGACTGTCTCATCCCTGGAAGTGTCCAGGGCCAGGTTGGACGGGCTTGGAGGAACCTGGGATAGTGGAAGGTGTCCCTGGGCATGGCAGGGGGTGGGACTGGATGAGCTCCTTCCAACCCAAACCATTCTGTGATTCCATGACCCAGAGAAGACACATTGGCCAAAGATGTGCCCAGGTGCCAGTTCTGGGTCCTGGAACCCCCTGGTGAGTGCACCTGATCTGGGCACCCTTCAGTAGGGGGCAGTTTAAAGTCTCTGGTAGAAACACGAAAGGCTGCAGGGTTGAGTTGAGCTTGGATAGATAAAGGGTTCTCCCTGACTCTTCTGAGAACACCTCTGGTGTGGCTGCTCCTGAGCGCAAACCAGGGAAACAACCAGTGATTCATGATTCTGCTGAGCTCTTTGTGGTGGACAAAAGCTCCTGCTGCCCACACATTTTCCCCAGCTCCTCCTGGGGATAGGCAGGGGAGAAGCAGTTGAGAGATTGTGTGAAGCTCACCCTTCCTGAGAAGCTGCTCATGCTTGGACTTGTCCAAAGAGCTGTGGCACCGTGAGCTTGTGCAGGGAAAGTGCTGCTCGTAGCTCCTTGAAGACCCTGAGAGCAGGAAGCTGTGGGTGCTGGTGTGATGTGTTGGGACAAGCAGGGTGACACCGCTGCCTGCGCCCCTCTGAGTCACCCCCTCCACCCAGCCCTCCCTGCAGAATTGCAAAACATCCTCTCTTTCTAGATTTCCTGGTGTGCCCAGCATTTCTGGGACAAAGCTGGCTGTGCCGTTCCGTGTTGGAGGTCACATCATTTTGGAAGGAGTGACTTTTTGGTGTGGTCTGGCTCTTTTACAGCAGCTGCCTTTCTCACCTCATGACTGACACTGTCAAGTCAAACTTGATGACAGAAGCCATGGCCAAGTAACACTATTAGAGCTCTTCAACCTCATGTAGATAATGAAAATAAATAATTTTTTGGGGTATGTTGTTTAAAAAAAAGGAAATCACAGGAGAATACATTTTGGCTGGACCACGACATTTTTTTCTGAATTTCCCTTGCCCCGCCTTGCTTCTCTCTTTCAAACATTTTCCTGTTCCTGTAAGCACAGTTAGAAATGGAAATGCCATTCTGAAATGAAAACTAGAGAAAGTTTTCACTGGGATTAATCTTATATGAAGGTTTTGGCTTTTCTGTCCTCAGATATTTAAAACCAGGCTTGTCAGAAACTTCTCCTGAGGTCAACTGCTGCCACACTCCTCCTAGTTCTGTGTTTTCCAGTGTTTTTTTGGCTCTTTCCAAAAGCTCCAGACAAACTAAGACCCCTCCAGCCACCCAAATCTTTTCTAAGCAACTCTGACAGCACTGCTTAGCCCTCAGAGTGGCTGAGCCACCGTTCCATGTGAGTTTACCTGATTTCAGGGGTATTTGAGGCCTGTAGAGCTTTCCAAGCTCGTTTTTCCTGACCTTTGGCAGGTGCTGTGCTGGACAGTTTATCTCCTTGGCCGTGCAGGAGTTCAGGAGGCCGGGAAGGAGGGATGCAAACAAAGGTGTTATTACCATGTTGCTTGCCTCTCGATGGCCAGAAGAGATGCAAGAGTCTTTTGGCACAGTGGCACATTTTTCTAAAAAAAAAAAAAAAAAA
>VYXF01009408.1:296313-317328 GCA_013397295.1 Polioptila caerulea
AAAAAAAAAAAAAAAAAAAAAAGTGAAAGGACTTTAATTGAAGCCTGCTATGTTGTATAAATGGAAGATCTAAGTTTTAATTGAAAAATAATTATAACCACTTAATCATTTTAAATGAGGGCTGTAATTGCAGTCAGTTCATAATAGCCAAATACAGACACTCAGATTCCTGCAATAAAGCAGGGATGGTACAGCTTGATTTGCTAATAGCTCTTCCTCTTCTCTCCTCTTTTGTCTCAAAGATTAATTCAGGCAAGGGCTATTAGTGCCGTTAATTGGTTCTGCAATTTAGACCTTGTGCTTGTGAATGAGTGACTGATGCAGACCCATCAGCCAATAATGTGAACACTTTGTCAATGTGTTCCTCATTGTCCGGCCCCGCAGAACTCCCCCGGCAGCTCCTCCGCCACCCAACCCCGGCTCCCCGGAGGGATCAGGGGGAGCGAGGCTCCTCCGGGCGGAGGGATTCACTTAGCTTTAGATAGGTCACCCAGATGTCTTTGAAAGCACGGCCGGCTTATGAATAAAATAATTAGGCAGTCCAGGCGTCCTCCTCGGCAGGGACAAATCCCATATTCAAGAGAAATCTTCTCCACTGTGCGGGAAGCAGGAGGTTCGGTGGGGTTGTGAAGGTGGTGAGGAGATGTGTTGGAGGGTGGACCCTGCAGCTGGGAAGGGGCTGATGGCTCCAGGCAGCATCCGGGGGGGGGTCTCCTTCTCCCCGGCAACTGCAAGGCTAAAGTGAGGCTAAACCACTTAAATCCCAGAGAACAGCACAAACTCTACTCTTTAACAGGTGTAATTTCCCACTTAAGCAGTCACAGCATCGGCGATGGGCAGTGGGCACAGCCGGAGTGACTTGGAGCAGCTTTCGGTGTCATTCCTTAGAAAAACACCCAGAGACAGCTTTGTCCTGGACGTGTCCCTGTCCTAGGAGATAACTGAGATGAGTTACACCGCCACATCGAGTTTGGGTGGTTGCAGGAGCTCAGTCCTTGGCTATTTTCTCCATGAGATCCTCCCAGAGGAGAAAAACGTCCTTTTTGTTAAGGTTAGCAAATTTTTGGTCGGGAACGCTGCTGCTCACACACTGTCCTGGGTTGATGACCCTACTCTTGTGGCTGCTGTACATTGACATATTTTGAAATAAATGAGCGATAATTTGGACAAAATCTGTCCGTTTGCAGGCATCATGCACTCCCCACCCAGGGATCGATGTGTGCCAAGCGGAGACGCTTTTTGCAGACCTTCCAAAGCAAGGTGAATTTATCCCTTGAGTTAATGTGCTGAACACAATCGTTGGCTGCCATGGGTCTTTTCCGTCTCCAGGCGATCCCGGTGGTGACAAACACAGGGAGTGTGTTTGTGCTCTGGACTCAGGCTCTATATTTAGCTACGTGATACTGGGAAAGCTTTCCGTGATTAAGTTCTGTTGACCGATACCGAAAGTAATTAACAGCCCCAACCGGGGCGGGCGAGGTGTGGCACCAGGACTGGGTGTCACTGGGCCCAAAAAATGTCTGGGAGAGAGACTTGGTTGTGAATCATCAATTCTGATCTTTTGGGGAAAAAAGGAAAATGGGATAGTGTTTCATTTAAACCGGAGGACTGTTTGGGGTTGTCTTTTCCCTGGTTGGTGTTTCATTTTGGGCGTTAATTTCATGAATGATGTGTAACAAATATTGGTATTAGACACAGCATTTTTGGAATTAATAATTGGCACTCTGGAATTTTAAGTGAGAGTGACAGCTCCCTCGGGGCTTCGTGAGTAGAGCCGCTCTTCTTTGGACACGGGAACAGACTGGGCGACTTCCCACGGTCCTCTACTTGGTTCTCTCAAAAAGGTGCAGGACTAAAATAATCTCTGGGAGGTTTTGCTCCCACAACAGGCTGGATTTTCCTCAGAAGCAGCTTTACAGGGATGTTCTCAGGGCATTGAGGCCAAGCATCTGGGAGAGACTCCAGGGTCGTTGAGCAAGGGTAAATTCAGCCAGGTGACAGAGGTCCACTCCTTCATGCTTCCTCCTGACCTTCCACTTCTACCCCTAAATGTCACCCCAGTGAGCTCCACGTCTCCCAAAGGTTCCTCCCTGTCCCTTCCATACGCTCTGTGTATCCAGCACCGGGCTCCTCATCTCCTCTCCTGCACATTCCTCTCCTGTTCCTTCCCTCCGCGGAAAACTGGGCTAGGGAGAAAGTGGTGAGGGATGGAGCAGAATGGGCAAACAGGACCTTACCCCACAAAGGCATTTTCCACAATAAGGCCAGGTCTCTTAGGGTGCTCTTGTCTCGCAGCAGATCTGCCCTGCCATCTTCCTTTGTCCACAGAAACAAGTCCAAATTCCTATTTGGATGAGGAGTACAAAACAATAATAAATGAAGATAAGCAGTTTTGTCAATGTTTTCTCCTTGGTCCTCCCACAACAAACTGCAGGTTCACACCTTCCACTCTTCAGCAAGTGCTGCCTTTCCCGTGGGCTCCCAGTCCAACCTTACTGAGGTCTGCCCAAACACCCATTGCTACAAGATTCCCTTTTTTATACACTAATCTTGGCTTAAATGTTTTGGTTGAGCCAGATGGACCCATACTAAAAAATCATGGAATCATTTAGGTTGGAAAAGCCCCCTAAGATCATTAAGTCCAACAGTTCCCTCAGCATTCCCAGGTCAAGTGCTACATTCACACGTCTGTGAAATGCTACCAGGGATGGGGATTCCACATTTCCCTGGGCAGCCTCCTCCAACGCTTGACAGCCCATTCCATAAAGGAATTTTTCCTGGTATCCAGTCTGAACCTCTCCACTTGGCTCAAAAGCATCATCCTTGCCAGGAAAGGATTAGGCTCTCCATAATTGTTATGCTTCATCCCATTTAAGCCCCCCTGTGCTTGGTCTCCGGAGGTGCCCCGGCGTTTCTGTGGAAGCTCTCCAGAGGGACCCACTGGTCCCGTCTGGCCATGCCGGCTGCACCTCTGCCTGGAGGGAGAAGGTAAACAGAGAGCGAGGTGGAACAAATGGCTCTTGGTACCGAGCAAGGAAATTATCTCACCGAAACAGATAAAGGCAAGGGGAGGTTTGCGTGGTGCACCCAGAGCTCTCCTGACTGCTGGCCTGACGTAGGCAGTGCCTCCAGCTAAAAGTCCCCGGAGGCCTGGCTGCCTGCCCCAGACCCGGCTTGTGGAGGCTTGTGCGCGCCCCGGACGCGGCTCCCGCGCGCCTGGCACCATGTCGGTGACGATCTGCCAGTCCATGGGCTTCGTGGTGTCCGCCCTGGGCATCGGGGGCATCATCGCCTCCACCTGCATGGACCAGTGGAGCACCCAGGACCTGTACAACAACCCGGTGACGGCCGTCTTCAACTACCAGGGCCTCTGGCGCACCTGTGTCCGGGAGAGCTCCGGCTTCACCGAGTGCCGCGGCTACTTCACCATCCTGGGGCTGCCAGGTAGGGCCTGGGGGTGCCAGGGAAGAGCTGGGAGGGCGTGGGACACAATCTTTGTGGGAGCAGTTGGGGATTGTCAGTGGGCAACGCAAATTTCAGCCAGAAAGGACCTTGGGTGCTCAGCCTGTTTTGGAAAACAGGTCCTTGGAGATACCTCAAGGCAAACCCCCTCCCTGGCCCAGCTGAGGTTCAGCAAAACTCATTACAGCTAATTATGCATCCTGAGGTGTTGCCCAGGCTGCTCCATGGGGAGATTTGTCCCTGGTGCCACGGGTGGCTCCGGCTCAGACTCCTGCCCCAGCTGTGTGTGGCTTCCCACCAGAAGCCACTAATAGTCTTGTCACTGGAGAAGATCCTTCCCTAAGAGGATATGTCACAGTTCAGCTCACTGTATTTCTATTTGGGCTAACACCACCAGGCTGGATTTCTCCCTAATTCTCCTTTGGTTCCAGTTTTTTCTGCCACGGGAATCATTCCTGTCCCAGTTGTGCCCAGAGTATCTCGGGGTGCAAACAATTAGGTTACAACAGGATTATCTGGGGTTTCTTCTTGCCTTAATACAGTGAGAAAAAAGGCACTTAGACTCTTATACCCATCTGGCCTCTGTGCTTTGATACAGCCAGAATGGAGGGAAGAAGCCAATTATATCAGGAAATCACTGCAGAACTTCTGCAAAATGGCATTTCCAAAACACACAGAAGGAGGCATTGTGCACAAAAATTGCTTCTCTCAAGAGAATGCACAAATCAAACCAGTATAACCCAGTGTGGCTGTGACCTCAGACCCCAGCTGAGGAAGTGTTTCATCCCCTGAGCTGTGTTTTTCTGCTGCTCCTCTCTGGATCCTCATTCCCAACTGGTGTCTGGCACTGGCTGTGCTGCAGCTTTCCCAGGCAGGTGCCAGGGATGTCCCCTCTTGCTGGAGCTGTGGCTTGGGATGTGCCTGCTTGGACTCTCAGTCACAGAGATGCATTTTCCTGGAAAAAATGGGCCCGATCCTGCCTGGGCGTCCAGCTGAAGGATGACATCCACAGAGGGTGTTTGTGCAGGGCTGGTATTCACACACTGCTCTGCCAGTCAGCAAAGCGGAGCTGCTTCACCAAAGGAGCAAAGAGCAGGACAGGTTGGTAAAACTCATTAGGTTAATGGTAGGACATGATCTTAGAAGTCTTTTCCAACCTTTTTGATTTTAGAAAGAGATTAAATTTACCATATGAGGAGTAAATTGAGGTGTAAAAACCAAACTCAGAGAGATGCTCCCACAAGATACTGCAGTTCTTCCAGTTCTTGCAGTTCTTCTTCAGTTCTTCTGCTCAAAAAGCTTAAAATGACAAAAGCCATAACTCTACGAAAGAAGCAATTAACCTTTTCAAGTGTTCAGCTCTGGGAACTACTCTAATCTTTGAAGAAATCAGAATACTTGAGATCTGGGGGGTTTTGTTCTTTCAAAACACCTTTGCTGCTGACCTCAGCCCTACAGCAAAAAGATGAAACTAGAGATGGTTTAATTTGCAATTCCAAACCCTCCAGACCAGTGTCTGTTGGGTGGGTGTTAATATCCTAAAATGGGAATGTTGAGGGGATGGATTTCCTTCATTAGCAGGATTTTCCTGCATTTAGAGGGGCTGCTGGAAATCGATGTGTTCATGGCCCTGCCCACAGCAGGGGGTGGAACAGGAGGGTCCCAAAAGCCCCTTCCAATCCAAACCATCCTGGGATTCCGTGTTTCCATGATTCCTCAGCTCCATCCCACAAGCTCTGTGGATCCCTCCAGCCATGCACAGAAATGAGCATCCTATCTTAAATATTGAGGTTTCTGATGAAGACCTCATTTTAGAGTGGAATTCCCACTTGTGTTTACCAGGTTTACTGCAGTCACCTAAAAAAAGGGATATAAAAGAGCCCAAGGGATAAAGGACAACCCTAAAAAATGAAAGTGGCAGATGCCTGAGCCCCCCAAAGTTGACATCCTCACCCTCAGTGACGTCAGGGAGATGGTGTGGGCTCAGTGTGAGGGAATATTAATATTTATGTGCTTTGTCCCAGATGATCCTTTTCGTGACCAGTGCTATCAACTGCCCTACAAAACGAGGTGGAATTTTTCCCTTTTTTTTTAATGAACTGGGCTTGTTCTTCTGTAGTCACCTCCCCCCCTGCTCCCGTTTTTTGTCCTGTTATGGATTGTCTGACACTTCCAGTCTCTGGAGGAGCTGGAGCCAAGCCTCACATCCCACTGCTGTGCTTTATGGATTGGCTCTGTCTCCCGAATCCAGCTGCTCCTATGGGCATTTCTTCCCACCCACCACCAGCAAAGGTGGTACTCCAGTAAGAGGGGGGAGGAAATGATGCTAAAAATCCTATTATTAATTTGTTCAGATATTATTTGTAAGTGCATCATCCCCATGTTTATTTTAAGTGTGCGGCACCTTGATCTCCATGAAACCCCCTTCACAAACTACTCCAGAGTTAATGGTTTGTCAGCATTTCCATTATCAACCCCTATTTATTATCCTGACAATGGCAATTTATATTGGGAACAATAGTGCCAGAGTGAATAAAAATAATAGGACTCTGGCAAAGCAGTGAGGTGACCCGAGCACATCGAGGAAGTTTTGGGTTCCAAGGTTTTTTTTCACCTCAATCCCTTGCTCCCACAGCAAAGATTAAACTTGTCTTGCCCATCATCTATCTTCAATTTAGTTGGGAATTTTAATTTCAAATAGACTGAGGAAAAATCAAGATAATAGATAGAAATGAGAAATTACCCAGGCAGTTTATGGCTCTGGCTGCTCAGCTATAAACAGTCACTCTCTGGTGACATGTGGCACTGGAGGACTGGACGTATTTGTCCTGATTTTGCTTTCTCCTGTTATTTTTTGCTCCTTGCTTTGGCGTGAGATGGTCTGGAGGACACAGTTGGAATCTGAGCACACAGCTAAGGGATAAATAGCAAAAGCTGAGCTGGGTAAGGCTGGTGGTTTCACCTTGTGTGGAGATCGTGAGGTGATTTCTGCTCAAAGCAGAATTTTGCAGTTTCTCCCAACTTTGCTAAACTACAATAGCACGGCAGTGATTTCCCTGGTTTGTGTGTCAGTGTCTTTTTTCCACACCTTTTCAGGGAGCCTTCTCCAGCAGTTTTTCCAAGGACATTTCTCCCCCAGGTCCAAAGCCATGTTTACCTCTCCAGAAGGGCTGAGATGTCTCTCTGCTTGTAGACCAAAGGGTTATTGGCTCAAAATAGGAGAATATTCCTGCTTTTCCAATGGCAATCTTTGACAGTCTGCGAGCAACTTGTTCAACTTCTCCAAGTGATAAAAATGCCCATGTTCCTAGAGTGCTCGGAGGGAAAAGAGCCCATGGGAATGCAACCATGACTGCCCAGATTTTCCATAAATTTCAGTTTGGCTGGTGCAGGGTAGCAGCAGTGCATAGATGTTTTCCGAGGAGAATTTGTGTCTGGGAAGCATCAACATTGGCTTCTCTGGATTTTTCCCTTCTGTATTGATGCTCTGACATGATTTTCTTTCATTTCACACAACCCACAACCATTTTGTGGCATAACCACAGCAAATAACCTGATTTTGGAGACAGGGCAGCCACTGGCCAAGGCAACAGCCTCTCTGCTCCCTGGAACAGTTCCATGCCCAAAGTTTGTTAGGATGGGAAGTGCTAATTGCCACTTCATGATCCTCCACCAGTGATGGCCATGGCAAAGTCTCTTTCAAGGTCTGTTTGCTTCTTGAAATCCTTTCACCCAGCCAGGTCAGCTCCAAATTTTGAAGCATCTGCAGACAATTGCTGTAACCTGCCTAAAGTCTTTTGAGGTCGAATTTTGGGTGCAGAAGGATTTAGGTGGCCCAGGTAGGCTGGAGATTTGATATATCCTACCAGGACATGTGTGAGGCTCTGATGGGTTTGCACTCACAGCTGGAGCTGAGGGAGATGTGGGGATGGGGGAAGGTCAATGGGAGACCTTTAGAGAGGTCTCAGGACCTCCAGTGACACTCAGGGAGGGAGGAGCTGGCAGGGAGCTGGGTGCATGCATCACATTTATTTTTCTGGGTCTTTAAACCATGAAAGGATGAGAGACAAGGGAAAAAAGTCCTAAAGGATCTGGAATGGGGGACAGAAGGGGAAGGAGCAAGGCTATGGAGATTTGGGGCTGGGCTACAGCTCACAGATGTGTAGGCAAGTTCAGCTTCATGCACCCCAGCTCTGCTGAGGGACCTCAGAGCCCCCTCCAGAGCACCCCAGTGGTGTGGATCTGAGCTGGGATGGGGTCTCACTTCCCTCACTGAATTCCAGGAAGGCCATCCAGCCCTTCTTACTGGGGACCACAGACTCATGGTCCCTCAGGTGGTCCTGACAATGGAGGGGCAGGAAGAGAAGGGTGGGTTTGCTTAGTCTGGGCCTGAGCAGGCTGGGCTGGTGTGAGCAGCTGGCAGGGTGTGAGCTGTGTTTGCAAATTTGAGAGCAAACATGAGTTGGAGGTGATTTTTGTGGGAGAGGCAGTGATAACATTCAGGAGCTGCCTGGGCCCAGGGACCGGTTTTGAGATAACAGAGTCAACGCCTGGAGAGATAAAGCAACTCTGAGCTGGAATAAAGGGGCACAGGGGAGCGGCCACAAAGCCCCCTTGTGTTCCTCATTTGGGTAAACCACTGGAGTTGTCCCAAGGTTCAGAGGAGCCCTGTTCTCTGCTCCTCCGTGAGCTGCAGCCTTGCCATTCCCCTTCCTCAAACACAGCTCAGCATTTCCACGTGGATTGGGAAACTCTCTGGCCAAGCATTCAGGCACTGGAGACAATCCACAGATTGCTTGGGGGGAGATTCCCATCCTTCAAGCAATCCTGGCTGTGGTCATCTCCATGGGGTGGCTGGAGATGAGCATCAGGTTGTGGTGCAGAGGCTCAGGCTTTCCCCACAGCTTTCCTCTCACCCAGCCCCTTCCTGGGTTGTGGCCTGAGCCAGCTCTTCAGATGAAACTCCCAGGAGATCTTCTGTTTTCTGGGAAAATGGGATTAATTTATTTTTCCCTATCATGGGCAACTCAGAAACAACCATTAAAAGTAAACTTAAAATCCAAATATTTGAGAAAGGCAAAGGAAATATGGTGGGGAAGGGTTGGGAAGGAAACAAGTTTGGACTTTGTCTCCAGAACTCTGCTTCAAGCATCCATTGAGGAAGGTGTGGGAGCTTTGAATACCCACTCTTTCCGAGTATAGTTCTAGTCAGAGCAGGCGAAATGGCAATGGGATGGCTGGAGGATACTTCAGACAATACTTTTAGGGATGAGCAAACAGAAGCACCCACACCACAATAACTCTTCAAAGACAACAACATGTGGAGTGCTGAGCATGACTGGGAGTTTGGCTCTTAACTGAGGACTGCAGCATGACCATCAGCAGCAGAATTCCTTCCTTGGCTCCATTTTTGGGGACAGCACACGAGGCTTCAGTGGGGAATGCCCAACGCTGTGTTGGTTTCTCTTCTTCAGAGACATGGTCCCATCTGGCCCCACAAATCAAAGCCAGACAGGTTCTCCTGGACTCTCCTGAACACCTGCAGATTTTGATGATGCTTTTTGACTGCTCCACCTTTGCTCTGGGGTTTTGATGTCCCTGAGTAAGAGCCATGATGAGAAACAGCATCTCCATCCACAGGAGAAAATTCCATTCCCAAGGAAAGGTTACTAAAGTGATGGACTAGACATGGGCACATCCAGGGATGACCCTCTTTCCAATAGGTTACTTAGGGGCTCAGCAGAGCTTGGGATGTGAAATGCAGGACAAGGAGAAGAAAAGGTCGCTGTTGGTTTGAAGAGCAGCTCCTGCTGCACGTGGCTGGGACCAGCAGCCAGGTCGGAGGAAGGAGCAGTGTGTCCCCTCCCAGCAAAGCAAATGTGGATATGGGGATGGAAGGGCCACCACCACTGGTATTCCTGCAACCACCCACATGTCCAACAGAGCAGAAAAAGAGATAATTTAGAAGGTGGTAGAGGTGTTTGTGGGAAAAAATAGCTGGAAAAAATATGTTCACCCCTTTAATTCTCCCCCTTTCCTTCCCTTTTCCTCCCCAGGGGTTATTTTTAGCCATGACCAGTCTGTGGGTTCATTTCTCTATGCCCTGTTGCACACACTTGGGAACAGGGGTTATGTCTCAAAGGAATATCCCTCCCTCTGACATGGTCTGATGAGGTTCAGCCCAGAAAAAGGGATGTGGGCTCATACCACTGGATGGCCAGAAACAAGAAGGCAAGTTCTGGGACATGGGAAGGGCAGGAGTCATCCTGAAGAGCTGCTGAGGAGCATCAGGGCTTGGATGAAACTGAATTTTCTAGACTGGGACAAAGTTCTGGCTCTGGGAGCACAAGGGATGTGATAGAGAACTGGCCACATTTTAGCACTTTTTGGGCTTCTGTCTTCCAGGTCCTTCTTATCCCTAGTTCTTGTCTCAGCTTCTAAGTAAGTCTTCTCCACCCATGATCTATCACAAATCATTATCCAAAATGAGGAATTTTAGTCAGCATTCCGTCTTTCACAGAGGATTAGCAGCTCCTTACCCCCTCTGGTTCCTGAGATGTCCTTTCTATGGTTTTCGTTCACTTTATTTTTTTTGCTGGCAACTTTAGGACAGTCAGAACTGACCTTCCCTGTGATATAAACTTGCCAAAGTGAATGAAAATTATGACATTTAAATAAAACTGATGGAACCAAAGACATCTTGTGCCTGACCCAAGAGAGTTGTCATTGCCACGAGAGATGGAATTGTGCTCTGGCTGCCTCAGCAGAGCCCACCCGAGGGATGTCCTGGATGGTTGTTCTTCAGCAGGCAGGAGCAATATCCAGGGTGTAATAACCCCATTTTGGCTCCTCCATGGACACAAATCAGCCTTTCCTTTCCTCCTGGTGGCTTTCACATGGCTTCACATGCAGGTGCTGGTGTGGATGGTGCCTGTGGTACGGACAGTTTAAAGTAGGAATTTGTTTCTAGGTCAGGACTGAAGTAAATCAGTTGGAGGGGGATACTGGATGAGAATGGATGAGTGTAAAGCCTGAAAGGTCCTTGTGCCTCACTGACTCCTTTGGCAGAGTGGCAAAGTGGATTTATACTGCTCCCACGAGCTCAGTGCCTCTCCACTGTGATAATGAATTTCTCACATTTTGCACCCCCCATCCCTTTCCCAGGACCTCCCCTCCAGTCAATATGGACAAGCACCCCCTCAGAAAGGCCATTTCCACTGGTCCCTGCACTCTCCTCCCTCCCACACGGCTGTCAGTGTATCCTCGTGCTGGCAGTGGGGATGTGGGCGGGTGGAGAACAGGGTTGGAGGAGCTTTGCTGGACCAGTTTGGGGATCTTGGCTTCGTGCCCCGGGTTGTGCCATGCTCAGCATCCAGTGGAAGCTCAGTGATGCCTGAGGGCAGCGCAAGGAGCAGCCACATCCCTGGGCTGAGCTGGAGGCCCCACATCCTGTGGCAGAGCCCTGTCTCTCATTGTGCCTCTTGTGTGGATGCCTCCATGGGGGACAGATTGTCTGGTGGCACCAGCAGAGGGATGGGCAGGTGGTGGCCTGGGCCAGGTGCTGAATTCCCCTGGGGACACGGTTCTTGCCCTGTGCCAAGCAGGCAGGAGAGGCCCAATGGGCTCCAAAGGGTTTCAGGGGGCCGGCCAAGCCCCAAGTGGGTTGCACAACACTCAGCAGAGTGTGGCTGCTTAAACGTGGAAGGACAAGCACTTCTAAAGGACAAAAGCTCCTATCTCCAGCCCTGCCGGCACAAACCTCCCCTGCAGCGAGAGTGAAACTGGACTATCTTGCAAAAACATTTTGAGCAAACAGCGCTCAATGGAAAGCATCTGATAAGAGCAGTGGCAGAGCTGGTGGCTCAGGCAAGAGGACTCCGGTGCCCCATTAGGACCGCGGCTCCCTCGGGGCCGTGTCACCTCCGCTCTCCGGGGACACACCATGTCCACCACCATCTGCCAGGTGATGGGGTTCCTCGTGTCATCGCTGGGCGTTGGGGGGAGCATCATGGCCACGGCCATGGACACGTGGAGCACGCAGGACCTGTATGACAACCCGGTCACGGCCGTGTTCCAGTACCAGGGGCTGTGGAGGAGCTGCGTGCGGCAGAGCTCCGGCTTCACGGAGTGTCGGCCGTATTTCACCATCCTTGGGCTGCCAGGTAGGGGCAAAAACATTCCAGGTGTCACCCAGGGGCTCTCCTGGAGCTCTGCACAGTTTGCATCTGAAAGGAGGAGCAGGTATCTTAAAGCACTTTGCGAGGAATAACATTTCCAGCGTTATGTTATGAGCATAAGAACAGGAGTGTGTTTGTTGCCAAAATAATTTTTGTGGTGGGGGTTATCGGTGAGGGTTACAACCTGGAGAATGTGTGGGGGATGTCTGGGTGAGCGTCGTGGGTTCAGCACCACTGCTGGCATAAATCAGCACAGCTCCACTGAGGTGAGGAGAGTGAGGATGTTTAACCTCCCAGGTATTGTCCCTTAGAATGGAAACATAAGGCAAAGGGCTGTAAGGAATTGTGTAGTGTTATAGGATAATGGAAATAATTGAAATGTACTGGCTTTCCAAAGACAGAACTGGAGTGGGAGAAATCTGCCTGTGAGAGGTGCAGGTAGGAAGGACATGAAGGGGAAAGGTGTGTTCAGTCACTCCCCATCACCTGGGCAGTGTTAGTGCCTTCAGAAGCAGGGTGCAGAGGCATATTGCTGTCCTGTTTGCTTGCTAATGTTCCCAAAGGAGCTGTTTTTCCCACCCCACTCCATGAGAGGGTATTCCAGTACTCCCAGCCCAGCAGTAAATTTGGCCCTGGGAGCATTTCTCATTCCTGGTGCATGATCACAAAAATGTCCAAGCAAGCACTGCTGTGCACAGGCCTTTTGCAACTGTTGGTTCAAGTGATGATCCAGCCCTGTGTCCCCAGGGATGCCATCCTAAGGGATGCCATCCTCAGAGATGCCCTCAAACTTTGCTGAGGACTTGTGACTCCATGGAATAAATGTGTCTCTGTGTACCCAGCCTCAGGATTGCCAGGTGAATTCTTTCCCATTTGGAAGAGCAAATCTGATATTTAGGGTCACCACTCCCTTGGGAATATTTATTTTAAAGACTAAAAGTTAGATTTATCCAACTATCTCTGCAAAATTTTGACCACTCTTCATGATGCTGTGGGCAGATGATTGTGTTTTGAATGAGCCATAAGGAAATGGGAACCATCATTTTTATGTCAATTTATCCCAATCAAGATTTTACATTTTCAGTCATTTCTAAGTAATATGGCAATAAAGAAACGTGCAGAACACTCACAGACAATTTCTGTTGTTAGAGATAACCTGTCAGAGTTATCTTGATGAATCCATTTAATTGATTGATTCCTTTAAACACATAGAAAAAACGTCCCTGCTGGAATTTGCTCAAACTAAACACCTCCTGGAATTTACTTAATTTCTCTAAAATTTCTATATCCCATCAATCATTACTGGTCATAAAGTCAGACTCTGCCTTTTTATGATGTATTAGCAACAGAAATGCACACAATGGTCATTTAAATGACTTGAAGTTGTTTTACCTCACTCTCTTCTTACCACTCACCTGGGGGAGGGAAAACAAATCTCCAGTTTCCCTTACCTCTGGAAAACAGGGATGCAGGCTGTGGTTTCACATCACTGGCATTTGTTTTGGTGGAGAAGCTGTTTCTGTTGGTGTTTTTGCTATTCCCTTGTTATAGAACACCAGCCCTTGTATGGAAGCCAAGTTTTCCTCCCTCTTGCAAAAGGTGTGTGCAAAAGGCAGGTTTGTAATTCCAGGGCTGTTTGATTCCTACTGCTCCTGATACCACTTTTCCTGGGTCTCCCACTTTGTTTGTGGGACAAAAGCCCTTCCACTCCTTCCTCCAAGCAGAGGTCATTCACTTTTGGAAAAGCAAGTCTTTTCAGAGGAGTTTCAATGGATGTTAAAATTCCCTTGAAGCTGCAGCGCTGCCTTTCCAAACAGCTCCCACTTCAAGTCCCGTGAGCCAAGTGGGGAAGTCTTTGTGCCACAGCAGGTCTGGGAGAACTTCCTTCTCCTTTCCATCTCAGTGCAGATGAGATGGAAACTTCCATCTGGGAGAACTTCCTTCTCCTTTCCATCTCTCCCTCTCATGGAGGCAGGAATGGCTGCTGATGGTTATCTGGCATTTTTTCTGTCATGTCCTGCTGCACCCCTCTCCCCCCTTCCAACAGCTCCTTTCAGTGGAGATTCACGACAGAGCTCCAGCAAAAGTGGAGCATCCTTGGCTGCTTGGCTTGGCCCCGCCTTTTGTGTCCTTCCATGGGCACCCAAGGCACTGGGAACACCTCCCCTGAGAACCAACAAACTCTCTATGGGATCTTTGTTTGAGGTCACTGCTTGACAGGATGAAAGCACTGCAGTGATGACACCCAGGAACCTGCAGGAAACACCCAGGAACAAAACACTCTGTTAGGGACGAGGAGCTTCCATCATGATCCATAGTCTTGGATTATCAGCCTCTCCTGCCTGCCCTGAAACGAAAGCATTTGCAAAGAAACTTTGGTGGTTGCAAAGACAAATGAAGATTGAAATTTCCTCCTCTTTCTGCTTCCCGTCAGGTGCAGCGGAACAGCCTCTGAGGGCTGATAAGGCGTATCCGCCATTCCCTGATGGATCATAACTAATGAGCTCCTACCTGGGGGCTGATGAATGGGAGATTGAAAACCCCCGTCTCGTTAGCACTCGTTATCAGCTGATAAGGGCAAATTGAGTCATAAGAGCTGAGGCGGTGGGACTGCCGGATGGGAGAAGGTGCTGTATTCCCGGCCTGTGGAATGGCAGCCCGCCCGCTTCCGCGTGCGCCCCAGTGCCAGCGCGCTGCTGTTCCACTTCCTGACACCCTGCAGGCCAGGAGAGCCACCCAGGCACCCAGCACCCTCCTGGGAAGGGTTTACAGAGCCTTCTCTCGACCTGTGCAAGGGCTCTGTTCTCCCCTGCACCCTTGGGCATCGTGCTAACATGGCAAAGGTGTGATGGACAGGGCAGAGAAGTCCCAGGGACTGTGGAATGTGTTTTCCAGCTGTTCACTCCATCACGAGCCCACTTTCTCTTCCCTGAAGCGGGGTCATCATGCTTGGGGGGCACCAAAGGCAGACCCAGGGCTGTGGGAGCGCATGGCAGGGCAAGGAGAGGCTGTGAAGTGTCCCAGCCAAATCCCAACAGCCCTTGAAATACCTCCCAGCACCCCCTCCAGGGCTCTGCCGCCTTCCTGTCTCTGCCAGGGACTCGGGCACACGCCTGGAGGGGAAGGGTCTGGAAAAAGATGGGATATGTGCCACCTTATTAGAGAATCACCTTGGTATTCAAGCACTCTTTCTCCCACCACTTCTCCAGTTTTAAAAGCTCAAGTTTCCCCTTTACTTTTCCTTTTACATTTCTACCCCACCCAAGAGGAGTCTGAAAGGTTTTTGCCTCCTTCAGGCCTCAGTTCCCATGGGCATGACCCACCAGCATTCCCAGCTCATGGCAAGCTGCTGAACAAATTCAGGGTGGGGGTGTTTGGATGTTTAATTCATGAGCATGGACAGATTTATCCAGGACTGATGTTCCAAATAAGCCTGGGAAGGAGATGGTGAGGGAGATGGTTGCCAGAGCTCTGATGCTCTCTCCTTCTCTGCGTGTAATGTTTGTCAAGGTGCTTTTCGACTTTTCCATGTGCTTTACTGGGGTGCAGGAATACACAGAACTGCATTTTGAGTCATGCAGTTGTTGACAATACCCTGGATAGGTGGGCAGAGCTGTCTGCTTCCATTGCTGACTGGGGAGGAAAGAAGAGCCCTTTCTCAATCACTGTAGTCGTGGAACAATCCGTGCTTATCCCAGCTCCTCACTAACTCTTCTCCATGAGTTTCCCGACTTCTGCCACTGAACTTTTCTAAAAAATGCTCTTTAATCCATCAAACTCTTTGTGAAGTTAAGTCAAACTTCCAGAGGTGCCCCAGATAATACAGAGTAGAACCAGTGCCCATTTTCCAAGGTTTTCTTCTTTAATATTTCTATTTTCAGACAGAGGCAATCTTTGAAAATCCCCCAGACTCTGACAAATCCAATTTCAGCCACTCAACGAGGCCCTTGCTGTTTGTTTTGCAGAGATGTTCCAGGCTGTGAGGGCCCTCATGATCGTGGGGATTGTCCTGGGAATCCTCGGCCTCCTCGTGTGCATTTTTGCTCTGAAGTGCATCCGGATTGGGAGCATGGAGGACACAGCCAAAGCCAACATGACCCTGACCTCTGGCATCATGTTCATTGTTGCTGGTGAGTGGAAACTGTCGTGTCTTCCATGTGGAAGGCTTTGAATTTCCCTGGAATTGAGGGCTAGGCAAGTCTTGGGGCATTTCTGAATTTTCTTGGGGCATTGTCCTCCAGCCTGATTTCCTGGGGTCAAGCGGTTTTTACCTCTGATTAGGGAACAGAAAAATCTGTGGAAACCAGAAATTTCCTGGACAAAACATGGAAGTCTGAAAAAACATCCCACAGATGGAAAAGGAAATATATCTCTTGATTTGTTTTAAATATGTTGTTGCCATATATTTTTATAGCCTTTATTTACATAGAATATTTTTTCCAGTTTCAGGCTTTATCCATTATAATTTTAGGAAGATTCCCAGGGTTGCTGTAGCCTGGTTTGTAGGTTTTAAATACCAGCCTGCAAGGCTGCAGGAATGCCTGGCTTCCTCAAAACTTGTATTATTAAAACTTGATGTATTAAGTAAATGCTTAATACATCACTTACAGGTTTTCATACCTTATTTTTGAGACAAGAATCAAAGGAAATCTATATCCTAACAAAGGGAAGGAGAATGTCCTTATTAAAATCTTTCAAATCCCAACGCTTAACTTTTGCTGGGATATGAGGCATTCAACACAACTTCAAAAAGTATAAGCTGGAAAGAGGAAACCACCTTCTGCCACACAGCTTTAATTTTGTATTTTACATCTAACATTTTAGAATCAGAGAGTGAGTTGGGTCAGAGGTACCTTAAAAATCATCCAGTTCCACCCCTGCCATGGGCAGGGACACCTTCCACTGGACCAGGGCTCCAGGCCTGGCCTTGGAAAAAAGAAGAAAAAAGATGAGCTGTCATGTGAGGGTTTTTGCCAAAAGTTCTGGGCTTCAGCTCTTCTGCACACCCCAGTTCCTCTCTATCCTTGGTCTTTAAGGTCCCTTCCAACCCAAACCAGTCTGTGATTCCATATTCAAGTGTTCTGTGAATTCCTCTGCTGAGGAAAACCAAAGTTTGGCATTGCTGCCAGGATTGTCAGGGATGGCCATCCCAGACATTCCGTTCGGATGAATGCAAGAAGTTCCCACATCCTTGGGCTCATCTTCCACATCTGGTGATAAACAGGCTGTGAACCAAAGACATCTCCTCTTTCACGTGGCAGACAGTGTGTTTTCCCATTTAAAAAAAATTCTGTCAGGGAATTTTTGTTGCATGTTTTTCACTGTACAGCAAAGGTTTAAAATGAACTACTGGGTATTTTGTACAACAATCTGTTTATTAAACTCATTTATACCACAAAACACACCAGGAGAAAGATTCCTGCTGGTCTGACTTGTGTTGTGTGACATTGCATTCCTGATATTGGCTTGTAAATGCAAGGAAAACCCTGGAAGAAAAGTGCAACACTTTGTGAGTCCCCCTTTGTGCTGAAGGCCACAGAGCAGTGTTGCACCCCCCTTTACAGAGGTGTGAGATGCTTCCCTGAGGCCCCAGGTGACTTCTTGCACTGTGTGGCTCTCAGTCTGTCCTTCTGTCCCATCTCAGGCCTGTGTGCCATCACTGGAGTGTCCGTGTTTGCCAATATGCTGGTCACAAACTTCTGGATGTCCACCACCAACATGTTCCAGGGAATGCAGAACGTCCAGAACAGGTGGGTGCTCAGCTGGCTCTGCCTGCTCCGTGGTGCAAATCTCCCTCAGGGCTGCTGCTGAAGGACTGGCAAACTCTGGCAGTATGTTGGGACAGCTGCAGGACTTGGAAGATTCTTCTTAGTGATGCCTAAAGAGGCTCCCTGCAACAGAGGCTAGACAGGGTTAAAGGAATAAAGTAGATGTTTATTAAAAGGCCTTTACAAGATACACTTTGGGCAGTACAAGAGCCTGGCTGTGGCTACACCCAAGATGGACCCTGAGTCACGAATTTTCACACTTTATAAGTTTTGGTCCGTTTCCATACTGGGGTTAATTGTCCAATTACAGCTCCAGGTTATGAATTCCCATCCTCCCACATTGCTCTCCGCAGTTCTCTACTGTTTATACTTTTTGGGCCTGAAGCTGAAGCGGTGTCCTTGGTTCTGGGGCTGGAAAAGGATTGTTCTGTCAGACTAAACTGTGAGGAGAACTTGCCAACACTTTATGTGAAGTTCAGAGTTATAAACTAATGCAGTACAGAATCTGGAAAATATGAAAGCTAAAACTTAAGGCATCATTAGGAGACAGAGTCTCTTGTCTGGGCTGGAGACAAGCAAATGGGCTGGGATGTCTTTGTCCTTGCAGCTCAGGAATGAGACAGGGAGGCCATTTGGGTTCAGACTAAGAGTGGGACTTCTGGGGGCTTCTGGGGACTTCTGGGTACAGCAGCAGGGCCAGAGGGAGGATGGCAGCGTTCCCTGTGCCTCGGCAGCAGCACACAGGACCTGTCACACCCTGACCACTCCTTTCTGCAGGTACACCTTTGGCTCAGCCCTCTTCGTCGGATGGGTGGCGGGGGGCCTGGCCTTCGTGGGAGGCATCATGATGTGCCTCGCTTGCAAAGGGCTCATCCCAGAAGATTCCCGGTAAGCAGAGCTGGGTGGACATGGGAAGGTATTACAGGAAACCTGGGGTGTCCAGATGTCCCACAGCCCTGTCGTGATAACCCTCGTGATGATGGAAACACAGAGTCCTTTAGGTTGCCAAAGACATTTAGGATCAGAGTCCATTAATTCAGCACTACCTAAAGCCCATAATTAGTGACCCCCTCTGTGAGTCCAAAGTGAGCATTTGCCCTCCCCGACCCTGTGACTCCCACACGAACAGAGAGGACATGAGCAGTGACCTCAAAATGTGACATTTGCACTGTGCTGGTAGATTCAGGCCCATGAACTGCGGGTTGCACAGCAGATCATTAGCAGGGGTAGATTGCATCAGCTCAGCCATGATTTACATGGAATCGTAGAATTCCAGAGCAGTTTGGGTTGGAAGGGACCTAAAGCCCACCCCATTCCACCCCTGCCATATTCAGGGACACCTTCCATAGAGCAGGTAGCTCCAAGCCTTGTCCAGCCTGGCCTGGAACCCTCCCAGGGATGGTGTAACCACCAGGAATTTGTACTCTGACGTGGTCGGTTATTGCAGGTGGCTCCATCACTGCACAAATGATTTTTTTTTAAGGGAAAGAAAGTATATGCTTATGAAAGAACCTGAAAGGGACTTGCAGCTTTCTGTGGGTGGCAGGCTGAGCTCTCTGCGTGCCTCCAAGTGTTGACACAAAGTTCCCAAAACCCCACCACGAGCACAGGGTGCCCCTCCAGAGGCTGACGTTGCTCTTGTGTCTCTTCCAGCTACAAAGCCGTGTCCTACAACGCCTCAGGCCGGAACATCTCCTACAGGACGGGGCCCTACAAGGGTGGCTCAGGGTATGAAGCTGACCCGAAGGCCAGGAAGGGCGTGGGATACGAGGAAGCTCCTCGAAGTGAGGACGGGAGACGCTCGTACCCTTCGAAATACGACTACGTCTAGCAGAGCTTCTGGCCTTGAGTTGTGCTATCAGATATTTTTAACTTCACAAGCAAAAAGTGCAGCAAGCCAAGCAGTCTGTAAATAGGATTGTGTTTTCTAGCAGGTTTTCTCTACTCTGAGGTTGCATCTTTGTTGTGAACATCAGTTTTACTCGACTGCCCGTTAGTATTAACAGCACCAGGAGGTCTGTGACCTAAGTAACGCCTTGTGGTGCTCTCAGAGTAGAACAGTTTGCTCCAATTTTCTGTATAAACTGATACTTGGGGGCAATGCCTTGTGCCCTTTCTTAATTGCTCAAATAGTGAGAATTCCCCTTTGATAATTGCTGTGTATTTGAAGTAAATTCAGTTGTGTCCCCTCGGCTGTGCCCAAAGCAAACAGAGCCTGTGGTCAGGGCATTTTCCTCCCTGGTGAATTCTCTACCCAGTCCCACCTTTGCTTTGCTGGCTGTACTCCAACGCTGATCTGCTCTGATATTTAATCTGATTTCTGTTACTGAGACGTTTGCTGGAGCCTGTGATAGCAAAGTGTATTTATTTCTTTGGCTCTCTCCAGGGAAAGTGCATAATCCATTGTTATTCCTGCACTAATAGCTCCCAACCCCCGTGTGCCACCGGTGTTCCTGCAGATGTCATCATTAATGGAGCCAGGAGAATTTCTCATTTAGAATTAATTAGAGTTACCTTTGGAGCAGGAATCCCAGGGAGCATTAGATGTGTAACTCCACACCGACATCAGGACTTCCCCGTGGTAATTGTCCCCCCAGTGATGGGAAGATTAACTCCGTAGTGGAACATTGCCTCCTCCAGCCAATCCATCAGAGGAGTTTATCTGAAGGGGGAAGAGAGAGACACGGCAGAACTTTTGTGGGAAGAGTGAGCTGAGAGCTCTTAGAAGGTCCTCTCACATGGCTCCAGAGCACATCCTCAAAAAGCCCTAGAAAATGCCTATGAATAGAAAAAAAGGGATAAGTTAGAGAGAAAAAAGGGGTCCAGACCTTCCAAAATAACCATTCTAGTGGCATCTGCAGTGGGCTTGAGCACCACTCCTCAGGATTACAAGTTCTCTGAGGGAATTCAGTTCAGGCAAAATTGTTTTGGTGAAATGCTGATGTTGCCTGATGTTGTTTGATATCTTGGAGGGATCAGAATCTACAGCTGAGCATTTCTGCAGAGTTGGACCTTTGGAAGGTCAGGTTACCACCAGCTGAGCTGGCATCTCTGGTGGCTCCTAGGATTCGAGGGGGCAGGCTGTGCTCCCAGAGAGCACAAACTGCATCCCCCTCCTCCCCATGACCATCACTGCTCCAGAACCCTCAGTTTCCATAATCCTCAGTTTCCATAACCCTCAGTTTCCATAACCCTCAGCTCTCCCTAACCCTCAGCTCTCCACCATCTCATGGAGGCAAATCCCCAGCACAGGTCCAGGAGATCCTAGGGAAGGTCAGCAAGATGAGGTGGGAACACCTGGCAGGTGGTTGGAGGAAACAACCACCATGCAGAGGGGTGGGAAGAGTTTCCAGCCAACAGCAGCTCAGGCTGATTTTGGCCACCTGGAATAAATCCCTGCAGGATGTCAGTACTGACCCTCCCTTTTGTTCAGGCAAAGGACTTGCTTTAAGGACTTTGAAAGGAGAGGAATTTATTTTGCAAAGGTAAATCCTGTTCTATTTTAAAAACATTGCTACTCTTTTCCGTGGTTTGTATCTCCCAGTATAAACTTTGATTTTCTGCCTTTTTTTTTTGCCTGCTGGATTTTTTTTTGCTTCTTTGTTTTG
>VYXF01009408.1:317423-363632 GCA_013397295.1 Polioptila caerulea
TTTTCTTTTTTTTTTTTTTTTACATGAATATTAAAAAAAAGAGAAAGTCTTAAAGACCAGAATCACAGTTTCCAGTTGTTCTCTTCTTGTCAAAATCATCAGCTCCAACCTTCCTGCTCAGCCAAAGCCCCCCAGCTCGTGTTCTACATGTTCTTGGGAGGAGTACGGACACTGATGGGTGGTTGAGGGGAAAAAAGAAAAGATTCGGGTGTTTTATTTCCTTAGTAAGATATAATGAGTCACACGAAGAGAGAAAATATCAGAAAATCAGATGAATAATGATTGGGGGACCCCAAATCAGTGATGTGATGAAGTCAGAGATCCTGGGTGGGATCCTGAGCTTGCTGAGGAGTAGAGGGCAGCAAGTTTCGGGGTAGAGATTAAACACTTCTAAACACTTCATTGTTCTTAGGAGGGCAGAAAAATTGCGGGTATGTTCTTAGGCTCCACTGGAAAGGGGCTGAAAAGCCCAGGAATGTTTAATTTAGATAGGAAACACAGAAGTGGTGCTGGGAGAAAGGTACACAGGGGAATGTGAAAGGCAGGAGAACAGCCAGAAAAATTTAAAATGCAGCTTTATGACTGAGTTAGAACTAAAAAAATTCCCGAGGAAACAGCTTTGAAAGTTACATTTTATTTTTCTGCTACACAAATGCTGTGACAAAGTCCCCGAGCCAGCTATCTCTTGGTCACACTTTGATGTGTGCAGGCGTGTAGATGACAAGATTAGGGGCAGGAGCCTTATGGGGAGCTGAGAGAGAGCTGTATCCGGGAATTCCTGCCCTCGCTGGGCTCTAATCTTCCAGCATCAGTTTTCATTTCCTTGCCTCGGCTGAAAACTCGCAGGATGAAATATTTTAATGCAGTGAACTCCACTGGAAAAAAAAAAAAAAAATCATTCCGTAGCAGAGAATCATTTATTTATGAGGCTGGTTGTGGCATAACTACACTTGGTGTTACAGCTGCTCTTGGGTTTGTGGCCCTAAGGGACCTTATCTCGTGCTCAGCACCACGGAGGGTGGTGAACATTATTGTTGGGAATGACAGCAGCGGGAGAATCCACAGCCACGGCCACAGAACTGTGGCTCCTGCTGCAGAGAGAACTCGGGGTTTGGACCTGGAGCTGCTGGAGAGAGTCCAGAGGTGATCAGAGGGATGGAGCAGCTCTGCTGGGAGGAAAGGCTGGGAGAGTTGGGGTTGTTCAGCCTGGAGAAGCTTTGGGGTGGCATCACTGTGGCCTTCCAGAGCCTGAAGGAGCCAACAAGAAATGTGGAAAGAGGTTTATTTGCAACAGACTGGAGCGACAGGACAAGGGGGAATGATTTCAGACTGAAAGAGGGGAGAATTAGGTTGGATACTGGGAAGAAATTCTTGGCTGTGAGGGAGGTGAGGCCCTGGCACAGGGTGCCCAGAGAAGCTGTGGCTGCCCCTGGATCCCTGGAAGTGTCCAAGGCCAGGCTGGATGGGGCTTGGAGCAGCCTGGGACAGTGGAAGGTGTCCCTGCTCATGGCAGGGGGTGGGACTGGATGAACCTTCAGATCCCTCCCAACCCAAACCAAACCATGATTTTATGATTCCTTGTCTTGGACACAGACCCAAGTATCCCCTTTTCAGCTGAGCTGATTTCTCCTCCAAGCCTTGAAGCCAAAATTATCTGCTTGGGAAATATCTGGGTCTTTACTGAGGCCAAAGTTCCCTTTCCCAAACTTTCCTCTGCAGCCCAGCAGGCTAAAAAAATGTGATACCCCAACAATTTTTTGGTAGAGATCCAGAAGCCCCCTGAGGAGGACTCAATGTCTTGGTGACAGCTCCTCACGTCCCAGTGCTGTTATGTGAAGGACACAAATCCCTGAACCACAGCCCTCGATGCAAGGGGAAGGGGGACACTTGCCCAGGAGCTGCCTGGGGACCATCCTGGGGCCAGCCACCCCAAACACAACCTCTGTCCCCCACGCCCTGCACTGCAGGGAGACACTTCACCCTCAAGGACGTGGATTTGGGCTCTGAGATCCATTGCATGAGGCCGGAGCTGCTGGAGGGAGCAGCACGTGTGGAGCACACAGCGCCGGACCAGGTCCATCCTGCCTGGCTCTGGGCTGGGAGGAGCAGTTCCAGTTTCCTGGGCTGAATTTGGCTCACTGGTTTGACCAATTGCACGGCAGCAAGGAGGTTTGGGCCTCTGGAGTTTTTTGGCCAAGTAAAGCCTGGAAAGAAAACAGATCCCAAAGACTGCAGAACTCTTGGCCATGTGAGTAAATCCAGCATTTCCAGCTGCTGCTCCTGGTGAGGGAGGGAAGAGAACCCTCTCCCACTTTTTATTTTGCCTTTTTTGGCCATAAACTGCAAGGGATGGGTTTGGCAGCACCTGTAGAACCAAGGGAGACGAGTCAGGGAGCTCATGAACAGTTGTTGGGGTTTTGTTTCCATAAATTTGATCGTCCTCTGAAAAATGCATCTCCTGCTCAGAGGAGCTAATTAAATCTAGGCTTGTCTAATAAAGCCGAGCCTGCAAAGGCTGGGTGCATTATCTGACAGCTCTGAACAGATTCTTTCCAAGCCCCTGCAACATCTGCAGTGTGTGGGAGCATGCTGGATTTGCATGGAGTTTGACCAAGGGACAAACTGGAGCTACAAATTGGACTAGGAGATAAGAACTCTCCTGAAATCTATATGCAATTAAAAGTCCAATCTTCCTCCCTATAGTGACAAGGTTATTGCTTTTATGGAGTTGAACAGAGATGAATGAGTCTATGGATTAATGGCACTAAGATTTATGGCACTGTGCTTGCCCCAAATATTATGGGAGAATAGCTCTCTGGGTGAGATATTCCAGCTGAATAAATTTGATAGGATTTTTATTTTCCTTCTTTTTTCTTTTTTTTTTCAGCTTTGGGACAGCTGTGCTGCATTCAGAGCTTGTTAGTGCTGTGGGTTGAATATTTACTGATATTCCCTTGTATATTCATGATTTATAAAAGTATTACCAGTAGCATGAAGCTCATGAAGAAAAAGTCATTGGGAGAAACAAAACACACAAACCCACTGATTTGTGTTATTCCTCCTTCTTTTAATTGACCAGGTATTTATCTTGCTGGCTCTGGGCTTGTTTTACTGTTCCCAGAGACTCCAGAGAGGGCAAAGCCAAAGGAGTCAGTTTTGACAGGAGAAATGAGCTCTCAGCAGTTGGTGGAGACCAGGGAAAACCCTCTGTGCTGAGGTAAAAGGTTAAAAAATTAGGAGGAGGCAAGTAGAAACCCATGGGAATTTAAGGGAAGCCGTTTGGAAGGGATGGAATGAGGAAAAAACCGTGCCCAGGGAAAACCAGTAGTGTGGAACAGGCCCTGCTCCTCCAAATCCCAACAGGATGCAAGGATTGCATCATCCATCACTTTAAAAACTTTGGGAGTTGTTTTAAGCCAGGTTGGACAGGGCTTGGAGCAACCTGGTCTAGAGGAGGATGTCCCTGGGGGTGGAACAGGATGGCTTTAAGGTCCCTTCCAACCCAAACCATCCTGGGATTTTCTGACATTGAGGCAAAACCTCTGGGGGTTGAGCAGCAAGGACTGGGGTGTGTTTTCCAGCCTGTGGATTGAGCCTGACCCACCACCCTGCACCACCTGCAAGCCCTGGGCCTGCAACAGCATGGATTTGATCCCAGCTTCCCATGGAACACGCTGGCTCAAGAAGCCCAGTGTGGAACAAAACTTCTTTTTCCACATCTCAGCTCCCTCCCTGGTCAGGGTATGAGTGTCCCCTTTCTCTTGGCACAAGGCTCTGGGCTGTTTCTGGATTTCCCCAAACTTAGGAGAAGTTTTTCCCCGCTTTTCCACTTGGACATGGTGTTTGAAGCTCACCAAAAGCACCTCAGGCAGGAAAGCTGCTGGGAAAACCAACAGAAAAGTGATTCTTGCACGTGTTGGCAGCTGAATGAGCAGGCACCTGCCTTGGCACCAAGTTTGCCACGTCGTCGAGGCAGGACAGCTCCTGCTTTCTGCCCTTTTCCTGCCTGTTTGCTCTGTGGGGCAGGAATTTGTTTCCCCATCAGTTTTGGATGGTGACAGCACCAGTGCCCAGCCTGGGTTTCCGGTCCTCCCCTCCATGGAACAAATTCTCACTGCTACCTGCAACTTTGTGCAGGTAAAAAGGGGCTTTCTGCTTCTTTGTGAACAGCTGTGCAGAAAACTTTTTTTTTCTTTTTTTCCAGAGGAATTAAATTCCCCTTGTTCTGCCCAGCCCCACTTGGGTGTGTCCTGCTTCCTAACATAAAACCTGGAAATGTGGGAAATAGGGAGGGGTAAGAGTCTGAACCAGAAGTGGAATGGGTTGGAAAAGAGAAGAGGGATTGAGTGCCAGTTTTCTTCCCAAATTTCATTCTTTGCAGAGACCAAGATCATAAATGCACTGCTAGAAATGTCCAAAATACAGATAGAATTAGGAAAATTAAATTAATTTACACAGATGAGATCTAGGACTGGTCAAGCTGATGTGGTCGTGTCCACAGTGCAGAGTCATCCTTTGGGGTTGGATTTCCCACCGATTCCAGAAGGAAAGGAGGGAGGACACAGCAGGTGTGGGTTCTCTATCCAAGTGAATTCAGGCCAGGTTCCTCCTGCAGCAGAAAATGAGGCTTTGTCCATCATCTTCTGGAGTTTTGGCAGCAAGGAGAGTGAGGAAAGAGGAGAAAGAGGAAAATGAGAAGGAAAGCTGCTGAAGAATCAAGAAGCCACACACGAGGGTGTCCGGTGTGGAGAGCTGCCTCCAGTTTATGGAATGCCACATCCCACGGGAAGGGGCTGTGCCTATGCCCTAAGGATGCCCAGGGAGAGCTGCTGAGGCTCCAGAGCTCCCTGCACTGTCAGCCCCTGTTACTGCTGGGACGAAGGGAGAGGAGAAACCGCACCCAAGAAATGTCATTTATCCTCCTCGGTGACTGAGCAGGCAGGCCCCAGACCTCGGGAGAACCCCAGCATCGGGGTCTTCCCAGAAGCAGAGCCCAGGAGCATCCCTGGGGGGCTGCAGAGCGGCTGCTGCTCGTTCCTGGTCCTGTGGCACCATCCAGTGGCTGCTGGCAGAGCGCTGTCACTTCCCTGTCCCCGCCGTGTGTCCCCTCCCCGGCATCACTGATCCACAGGGAAGGGCTCCAGGTCACTGCTGCCGGGTCTGGAGAGGCAGATTTGCTGGAGAGACCCTAAAAAGCAATTCCAGAGATTAGAGCCAAGAGGGCCAAACACCATCGTTGCATCTGGACACCACACAGGAGACCATTCCTCTACTCCCATGGCTTGAAAATTGTCCCCAGATCCTCATTTTTATTTTGAATTTGACAGATGAAGGCCTGGAATTTTATTTCTATTGCAATAAGGAAAAATCCAGTGTTTGTGCCAGGCCTTCCTTGGGTAAAATCTTTGTAAATTTTTTTTTTTTTGTGTAAGAAGCAATTTAATCCTGACACTGCCACCACTGTAATTACACCAATTCTCCCCATAAATTGAGGTTGTTTTAAATCCTCTTTTAGTAATTCCATTATTTCACCATTACATCACTCCAATTATCTCTAGATTTGTTCCAGAGAGCTTTTCCCAAGTTGATTCTCTGGCAGTTTTGCTCCCAATTGCATGAATAATGACTTCATTCCCCCCAAAAAAGGGTGCTTGGATGAACATTGGGGAAAGGACAGATGTGTGCAGCTGGATGAAGGGTCAAGGGCCACATCTGCTGTAGGTTTGAATCCCCTGTGGCCCTGCTGATGGGCAGGAGCTGGGAAGAAGGTACCACATGAGTTTTCTTTTCAGTATTTTAACGTAAATGATGTCCAAAAGCGCCCCTGTGGATTTGCAGGGGGTACCTGGAGTTTCTTGGCTGGTCTGGGGCCTTGCTGAGCTCACACAGTGGGCAGGGTTACCCGCTGGGTGATCCCTGTGCCCTGGCATCCAGGGGTTTTCCCAGGAGCAGTGTGGGTGTGCCCATGATCCAGCCCCACATTCCCATGGACAGGCCCATCACATCCACTGACCACACACACCTGACTGCTGGAATGCCCAACAATTCCCACCTGGGCCTTGTCTGTGCTCAGTATTTCTTTGCTTGAGCTTAAAACCAATCCCTGAGGTTAAAACATCCCCTGGAGCTTAAATCCTACTCCTCTTGCTCCTGGAGCAAACATCTCACTCCTCTTCCTCACCTTCTCGTGAGCTCCTCTTCTTCTCTGCTGCCGCCTCATTCTCAGCCCAAGTTGTTCCTTATCCACATTTCTGCCCAGCTTCTCCAAATTTTTATTTTATACCTTCATTAATTTTGTTTCCAAACCCCAAGGCAATTTCTTCATCCTCTCGCCAAGGTTCTGGGAAGGGAATAAGGAGGGAAGCCACAGCGGGAAATTCCATTTTTGTCCCCAATCCCACACAGTGGGTACAAGCCCTCGGGTCGCTTTGGTTTGTTGTTTGAGTTTTCCCATATGGACAGGGAGTCCCCAGGAAAGTCCTTTTCCAAACAAATCCTTCTGGGGTGTCACATCACCCACCACTTGAGAACTTCCAAAGGTGTTTGGGCAGCACTTGGAATCCTCAGGGCCAGGGGGCCAGGAGGATCTGATGGGACTCACTTCCACCATGGGACAAGTCCTTGGTGGGGGTTTGTGGCTTTGGAGGTCTGGAGGGTGCTCCAGGGAGGGCTGTGGAGCAGGCTCTGCTCCAAGGAGCAGCTCTGGGGATCAGCAAGGATTCAGCTCTGCTGCAGCTGGTGCCCCACAGGCTGTGACCCTCCCAGGGACCGGGGGGGCTTTGGGATTTGAGCTGGGAGGGAGTAAGGAAATCCCCATGTCCTGCTAGGCCTGTGGGCCCACATGGCATGGGGTTGTGTAGGGGGGGAAAGGGATTTGCAAGCACTGCCAGAGTTGTATTTCACCCTGCTCGGGTTTTGGGAGCAGTCAGTGGCTTTTTCTGGATATTGCAGGTCAGCCCATATGGGAACAATGAAGGGGGAAACTGCACAGATTGCGCCACCCCAAATGCCCCTTTCTGGGCCATTTCAGGGGGCATTTCTGGGGCACAGCCCTCCATGTATCCCATGGATACAGGTCTCCCAGTCCATGTGTTTAGAGGACATGATGTGCCCTCACCTGGATGAGGGAGAGCTGTGGAGGCAAAGCTCCCCTGGGCCTCTTGCACTGCCTGCTTTTCCCATCCCTGCTGGACCAGCCCACCCCTCAGCAGGAGGAGAGCAGGGAATTTGTCATCCTTGGGCTGCTGCTGAAGCCTCACCAGATCCTGGAGTCTCTTGCAGGTCCAAGTGGAGATTCTCTGCACAACCTGAGGCAGGTGAGCCTGGCCTTGTCATCCCCCAGGACAGGGCACAAGCCCTCAGCAGCACCAGGCCTCTCTCAGAGCATCCTTTGAGCTCAGTCCAAATCCTAGGGAAGATCCCTGGCAACCATCACTTCCCAGCTATACATATCCCAACATACAGCCCATGTTTGTTTTAGGGAAGCACTGCTGAAGGGTCAGATTTGGGAATTTTCCAATGTGGTATATACAGCATTTTCCCTTGGGTGGTGTTTACAGCTCGAGAGGGTTTTGTGACCAGGAATGTCCTGGGGATGCCAAACATGAGAAGTGAATGAGGGGTGTGGGTCTGGCTTTGGGCACCTCAGCATTCCCAAATAACGTGCCAGGGAAAGGAGGACATGTACAGCTAAACAAACCCAGGAATGCTCCTTAAAAACTCCTTCGGGAAGCATTCACAGGGACAGTCACTGAGCCAGTGCTTTTCCCTTCGTGCTTTTGGCAGCCAAAGCAGGAGCACTGCCCCGCTCTGATGCCTTCTGGAGGCTGACCTGGAACAGAGACCAGACAGAGCAAAAGGATACAGCAGGGGTTTATTAAAAGGCCTCAAGGAGTAAACCTGGGCTGCACAAGAGTCCAGCCAGACCACACCCAAGATGCCCCAAAATGGGCACAAATTGGGCGGCCGCTCCTGAGGTCTCACACTTTTATAAGTTCAGGCTGTGAATGTCCATCCTCCTGCTCACCGCTATTTTCGTCCTTGCGCCTCAAAGTTGTCCTTGGTGCCAAGCTGGAGAAGGAATTGTTTTGTCTATCCAGTCTCCGAAGAGAACTCAGTAGCATTCAATATGAAACCTAAAGCTACTCACTAAAACAGCTCAGGATCTAAAAAATGTAGAAGCTAAACCCCGAGGCACCAGTTCCGCCGGAGCCTGCGGCGCTGCGCTCGCCCTGCAGCGGCTCTGCGCGGGGATAGGTGGTGGTGTTGCACCGCCGGCAGCGCGGGGATGCTCGCAGCAGGAGATGCTTCGTGCGCTTGCCATGAAGAGGGTTTGGGCGGTGAATGTCCCCTTGAAATCCCCGCTCCAGGGGCTGCCGCGCCCTCACACACCCTCCTTCCCTCGGGGAGAAGGAGCCCTGGGTAATTTAGCGCAGGAGAGGCTGCCGGGCAGACGGATGTACTGGAGAGATCCTGAAGAGCAGCCTCGGAGGTGGGAGCAGGGAAGCTTATTCCCTGTGTGACCCTGTGGTTCTGCCTCCACCATCCCATCTGCCTTTCAGAGGGGGATTTTTCCAGATGGGTGGGTTTGTGCTGCTGTTTGGGCTGCTTTCTCCCATAAAACATCCCCAAATCCCACTTTGGAGCAGTTATTGTGTCCCTGGAGCAGCTCAGGGCTGGTGCCACCAGAAGGACACATCTACCCTGTTGACCCACAGGCTCCCCAGCATTTCCTCCAGCACATCCTCCAGGATGGGGGGGCACTGCTCCCCGAGGTTTGGGTTTCTCTGCAGGGCTTTCAGCAGCTCCCCTGTCGGGGTGCTCTCCTCCCTAAGGTGGGTGCTGGCACCAGGGCAGCGAGGACTGGGCAGGGGCTGGGGGGGCCCATTCTCCCTCTTGATGGGTCCCAGCAGTCCCAGAGCCAGGAACTCCTTGCTCTCACAGCCTACATCCCTCTATGAAGGAGCAACTTCCTCCCCTAATTCGATCATTCCTGCCCAGAGCTTTCCCAAAATCCCAGCCAGCAGCCAGCAGCCACCTGGGGCTGCTTTCCCAGAGGAGGGCCGGTCACAGAGCTTCCTGGGCAAGGGGACCAGGGAATTCATCCTCCCTGTGCCCCCAGCAGCTCTGCCCCACCCCATCCCCACCCACACAACTCCCCGAGCCCAACGCTGGCTCCATCCTGGTGCTCTCAGGACAGGGATGGTCCCAGCTCCAGCACCACCCGATGGATTTCCATCAGCACCACTTTGGGAAATTCCTGGGGCCCTGCCGGGGGAAAAAGGGCCCTGCATGGAAGCAAGTCCTGGTCAACACCTGCTTTTCCTGTATGGCAAGCATGGACACAATTCTCCCTTTGGGGGTGGCTCCAGTCCTTGGAGAACAACCTCTGACCTCAAGGCCACTGGCTGGAGGATGTCAAAGGGGTAACAATGCCCCCCTTGGGTATTTGCCAACAGCTAGCCCTAGTTTGGGACAGGTTTTATTTTCTGCCTGTGTTAGGGAGCAGAAATGCCCCATTTCCTTCCCCTGGGCTGCAGTGAAGGATCCACAGCAGGCCTGAGGTGCTTGTTTGTGTGCAGATAACCATCAGCATAGTCTGAGGGAAGCAAGGTCACCCCTTTGCTGTGAAACTTGATGGAAATCTCATGGAAATCTCATTTGGTAATTTTCTGGCTGCAATGCCAAGGGATGATTTTGGTTTGTAAGTCGTGCTGACAGTGGAAGGACTGGAAGTGTCCAGTCCCTGGCTCCTGTGAAGGGAAGCACAGCTAGCTGTTAGAGAGGGAGATAGAGAAGAGAATGTGCTCTGAAGGGCTGGAACTTATGAAAAATGTATCTGCATCCAAATAGATTCACTTCAAAATGCCATCATTACCTTCAGCTTTGTTTGCTGAGAGCAGTTGGATCTGTATAGAAACAGACTGGGCATCACAGGTCATTTTTTTGGTAATTTTTGGCAATTTTTCCTCTCTCTGCAGAATATTATTATGAAATGCATTCAAAACTAGAGCAGAAAAGAGTAAATTTGGCAGAGAGATTTCCCAAGAGCTGTGTCCCTTCAGCTGGCCGTACCTGAGAGGGGCCTTTCCTTCCCACAACACAATAACCTGGCCATCAGATGCCATCCTGTCACACCCCAGTGTCACTCAGATCAGAAAGAGGAAAAGGTGCTCTCGACTGGAATTTAAAGCATTGCTCTGATGGATGACACCCTGGTGGGTGACTCGTGCTGGCAATATTCATGTGATACTTCGTGTTTAATGAGTGCCAAATAGAGTAAAACATCACAGGATGGGTTGAAATGGGGCTTGAAATCAGGCTTAGTCTAACCTCAGCAAATATTTTAAGGCTGCTTAGAGTTAAACATCTGCTTAAATGCTCTTAATGAGCCAAGGACTCTTTTTTCTTTTCTTTTCTTTTTTTTTTTTTTTTCATTGTTGATATTATTTCACTTGTCTTCTTTTTCTGTGTGTTTGTGGCCTTGGGCTGCTGGCCAGGATGGGAGCTGAGGCAAAAAAGGAATGAGAAGATGGGAATGTGGTAACATGGGTTTGCAGCCACCTCTTCCTCTCACAAGCCAGGGAAGCTCTCTGGATTTTTATTCATCCTTGGGATGTCTTCCAAAGGGCAGAAGATGGGCCACCAGGTACAAAGTCTGCTGGTGAGAATTTTGGGTCGTCTCACTGGCCATGATAAGACACAGCTTCAGTCATTTCTGGTGTTATTTCCCTTGATAATTTAATCATGGAATTCCAGACTGGTCTGGGTTGGAGAGGACCTTAAGGCCCATCCAGTTCCAACCCCTGCTATGGGCAGGGACACCTCCCACTAGCCCAGGGTGCTCCAAGCCCTGTCCAAGCTTGTGGGTTTCTTGTGTCCATGGGCACAGTCTCATCCGTGCTCAGAGAGTAGATTTAGATGAGATATTGGGAAGGAATTGTTCCCTGTGAGGATGGGAAAGCTCTGGCACAGGTTGCCCAGAGAAGCTGTGGCTGCCCCCGGATCCCTGGAAGTGTCCGAGGCCAGGCTGGATGGGGCTTGGAGCAGCCTGGGACAGTGGCAGTGCCCTGAGAGCTGACATCCACAAACATCCTGGATGTGGGTCCATCTCTATCCACGGGCACGTCCTGGAGGGCACAGGAGGGGTGAGGACACGGGCACTGCCCTCTCACCTGTGCCCCCTCTGCTCCCGCTGGCCTTGGCTCAGCACCTGACACCCTGACTCCTCCTGTCATTGTCCCCCAGGCTGGAGCCCAGCTGCTCTCTGCCTGCAGCCCCTGCTCTGGGAAGGGTAGAGTGTGTGTCTGACAGGAGCCCAGCCTTGGACAGCCTCCCCCTGCCACCCCAAATCCCCTGTGTGCCCCAGCAGCACAGGAGGGAGGCCCCTCCGGGCTGCCAGCTGCACCTGGGCAGNGCCCCCTCCGGTCATTGTCCCCCAGGGCCCCAGGCTGGAGCCCAGCTGCTCTCTGCCTGCAGCCCCTGCTCTGGGAAGGGCAGAGTGTGTGTCTGACAGGAGCCCAGCCTTGGACAGCCTCCCCCTGCCACCCCAAATCCCCTGTGTGCCCCAGCAGCACAGGAGGGAGGCCCCTCCGGGCTGCCAGCTGCACCTGGGCAGGGGGAGCAGCCGGCTGGGACACCCCATCCTGCCCTGGGGAGCCTGTGGGGGGCTGCTCCCCCTCCATGGCACTGCTCCTGTTGGCCTCAGCCTGGAATGCTGTTGGAAGAGCTGCCTCAGGGCCTCCATCTCTTCACACAGCTTCATCCTCTCCTCTTGCCGCCTTCCCAAATCCCCCCTGCTCTCCTCCCCTTGCTGGCAAGCTCTCTGTTTCCTAAAGGCAGGGGAAAACCGGGACAGGAGAAGTTTCAGCTGCAAAGCAAAAGGCTTCTGTCCTGGTGCCACTGGGCTGAGCACCAAGGGCACTCCTTACACCCATCCTGAGTTCCACCGCTCCTCCCCAAATGTTCCCAAGCAGGCAGCTGTGCCCTCACCCCAGGCCTGCTCCCTCCTCTTCCCCTCCCTCTCCAATTCCAGCTGTCTCCCACAGCTTCTCCTCCAGCTTTGCCACCTCCTGCTCCTTTTGCTTCACTTGCTTCTTCTTCTTCTGCCTCTCTGAAAGCTCAGGGAAGCAGAGGGGCCATGAGGAGTGGTGCCATCTGCTAGCTCCTGCTGGGATTTTGGGATTACTGAGATTTTGCTTTGGGTAGGATGGGAAATCCTCACTAAAGCACCAAGCAAAGCCACTGTAAGCTTTCAGGGTGGAGAAGCAGGTAGCTGAGCTGCAGGAAAAGCCAGGACAAACATGGCCATGTGGCCCCTGATTATTTTATTGATTTATTTATTGCAAATTTGAAAAGATTGGTGACTCATGGAGCAGTGTGGCTTTGCCCTCGCCAGCATCCCAAGTGCCCTGATTGGATCCAAGTGCAGCAGGCAAAATGCCTCTGGAACAAAGAACAATCTGTTGCATTTGCTGGGGTTGAAACCTGCCAGCAGAGAGCAAAAGCAGCTTCTTTATCTGCCAAGTTCAAGGGCTGGTCGCAGGGGAAGCTGTGATGAGGCTCCAGAGCTCCCACAGCTGCAGCTTTCAGAGTCTCAATTCCTTGCCAAAAAAAGGGACACGGGGAAGGTGAACCCTTTCCCACTCTAACAAAACCTTGTCCCAAACTCCTCAGCCTAGCTCCATCTCCCTAGTCCTATGGAATCTTTGTGTGGAGAAGATCCTTGGGGAAACTGAGGAACTGTAAATGCACCTGAGGTCTTGTATTTAGCTGCACTTGTGGGAGAATGTCCTTCCCTTGAGGGAAAGGCAGCAGGTAGAGAGAATTCAGCTAGAAATGTGGAAGAAAGAAGTGATTAAAAAAAAAAAATGCCTCCTGCTGTCCATCTGGTTTCCAGTATCTCCATCCCAACCTGCTTGGGAAAGTGAGAGCAGGAATTGTCTCAAGGCTCACCTGGCTCAGTGGCCTCTGTGTGCTGGCACTGCACGTGGGCTGGAAGGAAGGAGTTGGACACGGAGGATTTGTGGCAGAGGTGGCCCTGGAGAGGAGGGAAAAGTCAGCAGAAAGACTGGGATCTGCAGGAAGGGACATTCCTCAGGCAGGCAGGGCTTTGGTGCTTTAAAGCAAGAGGGGAGACCTCCAAAGACAAAGGTTGTGTTGGGAAGATGGAGATGGAGGGGGTCAGGAGCTGTTTCTGTCTGAAACCAGTGGGGAAGGCAGAGGCCAGGATGGGGCAGGGATAGTGCTCAGGGAAAAATGCTGCTTTTCCAATGGAGCACTGAAATGAGGGGTTCAGAGCATTGGTGGGGTCCTGGTTATAAGGGGGTCCCACGCTTCAGGGATGCCTGGGCTGAACAGACATAAATTATCTGCTCTGGGTGGATTTACTCTCCATGAAGGAAGGAAGGAGGGAGTTGATTTGGTGCTGGCACAGAAGCAGGCAAAGAGAGACATCCAGGAGTCTCCCTCATGGAAAGGTTGGGAAAGAAAATCGTCATCAAATCCAGGATCATCCAGAAGCCTTTCACTGATCTGGAAGATATTTAAATTCTCCATGGCAAGAGATATCCATCAGGACATGGGGGTCACATGAGATCCCTTTACAGACCCCTTCCCTTGTCTGACACAGCTCTTTTCACCTGCAGCTGGCACCTCCTGAAAATACAGATTTTCCCAGCGGCTGGCAGGGAATCTGCCATCTCCATGAAGGTGAGAAACCAGCAGCAGGGAAAGCGGCAGGGCTGGCTGGCACTTTTCCTGGGGCCAAGGTGTAGCATACACAGGCAGGACGCAGCAACAAGCGCCGTGCCCAGGGCTGATTTACACTCTCCCACCATGCCCCTTGCAGCAGCTGCTGGGACAAGCTGCCGGAAAATCCACTTCTTCCACCTCCTGCTCTCCTCCTTTTCCCTCCAAAGCTGTGCTGCTCCATCCCTGTATCCTCTCCTGGCCAGCTCAGTGTGGCCAGGCTGGTGCCCGGTGCTCCTGGCAGCACAGCAGGTCCTGGAGACCCAGACTCTGCTCAGGACCTGCTCCAGCAGCTTCCCCACCTCCTCCAGACCCTTCCCAAATGCAGCCAGCACCCACCTCCTGCTCTTTCCCAGCTTCTCCTGGGACTCCCAGGAGGCGAGCACAAGAGACACCTCCCGTGCAGGAGCTTTGGTGAGGTTGGCTGTGCTTGGTGCCTGGCTCTGCTCCAAGTCCTGGCAGGATTTATCCTCTCCTGGCTTGATTCCTCCCCTCCTGTCAGGCAGGAGAGAGAAATGGGATGGGATTGGACTCATCTTCAGAGGAGCCACCAGGTAACAGAGCAGAGCCTTGGAAATGCCTCTTCCTTGAGCCCTTCCCTTGTGAAGGGAGCTTGAGTGGTAAAGGCCCCAATCCCATCCCTCCCCTCATGGACACTTCCAGAGAGTCGAGTCACAAGGAAGAAAAGGCAAATCCTCACTTGTTGCCAGAGACAGAAAGAAACTGGAGAGATGAGGATGGGAGCATAGCGAGGAGTGTGGTTGGTCAAAAAGTGTGGGGAGCCATCGTGGCTGTCTGGAGCTGTGTGGGAAACAGAGAGGACTTCCTGGGCTGTAACGCTCCTGCCCTGCACCCCTCAGTGCTGGGAGGTCAAAGTCATGGAAGAAAATCCATGGGCAGGAAAGCCCTGCTCCAACAGAGAGTGGAGCAAAGCTAAACTGGAGCGGATGCTATCAGAGCAGAAACTCGTGGCTGGGGCTGAGCCACAAGAGGTCACATTAAGGAAGGGAGAGGAAAAATGTTCCCTCCTGCCATGCTCCTGCTCCAGCAATCACCAGCACGGCCGGCACCACCTGGCCTTGCACCGGAGTGACTTTGCAGGAACACAGGGCTGGAAGCAGCCCCTCGCCCAGACACAGCAGCACATAAAGCCTGTGTGCAGAGGGCTCCCTTCTCCTGCTGAACCCCAAATTCTGAGCTGCAGCAGCTGCTGTGTTTGCAGGAGATAGCATTGTGCACACAGCAAACATTGGATGACGGAGACTGATCCCCACCTTTCTGCTCCCGAGTTAAAACCAGCTCTTCAGAGAGACTCAGTAGAGATCTGCACGCTGGGCTTCTCTTTAGGGAATTGGATGCACTGGCATTATCCTGGGAAAGAGAGTATCTGGAAGGGGATTGCTCACGTGGAGCCCTCCTGGGATTAAATGAGATTTTTGCACAGCTGGACATGGGTGACCACCCCATGTCCATTGAAATTCATTTATTTAAGAGGGATTTGGGAACCTGGAGGGCCATCCTTATCCTTCCTTGGTGCTCAGCATCCCCTTTCCAGGCACACTTTCTACAGCCAGGATTGACCTGGGAGGATGGGGCAGAGAAGCCACTTCCTGGCAAAAGCCAAAGTAAAAGTGTGGGAGCAAAAACCTTTGGAAAATGTGGCTCATTTTTCAGGGAGAAGCGAGCTCAGTGGAGTGGTTGTTTATGAACTCTTTTATTTTCACTCGCACGAAAGTCCCTCTCAAAAACGTAGGGTGTAAAGTCCATGTGAGGAAAACACCAGGAAAAGACGCTGGTTTGGGCCTCTCCTCTTTTGCCCCAGAGGTTCCAGTCCAAAGTCTGTTGCACTTCCAACATCATTCTGACATGGGGAGCTGCTGGTAGTCCCAAGAGGAGCAGGGACAACATTCCTCCTGGGAGGCTATCCCTCTCTTTAGGAACTTTTCTCTTGGAGAAGCTTGTGAAAAGGCTCAAAGTCTGTCAGATTTGGGAAGGTTTGGTTTATGAGCACCTATCAGGAAACAGAACTGAGGCGGAAGTGTCCTTGGAGGCTACGTCCGATGGATACCCACCACCATTGTCAGCATCCCCAGGGAATAGGAACGGTGGTTTTGGAAAGTTCTTTCTTCCTTCTACAAACATGACAAACAAACTTCCTTCTTCTGGACACTGACAGAGTGGGGACTGTGTTTGGCAGGGAGGATCACCCCTCTCCTCCTTGCTCCATGTCACTCAATGTCCTCAGGGCCTGGGAGGTCCCTGTGCTTGGCATTCTGGATCAGGTCCTCGTAGGTGGTGGGGCAGTAGGTTTTGTAGAGTTTCTCAGCCAGGGTGTTGCTGCCGGCCACCACGACCTTGCGGTTGCGGTTCATGAAGTTCCACAGGTGCAGCGCGTAGGAGTGGTTGAAACTGGGGCTTTTATCCCACACCTGGTAGTACCGGCTCCAGGCTGGGTACGGGATGGGGTAGAAACGTTGGGGGTTGAGGAAGGAGATGTTCTGGCAGCTGTGGTCCTCGGTGCCTTGGAAATCTGTGAGGTTGCAGAGCGTTTTGAGCATCCTCGTCATCAAAAAGGGGCCCTGGTTGCCCCAGATGTTGCCGTTGTACTTGAGAACAAAGTTCTCCATGCAGTCCCAGATGAACTTGTGGCGGGCAGGGAAGCCGAAGATCCCGTTGCTGGAGAAGCGCGACTTCTGTGCCGCCAGGAAGCTCTGCTGGGGGATGGGCCGGATGGAGATGACATCCGTGTCCATGTAGATGCCTCCGTACTTCCAGATGAGCGCCAGTCTGCTGGCGTCCGAGCTGACGTGCACCCAGTTCTTCTCCTGCTCTGGGACCACCTGTGGAGTGGGAGAGGTGAGGTGTGATGCCACGGGCAGGGAATGGATCCAATCCATCCGCAGGGCCGTGAGCGGCACCATAAACCTGCACTGGTGTGGCTGCAAAGCCACTGACAGCTTCTGCTGCCTCCAGCCACTGCATTTTACCGGGATAAGAGAAGGAGAAGGAGCAGAGCAGCCCTTTGTTAGCATTAGGAGTGCAGGAACATTTCCCAGGTGGTTTGATGGCACCTACAGTGTTAACCCAATGCCACCATGAGTCATTCCCTGCTATTTCAGAGGGACACAACCCACTTAACACACTCCGGGATCCCTCCCAGCTCTTTGAACCAGGCTAGAGGCTTTTCATCGGCATTTGTTGGCATTTTGAGTCACTTTTTCTCAAGAAAAGAAAGAGTTTGGGGGAAATCTACCTGCCCTGCCCAAGCAGTTTGACCAGAGCTACCTGTGGGCAGTTTGCCAGGAACTTTTTCCAGGGTGGAGCTCACCAGATCCCACCTTGGCTTTGTATGCTGCTGTTATAGAACCTGAAATCTCTCCCCTATCTCTTATCTCCTGTGGGCTCCGTCAGAGTGAGGCAGCTCTATCAAGTGCTCAGGCAGCACATTTTGTTCAACCAGCTTCTGTTGGGGAAGATTATTAAGGCTGTTTTCTCAAAACACGTCTGCAATCTATTTTTACCGATGTTTCCTTTGCCAAAAAATCCGATTCTCAGATAAGGCCGTTCATGTATGCCATAAACAGAGAGATGAATACACAGCAAAGCACGTCCAAAATGAATCTGTTCCCAACCAAAACAATAAAAGTCACTAATTTCACACCGTCCTGCATTCCTCGTTCCCATTAAAGCCTCTTCCCACCCCTAGTTATAACTCTTTTCCCGTTTTCCACTTGTTTTGACGCTCACCTGGTTGTACCACTGGAGCAGAGGGGTCTCCTGGAAGACGGTTTCCATCTGGAGAGGGAAAAGGAAGACATTCTTCATGGAAGACAAGAGGGAGAAGGCTGCGTAGCTGGTGTTCATGTCCAAGGCCGTCTCGTTGGTGAGTCCCCTCATGAAGAGGATGATGGGCCTGTCCTGGTAAATCCGGGCAGCGGATTCCACGGAGCACGACACCAGCGGGGGCGGCTCCAGGCGCTCCGTTGTCTCCAGGAAAATGATGCTTTTGCCAAGGCTCAGCACCTGCTCAGGTGTCAGGTAGTGCTGGGCCATGGGCAAGTAGGAGAAGACGCAGCTGGACAAGAGGGAGATCTCGTACAAAATGCCCGAGACAAAGCAGAAACAGAGGCATATCTGGATTTTCCTCAACATTCTTTCTTTCCTGGAGCGTTTGGGGGCATGCCTCCGACATGGGTGCTAAGGAGAGACAAGGAACAGCAAAAGGAGGAGCCAGTTATTGCCCAGCAGGACTGGGAAATGGAGGGATGTGGCTTCGGACAATGAAAGGTGAAGGCAGTTTGGTGACAAGCCTGGTGACAATCCTTCTATGGGTACAGAGGGCTCTTCCCCCTGGGATGAAGATCTGGGGTCCCACCTCCTTGGCCCCAGCCAGGCAGGGGGAACCAGGACAGGTCTTGGAGAAGGGATGGGCAGCTGTGTCCCATGGTGCAGGCATGGGCTTGGCAGAGAGGGAAGGACCCAGGGAGAGCAGGCGGGAAGGGTCGCCATGCCAAGGCAAGGAGCCCCAAGTTCATCTCTGGGGCAGACTGGGGAGGGAAACTGTTCCCAAGCACTGCAATGTCATTCCAACACATGCTTGTCCCAGGGAATCTGTGGAGCCAAGTGTGCCCATGGAAGTAGGTACCCAAGGGGGCTGTGGGTGTCACGGGAGAAGGTTGTGATTACAGTTTGGGGTGTGTCACCCAGAGCTAAAACATCAGCCTGCCAAAGGCCTTTTCCCAATCTGTCCCTTCTGCTAGCACTTCAACCCTGAGGGATGCGAGGGATTTGTGTCCTGCAGGGCTGGAGTCTTGTGACGGACCAGAGAGAACCAGATGAGGAAAGTGGATGGTTTCACACAAGGAAAGAATGATGGGATAATTACCCGGATTATAGTCCTGACAAATCTACATCTCCAGCACCTTTTCTTGCCCTGGTGGTGACTGTTGGACTCCTGCGAAGCCCAGCTCCCTGGTGAGGACACCCAAACCGTCTGGAGCATGCAAAGGGATTTCTGGAGGTATGAGGATGGTGCACGGGGGAAAACCAGCTCTGCTGCTGGCTCAGTCTCAGTCCCAGAAAAGGTATGGAATCCACCTGAAAGGAAAAAGAAGGGACATGTTTGGTGAGACCCATCTTGTGCCTGGCACGTCTCCCCCCTCCCAATCCCACCAGGACACGAGGCCAAACAAGCCATGGGGTAAGAGGCAAGGATGGAATGGGATCTGCAGTGCNTGAGGCCAAACTCCATGGGGAGTTCCTGCTGGTAAGAGGCAGGATGGAATGGGATCTGCAGTGCACTGTCTGGTGACACAAGGAAATTCCCTCCTGAAATTCCATCTGGTTACATCTGAGCGGCTCTGCAGGGACCAGGAGCCAGGGTCCAGCAGAGGGGACACACCTGGAATGACAACCCAATGTCCAAGAGGCCCTGAAAGTGTCCACAGCTTGATTGATTGAAGGGAATGGCAGGAAACACAGCTCTGTGTGCTGGGCTAATTAATGAGCCTCATTCTGTGTCACCCTTCCAGAATACAGATAAGTCTGGAGTGGAGCAAACCCCATGGAAATTCCCTGCCAGCGCTGAGCTTGCGCTTGGAGCTGTGGCAGCTCCCGATCCATTTCTCAGAGCTGGATCTCATCAAATTAAATATTAAAGCAGTGACTGTTCCCATCAGTGCTGCTTCCCATGCTGCATAACAGATGTTGTTTTCCATTCCAGCTGCGCAGGGTTTCTCATCACATCCCGGCCTCCCAGGACAGCACAGGAGTTTGGGAAGAAATTCGTGGGTGTGAGGGTGGGCAGGCCCTGGCACAGGTTGCCCAGAGGAGCTGTGGCTTCACCATCCCTGGAAGTGTCCAAGGCCAGGTTGGAGCACCCTGGGGTAGTGGAAGGTGTCCCTGCCCATAGCGGGGGTGGCACTGGGTGAGCTTTAAGTTCCCCTCCAACCCAAACCTTTCTGGGATTCCACATTCTACCGGGTTGCTTCCAATCCCATTCTCAGTTTCTCTCGTTGTCCCTGCAATCTGCTGTGAGTGGCAGCACCTGGGGCCTCCCTGCAGATATGGAATTTGAACGGAAGACAGGGAATGGAGAGCAAATATCTGCGGTTTGGGAAGGCCGTGTTCCTGAGCCTGCAGATAAGGCAGCCAATGCTGCCCCGTGGGGCTCAGGTAAAACACACATGTCCAGCCCAGCCCCACAGGGCTCAGGAGACACCAGCACTGACATTAAATTAAACCACAGTGCTCAATCTCCAAATTTCCTCCTGCCTTTTCCACCTGCCTCTCGTTCTCAGACAGGTGCAGTTAATTTACTCTGGTCGTTTGAAAACAAAACAGAAAGAAAAAGTTTCTCCCTGGCAGCTCTGTCACAATCTTGGCTTTGCCAGAGTTTCAGGCTTCTAGTTGTTGTTTTTTTCCCAGCCCAGAGTGGTTTGGGCTTCCCCCTTCCCCCCTCCACTGGAGTTCACAGCCCTCAGACTCCAGGGCCAGGAAAGCTCAGGGGATCCTTTCAATCTGACCCAGGTCATCCCCGTCCTAGGGGGTACCCAATAGTGCTCCTGTACCCTTAGGACAGGGACACTTTCCACTAGCCCGGGTTGCTCCAAGCCTCATCCAAGCTGGCCAGGAACACTTCCAGGGATCCAGGGGCAGCCACAGCTTCTCTGGACACCCTGTGCCAGGGCCTCATCATCCTCACAGGAAGGAATTCCTTCCCAATATCACATTTAACCTTTGGCAGCTGAAGCCTTTCCCCCTGTCCCGCCACTCCATGGCCCTGTAAATCATTCCTGCTGCTGCTCCAGCCCCGACCAGGGACTGGAGTCCCTCTGTTCCTTTTTAAATCTTGATGCCACTCTCCTGAAGCAGAAACCCCCCGCTTTGCTTTGATTAGAGTTGGGACCATGAGGACATTCCCATTACTGGATTCACATTTCTCCTTTGATGGCCGGCAGATCCGACGTCTCAGGTCTTTATGAGCAGCCCAGCAAAGCTGTGCTCGCAATAGTCCTCCGAATTTAAAACAGTCCGGGAGGCATTTTATTTGCAAATTGTGGGCAGAGAGTGAGGAGCCACTCCAACACCTCCCTGCTCTGTGCACGACATTGTGAAGAGAAACACGCATCTTCATCGGCTCATTCCGGGAAATTGTTTTGCTTGGTTGGTTTTCCAAAACCCCTGTGTGGCGAGTTATGAATTCTCATCACATTTGACCTGGAGGCTGCTGTTATCAAAATGTTCCCTTCCCTGCTTGAGTTAAAAGGACTGCGGAGCTGAATGTTAAAAATAAATCCCGGCCATTGAATAGATTACCCTGCTGAGTGGGATGATTCCAGGATGTGGCTGCTGCCTTGATGGCCCATTTTGTAAAGAGATTTCTTTTCTTGGGGCAATTTCCGTGTTTCAAGTGCGGGATGAGAACGGCTGTGAGACTACAAGGGAGATTACTACAGCTGCCCGTGATAACTCCTCAAGGTGGCCGTGGGAATACCGGCACTGGGAATACAGTGGGATTTTGCCACCAAAGAAGGGCAATGATGCTGCTGGGTCCTGGCCCTACACCCCCTGCACATCACACCCATGGAATCTCTGTGGTGCACCAGCCCTGCAAGGACTCGGGCTCAGCTTGAACGAGGACTAAATCTCCTCATTTGCTAAAAAGGATTTTTATAAATAAATAAAGAAATAAATGATCCCAGCACCTACAGCTCGCAATTTGCCCAGCCCTTGAGCCCAGACCTCATTTCAATTTTAGGCTCTCCAAAGTGCGGGCTGCATCACAAACTGCAGTTCAAGCACCTCAAGCGAATACTGCACACCTCACGGTCCTCTGGCAAACCCCACTGCCACTGAATCCGTGTCTCCACAGCTCCTAGAATCCCTCGGGATTCAAAGCAGGACCTCCATCCTCTTTCCCATCCCCTCTCTGTAGCTTTCCTCTGAGAACCAGGGGGATTTGCCTTTGGGATGCACCCGCCCTGTTCCTGCAAACAACCCCAGGCCAGTCCCTGATTTCCACAAGCAGTGTGGAAATGTCTCATGAACACACACCAGTTTATTTTTGGGTCTCTGCGGGATTTGCTCGAGGAAATTACAGCTGCAATCAAGCTAATGCACGTGCAGCACTTCAACCCCAACTTCGTCGCATTTATCGCCAGGCACGTTTGGAAAGCACTTTCTAATGGAAAACCTGTGCGAGGAATATATCGGATTCACGGCAGATTAATTAATTAATGCAGCCAATCTGATGCAAATGAAGCGGCTTCTCACCTGCCTTCCCATTCTCCAACTCAGCAGGTTTAGGGACAGAGCAAAACTCACCTGAGGGCTGCCAAGAGCAGGCGAGGAGTGCAGGCTGTAGGGAAGCCCCTCTGGGAGGGATCCACAGGCCCTGGAGAGCCCGAGGAGCTGATCTGCCTCTCCGCCGTGTGCTGCCCTGGCGGGGCCCGGAGCAGCCTCATGGCTCGCTCTGCTCCAGCTCCGCTGTTTGCATCCCGGGGTGCCCAGATAAGGCTCGGCCGGGGCTGTGCTCTCCCAGCTGTGGGCAGTGCGAGATCCGCCAGTGGCCAAAGGTGAGTCCCCTGCTCTGCCAGCGTCACGAAGGATGGGCGGGACTGGGAAAAGGCACCTTTTGGGGGTGGTTTGCAGCACTTTCGGCCTTTTCTGTACCTAGATCTGCGCCTAGGGAGGCTGCTATAGGGCAAGGAAGAGTTTTGCTGAGTGGAATCGATGCTCTGGGTGCTTCCAAGGGAGGTAACAACAGGGCTTTCCACACACATACCCCCCAAATAACACGGCCCATCCTGAGCCACTGCCTGACAAGCTCCCTTGCCTACCCAGGTCCCTCGATCCCTCAGAGCCTCTGCTTGTCCCCAGCAGGATGCCACGAGGGATACAAGAACAGGACTGGGTGACCCATCTCAGACTGGGGAGATTCCCCCAGCGCGTTCCTGTGTCCATTCTCTAAGGGGTGTGAACTCCAGCGGCCATCCTGCGCTGGGGCAGCAGAATTTGTAAGGAGGTGGAGCTGTGGCATCCAAGAAAACTCCCCAGTGCATCCCCCCTGACCCAGAGCTGCTCAGCCCATGTGAGCACACCAGAGCATCCAGCTGGGATGTGATCCCGGGCTCCAGCCACCAACAGCAATCAGGTTCTTTGCAGCTCTTCTCCTCTTTACCCTTTCTCTCCCTATTTTTTGGCCTAACTGTATATTCAGAAATGCCAGGAGAGCTGGAAGCTTTGTCCAGCCAAGGAGTGCTGGCAGCACCACGTGTTGCACATATGCAAACAAGGCAAACCCCCTCCCATTTTCCATCCAAACCTCCACCTCTCTCCACCAGCAGTGCTTAGAAACTACCAAAAAACCTCTCAGCACAGCCCCCCCGCAGCACCAAAAAGCCAGCCAGGTCTTCAAAATCGGCCACCAACATTCCAGGGCTCTCCCATTTGCTCCGGGCAGCCCCTCACCCCTCGACAGGGTGCAGAGATCCTGCCCCCGGGTACGTGATTCCTGCTGGGAGCGCTGGCGGAGGATGCGAGAGCCGCTAGTGCTGCTGCAGGCAGAGCAAACAGCGCCCGCGGGAAGGCAGCGAGATACCCAGGGCTTAATCAGCTGATAAGGGCCCGGGTGAAAAAGCCAGGAGGGCTCCAGTTCTGAAAAACATCCCCAGGGCAATGACGTGGGTGAGGAGCCCACGTGTCCCGGCACACCCCTCGGAGAGGAACCCTCCCCTTGGGCAAACACCTGTGCAGGTGACCTGCCGGGAATTGGGGTGCACAGTGCACAGCTCCAAGGCTGGCAGCTCCTCTGGGGGTGAACACATCCATCCGCCCACCCAGCAGATCCAGGGAATCCCTGCCCGTTGGCAATGGATGGTCTCCAGGGTCCCCTCCAACCCAAAAGAGTCTGTGGTTACGTGGTGGCCCATTCCTCCCTCCCTTCCCAGGGCACTGGGAAGCGTCTGCTGAGCCTGGAGGCCTGAGCAGCACCAGGACAGAGATAGCAGCTCAAATATTAAAAAGCTCCAGCCCAGTTTTTATCTTACCCATAACATGGAAACTTCCCCGTCCTGCCCCAATTCTCCCCACTGCCCTAAAGCCCTACTGAGACTCTTGGCACAGATTTAGGAGGAGATTTTTCCATGGAGCTCACTCCAGCAGAAGCTTACAGCCTGGAGCAGCCTCATCCTGCTCCTTAATTCCAGATGAGCTGAGGCCAATCTCTTTGTACCCCATTGGATGCTGCAGGCTGAGCATCCCACCAGGACTCTGCCCATTCCCTGCTCCAGGTGCCACTGCCACGGCCTCCCCGGTGCCCTGCCAGCCCAGCATGAGAGTTTGGGTCCCCAAAACTCTGCTGAGGAGACAATAAGCAGGGTGACACACACCACAGCTGGTCCACAGCTGGGGCTTGGACTGAGACCGCCGGGTGCTTCACACTCACATACACTGACAGTAAGCACAGGGAGCAGCCAAAACGCTGCTGCTCTGCATTGCCCTCTACGGGAGCCTGTTTTCCACAGAAAAATGGGAGTCTGGGGGCAGAGCCTGGGCCTGGTCCTCCTGCATCTCCAAAGGCTGGGTGGCACAGCCAGGAGAGGCTGAAATCAGCCCTCAATGTCACATAAGCAGAAGGAGGCCCCAGCTGCCAGGGATGTGACTGGGGCAAGGTCAGGCTTTCCCTGTCCTTCTCCACATCCAACACACTCAGAGCAACCTCTGGGACTCCAACACCACAGGAGAATCCCCAGAGTCATGGGGAAAGTGTCCCACCAGCTCTGGCCCCTGGTCTGCCTGCTCAGGTTGGGTTCACTGGGGCACATATTGCAGGGTCACAGAATGCTTTGGGAGGGAAGGACCATAAACCCCATCCACTCCCACGCCTTGCCGTGGGCAGGGACACCTTCCACTATCCCAGGTTGCTCCCCAAGCTCTGTCCAGGCTGGTCTTGGACACTTCCAGAGATAGGGCAGGCACAGCTTCTCCTCTCAGAAGAGGGGAGCACTGATGTGGCTCCTTGGGGACTGCCCTCCAGGAGCCCAGCCAGCCCCTGGGCTGGATCTGTAGTGTCTGCTGAGCCTGGAGTGGGCAGAAGTACCATTCAAAGGGATGATTCAAAAGAGGAGTCAGGACCTGAAGGCAAGAATCCCATGCAGACATTGCCATTCGTCATGAAACATATTAATATGATAATACATATTCTAATATCACTATAAAATAACATTATATTTCTGCACACATCCTCTGCATCACCTAAACCAGCTCAGCTTTAACAAGAAATTCTAAAATAGGGAGAGACAGTGACCAGATTTCCTTGTCCTCTGCTGTTCTGAGCATCTCCCTCAACCTCCCTTTCCAGCATCCTGGTGGACTTCCAGGAGTACCTCTCCTATGGGGAAAGGCTGGGCAATTTGGGGTTATTCAGCCTGCAAAAAGAATGGTCTCAGGTGACCTAATTGTGGCCTTCCACTGCTTGAAGCAGCTGACAGGAAACATGGAGAGAGATTCTGGACAAGGGATGGAGGGACAGGACAAGGGGGAATGGCTTCCCACTGTCAGAGGACAGGGGTAGGTGGGATATTGGGAAGGAATCCCTGTGAGGGGGGGCAGGCCCTGGCACAGGTTGCCCAGAGCAGCTGTGGCTGCCCCAGGATCCCTGGGAGTGTCCAAGGCCAGGCTGGACAGGGCTTGGAGCACCCTGGGACAGTGGAAGGTGTCCCTGCCCATGGCAGGGGGTAGGAATTGATGGGCTTTAAGCTCCTTTCCCACTCAGACCATCCTGGAATTCCATGACCATCTTGGTTATAGAGGACCACCCTCCACACACCCTTTTGGGTTTTCCATCCTCCTCACTGCTCTTAACTCCTGGCACTTGTATCTTTTAGTATTTATTGAAAGCCTGTGTCTTGTTTTAGAATTATGTTGATATGGTAGAAAAGCCATTTGCTCCTTTTGAGCAACAGGGAAGATATAAATTAATGTTTTCTTAGTTATTTCCCCAAAAAATCAATAGCTGTGCTTGGAAAACAATAAAGCACTTAGAGCTTACATGCAGATGAACACAAAAGGAGAGAAGCTCATCTAAACAGACCCAGAGTTACATTTCCCAAAGGAGAGCTTGGCAGTCGATTCACAGGGAGGCAGGGCCAGGAATGCACGGAGGGAAAAATATCAGAGGAAGGAATGCAAGGAGCTGATCTGTGCCAAATTACAGCCAGCAGTGAAGCAAATCTTATCAAAATGTGCTGGTTTGGGCTGGGGTAGAGTTGATTTCCCTCAGAGGAGCTGGGATGGGGCTGTGTTCGCCATACAGAGCTGGGGGAAGAAGGAAGAATAGGGGGATTCTTGGAGTGGTGACATTTCCTTTCCCGAGTCACCTTTCCATGTGATGGAGCCTGGCTTTCCTGGGAATGGCTGAACACCTGCCCACGGGAAGTGAGGAACAAATTCCTTGGGTTTGTTTGCTTGTGCACAGCTTTCACTTCCCCTATTGAACTGTCACTACCTCAACCCACCAATTTTCTCACTTTTGCCCTTCCAGTTCTCTCCGCACCCCCAGAGCAAAGGGAATTGGGTTAGCCAGGGGTGCTCCTAAATCTGCCTCTGCATCCCCAGGGCTTTTTGTGCTGCTGAATCAGAGTGCAACACCATTAGACTGGCAGCCTCGTGAGGCAAAGCTGCTTTTTTTCTCCTCCCATTAGAAACAGCTCTGTTTCCCCCGAGCAGGGCCAGTGCAAACTGCCAGTTTACCTGCTGCAGATTATATTTGAGCCCCTGAGATCTGGGCTGCCCCAATCCTGATGTCCCTGCAAGGCAAAGAAACCCACCAAGCTGAGCCCATCAGAAATTTGAAAAGCTCCTGCCTGTGGGCCAGAGCAAAGCCTGGTTTTGCTGGACCCCACAGAGCTCCCAGCTCCTAGAAAAGAGAAACACCAGGGCATGAAAAGCTCGAAATTACTGGTTGTTTTGCCTGCAAGAAAAGGGTTTCTTATAATGCATCATTTGTAAATAATAGTAAATGACAGGTTTCGAGAAGAAATTCCTCCCTGTGAGGGTGGGGAGGCCCTGGCACAGCGTGCCCAGAGCAGCTGTGGCTGCCTCTGGATCCCTGGCAGTGTCCAAGGCCAGCCTGGACAGGGCTTAGAGCAAGCTGGGAAGATGTCCCAGCCTGTGGCAGGGGGTGGGATTGGATGAGTTCTAAAGTCCATTTCCACCCAAATCATCCAGGGATTTGGTGGGATGCTGTCAGCACAGTGCCCTGAGCAGGGTGAGGTGCCCCAGGCTGCTCTGCCCTCCCTGTACTCCAAACACCCAGTGGGGCCAGGAATCAGATGCTGAGAGGTGATGGATGCACATCTGGAGCAACGGCATTAGAAATCTCCAGAAAAATTCCATCAGAAAATCCTGCTCGGTTCCATCAGCAGCCAGCGACAAGAGCTTTCTATATTCATGAATTCATCAGAGTCATATTTCAAAAATAATAAATGCTGTTATTATTGTTATTATTGGAATGAATTTCTCCATTATGTACTGAGTGATTGTAAGCACTTGCTGCCTCCAGCACAGGAACCACCTCAGGAATAATCCAAGCAAATGATATTTGTGTTGTGGCTGCCACAGGGTCATGTTCGGGGGTTTTTAAGTGAGGAAGGTATTAACCAGAACAACAGCAACAATCATAACAGAAAGAAAGTCATTACAAGTTGATGTAAAACACTGCCAGGGTGGTTTTTTTCAGGCAAATTTAGTTTGGGGCACACGACTCGTGCTTTCCTGAGGTTTGTCCTGGGTTCTTGGAGCTCTGCCTGTACTCAGAGCCTCTCTCTCTGCTTGCTGTGCTCGTGTGCTGAGGAAGGGAAGGAAAACAGAGCTCAGGGAATGAGGACTGGGATGGAGCACGACTGTCTGCTCCAACCCCCTTATCAGCCCAGTTTGTCCCCATGGCCACTGTGTGCCTCCTTGGCTCCTGAGCCTTCGAGCTGGAGCTTTCCCTGCTCCTGGGCCCCTTCCCTGCTGCTCCTTGGATTCTTGGCCATAAAATACTGCAAGGAGCAGAGGAGATGAAACAACTGACCAAGAATCATGAACTTGGAAGTTAAATCTGGATAACAAGTGGATGCAGGGGATGGGCTGGGATTGATGGCTTTCCTCCAGAAAACTGGAGCCTGTGAAGTGGAGCAGAGGCAGGAGGGGCGGCCCGGTGTCCCCTACCATCCCAGAAGGGGCTGTGGTAGAAGCAGGGTCCCTCTTCACCCTCTGTCCCCCATGGCTCCATCAGGCTCCATCCTGACCTCCCTTTCCCCATGATCCAAGCGCTGCTGTGGGGTTCTAAAATACAAAACGGGAACAACCCAAGATTTTTCCAAGAGGCCCAGCTGAGCTGTCAGCACATTTTGACACGAGGCCAATAAGATGGATTCCACAAAGATGGGATCCCACCATGCCAAAAAGTAACATTTGGTTGAGCATCTGCCAAAACAAAACTAGCAGACTGCTGGGAAGGCTGCATTTTCCAAGGATTTTTTTTTAGGTATGAGGAACGGCAAAGAGGATCTCTGTGAGCGTCTTCAGCTTCTCAAGCAATGAGGGCAAGGACCCGTTGATAGCTGGAGGGGACATTTACTCCAAATGGCAGGCAAAATTTCAACTTCTGCCCCTGGTGGGATGGCAAATTGTTCTGCTGCCACACTAGAATAATCTCAGCATATCCAGAATTCAGGATTTAGCCCTGGAATAATTATGGAATCATTTAAGCTGCACACCCTTGGTCTGTCATGACAAAGTGGACAAATAACTTCCATGCTGCCTTCATTTCAGTCACATCATGTCTTTGTTAAAAAAAATAAAATTTTATTTTGGTGGCTGAAATTCCTGGGTGACTTGGCCTCACTAACTCCTTGGAGATGGGAGAAGATCTTCCCCTGAGCAACAATCCAGATATTAAAGATGAAATGAAGGAATTCTTTGTAATGAGGGAGGTGAGACCCTGGCACAGGGTGCCCAGAGCAGCTGTGGCTGCCCCTGGATCCCAGGAAGTGTCCAAGGCCAGGCTGGAGCTTGGAGCAACCTGGGCTGGTAGAAGGCATCCCTGCCCAGGGCAGGGGTGGGACTGGATGAACTTTTAGATGCCTTCCAACCCAAACCACCCTGAGATTCCATGATCTCCAGATTAAAGAGATGACAGGGATGGATGAAAATGTCAGGACAGCAGAAAGGTGCATCTTCAGTGTGAGGGGAAGTGAGGAGCCTTGGAAAGCTTCTTTGGGAAATATGTAAATGCAGGCAGAAAGGGAAACTGGCAGGACCCAGCCAGGACCAGGGCACTGCCTGGTTGTCCAGGAATTCAGGGAGAAGGGACACATGGTGTGCAGGGAGGACAGCAGAGCTTTCTAGTCAGCCCAGATTGAGGCCCTACAAGCAACTGGACCATAGGGAAAGTGAGGAAAATAAGGAGAATGAAAACCAGGAGCATCCAGCTCTGGATGTGTTAACCCGTTTGTAGTCAGACCTGGGACTGCAGGACAAATTCTGAAGGAAACGTTAATTAAAGGCACTGAGAAAGATGAGATAAAGTGCAGCCTAGGTTTACCAAAGGCAGTTTGTGCCAGCCTGTGCTGACATCTTCCTTTGATAAGATAATTGGTTTTCCAGACAAGGGAAATTTGGTAGATCTAATCTATCTGGAGTTCAATAAAGCATTTGATATGGGGCCGCATGGGAAATTATTAGTGAGGCTGGAGAAAATGAGAATTAACAGAACTCAGGAGCGGGGGAGCCGGGGCTGGCGCAGAGACCACGGCGGGATTGGGATCGCCACGGGAGATCAGGATCGGCGAGAGGATGCGGATGAGTGTCCGGAGAGCCTGTCCTGAGGCCCATCCTGGGAAAGTCCCTCCATCCCCGAGGCTTGGAGTGAAATTTCACGGCTTTCCTGAATTTCCTGCAGCGACTCCCGTGCGACCTCGAGCGCTGGGAGTGGGAGCATCACTGCAGAGGCTGCAGGGAGGCCCCGCACCATGAGATGGCAATGTTGGTCCATGGAAGAGCATCCCACCCCTCATCTTCCAGCTCGGGTTCTCACCGCCTGGACACATTTCAGCGCCGACTCCAAGAAATCTGTGATTGCAACTGTGAAGCGACGGCTGTGGAAGCTAAATCAGTCCAAGGAACGTGGCTCTGGACAATCAGCATGGGTGCCACGGGAAGGGAAGAGGTTTAATTCCATCAGCTGGGATCAAGGCAGAGCTGTCCTCCCTGCTGAGCCAGCCCAAAGAGCCTTTCCCAGTGCATCCAAAGCCCCAATCCACCCAAAGCAGGCAGAGCTGCTGAGGGTAAGCGCGAACACGTCCGCATGTGTGCACGGCACAGGGAGAGGAGGGGACGATGTTATACAGAAATAAAATCTGCTTATCCCTTGCCTGTATTTTTAGCTGAAATTACACCTAAATGCCATCTGATCAATTCAGCTAAAATGAGCCCTTAATCCTAATAAGTCTTGATCACCTTTTTAAACCTCGTGAAACAGCAGGGAGGGTGTTTGCATTTAGTAATAACACCTTGATTCAGATTCCTTCGGCACGGAGCAAACTTACATAAGCACAAAGTGCTCCTGTTAATATTAAACAAGGACTTGGAGAGGGCCAAAGGAATGCCTTGGGCATGCCTTTTTTGTCCTTTGCGTCGCATCTGGTCACTTCAGCTCCATCCTCAAGTATGGAAGGCACATGAAATCTTTAGGAATTCACAGTCAAGGCAGCAGTGGGTCACTCTGCTGGGATAACAAACCACACCCCGGCCACTTCCATTTCCCAGGGATGTTCTAATCCAAAGGATAGCAGAGGAGATCAAGCAAACCAGGTTGGACTTATCTCAGAGAATCTTTTCCAAGCTTGTAGACCCTGTAATTCTGAGGACAGTCCATAGGGAAAGAGCTGCTGCTGCATTTCACTCACCCGCGCTGCAGCAGATTTAGCCATGGATGGGACTCACGGTTTTCTATAATTTTTCACCAAAAAATCTTGGAGGAGCTCATTATTCCTCAAACCCCGAACAACTTTGTCAGTTTTAATAAATCTTCAGGGGGACTTTGAAATACTGAATTGCCAAAGGATGCTGTTTCAGGGAAACGTGGGAGGTACCACCCACTGCACCCCTTCCTTCCATCATTAGCCATTATGATGCCTCCTGAATGCTGGAATTTATACATTATTATTGTGGCTTCCCAGATCCCTTCCCTTTTTTTAGCACCTGCGCAAGCACTGCTTTGCCAGTGGTAGCCTATACAATAAAATGGTTCCTTTCTGCCTCTCATTTTCCAGCTACCCAGGAATTTCTTTAGGTCATCTCTCACTCAGTAAATTATGGGTTAGAGCTGTAAGAGAGCAGGAGCTGGGAGGCAGAGGCTCTTTTTATAGGAGTCTTGAACAAGCCTGGCCCCAGCTGCTCCAAATTAATGCGGCTCCAGTGGTGTGAGTGGAGATGTATTCATTGGAATGCAGCTGGGATTTTAGTTCCCAGCTGAGTGTTTGATGGGGGGGTGGTTTTCCTGGTAACCTGCTCATCCCCAGACCTGGTGCTGAGCATGTTCGAGGTGTGGGAGGAAGAGGGAAGGTGTGGGGGAATCCTGAAGGTGGTGGTGTTTCCATTGCTAACCAAGAGCAAATTCACTGTCAGGAGCAGACGGGGAAAAATGGGATGGGGCTGGAGATGCCCCACGGAGATGGGGTCAGCCAGAGCAGGGCAGGGGATGGGATGCTCCATCCTTGCAGGAGGCTGTGGGGATGGGCTGAGGTGAGCCGTGCAAAACCACCTGTTCTGGGAAAAAAAGCAGTGGGAAGGGAAGGAGAATTGGGATTGCAGCCTGTTCCGCAGATCAATGCTTGCAGGAGTGGGTCAGGGGTGCCCATGCTCAGGTGTGGATCCAGTGGATGTAAGATCCCACTCAGGTATGGATTGGATGGGAGGATTCCACACCCAGGTGTGGGTCAGGTGGGTGGGACCCCACTTTCAGATCTCCTGCTCAGTTTCCTTCTGGGAATGCTGAGTATAATCCATAGGGGTTGGATCTCACCCTTCATGTTCACCTCCAGAGCTGGGCAGTGCGAGACTTTTCCAGGATCTCATTTCCTGAGAGATCCACCCGAAGGCCGTGCTGATCTCACACCCCTGAGCAGGGAGAGTCCGGGTGTTTGGTCTCCACCTTCCACACGTTCTCCCCACGGACCAAAGGCAGGCTTTGCAAACCCCTTGGAGCTCCATCCACGGTGCCTCCTGTGGCTGTGTAGTTCTGGAATGTGGGTGTGCACGTGTCCCTCCTCATGTCAGCATTTCCCAGCTGGAGCCCTGGGATGACTGCAGAGCTCCCCTGCCATTCCTGAATAAAAGGATCAAGGTCCTGACCTCTGGAATGTCCCGGTGACCCTGGCATTGTGCAGCCATGCCCAAAGCTCTGCACGGAGCTGGCAGGGAACATAAATCTGGGAAGAACTAATGAAGACCCCCAGGGCCACGGCTCTCCATGGCTGTCTTGTTAACATGATCTAGGAAAGACAGGGGGCCCTTCAAAAGATAAAACCCAGGGATAATAAGTAACTCATCAATGTCAGGGAGAGCCAGAGCATTGTCAGGGAATGCTGGAGGAAGGTTTGCAGAATATCCCACCCCTCCAGCCCAGCAGCATCACGGCCAAGGGGTGGGGGGGTCAGTTATCCCCCAGAATCTCATGGCTCACCAAAAATTAGCATCATGGTTAAAAGGCACTGAAACATTCCCCCCTTTGGCACATCCCTCTTCCCACTGGTAGAAGCCCTTTTGGTTTGGTCTTGATGCCAGCAGGGACTGATTCCCTGTGGATGGTGGAATACTGGGCTCTTTCACTCATCACAAAGGCTTAGGATCAATATTTTATGAGAGGTAGAGGAATTCTCAGAGGCCTCAGGGTACCCTCAGGGCAATGAGAGAGGGATGGATTGTTCTTTTGGTAAAATGAGCCCCTGTCAATCCAAGATCCTGGAGCTAGAAATGGAACTCGGGGTCTCTTGGCAAGGAAGTGGCACTGACAATGATTTTGAGTTCAAATGTCACCTCTGGGGTGGCTGCAAAGTTCCAGTGCCCAGGTGGGGATGGCTGGGGGAGGGAGCCTTGGTGGCCAGGGCCAGCTTGTCTGTGGGTGACAGCAAAGCAGAGGCAGCAGTGAGTTTCAGGTCCCCAAACTTGCACATCCTTGCTCTTGACCTTCCCAAATGACTGGCAGATGGATGGGAAAATTGCATGGGACAACAGAGAGTCAGGTAATGATTTTAAAACAGTTTCCAAGCCAGCTGCTCCGTCCCAGCTCTCCAATGGTGCAGGACAGAATCTCACTGCCTTTCCTGGTACTGTGGGTTCTGATTTCCCCTAAAATTGTCTTTTGGCTGCTCCCGATGCCGTTGCTGTCCCAGCTGCCGTTGGGGATCCCAGTGGCCCCAGGAATCAGGTGGGTTCCCATTGTGTTCATCTGTCGGCCAGGCCGACGTGCCAAGAATGGATTAAAGCTCGGCACCAGAGACCTGGGGAGCCCTGGCAGCAGCCTGTGTCCCTGCCTAATCCCATTCCCTATTAATTTGTTATCCCATTAACACCTTGCACACTTCTCTCTCTTGCTGCTGTGCTACCCTGAGAGACTCCTGGGGACCTTGTAATGTGGTATTTTGCTGTTCAGAGCACAAGGCAGCGAGCTCTTCTCATCTGAGCCCAGAAATCCCTGGACAGAGAGAAAGAAAACTGCTGCTTTGTTTCTTCCAATCAATACCATCCATTAAGATCCGTGTCTAACACAGTGAGTAACTGAACGAGCACCTCCTGCTCCCTCAAACCTTTGGAAACAGCAAATGCTCTTCAAAAAAGAACAATTGGATAGCTTAGACCTGGCTGGAGCAGGCGGGGTGGAGGGGGGGCAGCTTTCTTCTCAGAGGTGTGCAAAGCAAATTGCTCCCGACTTCCATAGGAAAGGAAGTTCTCTGGGGAGCAGGCAGTGGTGGGTGATGGCAGCTGGGACAAGCTCCCCTCCCCAGCACTCCTGCACAGACCATGAGGTGTAAAATCCCCAGCATCAAGCCATGGGTGGTGGGAATTGTGCACTTCCCTGTGCTTTAGGGGTGGACTGTGAGCTGAGCTCGGCCTTGCTGTGCTGGCTGGGGGATGTGGGATGCAGCAGGCTGTGGGATCACTGGGAATGTGGTCCCTCTGTATCTCTGGAGCACAGCTGGATCACGGGGACTGCACCCCAGCACGGGCAGGGTCCTGCTGTGCTCTACCCACACCAAAAGTGAGTTTTACTCTCCAGAGGGGCTCACCTCAAGCGCGGTTAGAAACATTTTCATTCCATCCCAAACCTGGCCGAGTCCAGCCCTTACCCCATTGTCCTTGTGCCTGTTCCTGCAGGGAAAATCAACATTATCTCAATCAAAGTAGTGCTGGTCCTGATTTGTCGCTGTTGCGATGGTCACGACACACAATAATGACCAAAAGTTCCAAGGCAGAAAAAGCTTTTATTTCAGCTGTGTTTCCCCTTTTATCCATTCCTTTCACCAAAGGTGTGCACTTCACTCATTGGTTAGTGGAATGTATTTTACTTGTCCATCAAATCTCTCTATTCTTGGTTAGTTTACATGTTTTGTTCCCTGATTTCCATGAGACAGATTCCTTATTTACTGCAGGTGCAGTTGTTTTTCTCCCAGGAATAGTCTGTTGTGCTAACGAACTCTCATTCCCAAGATTGTTTTCACATGAGAACTTGCAAACCACTTAGCTGCACATAGAAATGACCAACTAGCTATTAATTTAGCAGAGCAAGGCCTGATTTTATGAGGCCTTTCTTTTATAATTTATCCACCTGTCTACCACATGGATGCCTCCCTTCTCTTGGGAACCCCAAACCAAACTCTGTTTGAAGAGGGAACCTGAGAGAAAAAGCACAGAGTTTCAGCCCAGGATGGCAAACTTCAGGTGTTCCTGCTGAGAAACCATACACACAGTCCTCAAACTGAGGGATTCCTGGTGCAGTTAGGGAAATACTCCTTGCCCAGGCAGCTGCATGGAGCGTTTCTCCCTGTCAGCGTTTCAGAGAGAAATTCCAGCCACAAACAGGAGTAGCAAGGGCTAAAAGGGGATGACAGCAATGCAGAGCCCGTCTGAGGAGCGCTGGAGAAGCAAATCCATCAGGCAGTGCCTGCTGCAGCGTTTGCAAAGCCTGGAGCTCTGGAATGTGCTCCCTTCGCGGTGCCACGCTCCGGGCGAGCCGTGAGCCGCGGAATGCGATCCGTGCTCCTCATCGATCGCGGGGCGCATCGGCTGCGGCACCCCGATCAATACTGTATTATTCCACCCATCGATCCCCGCTTTGTTTGTGAACTTTACCCCATTGACATCCATTACAAACTTCAGCAGCGCTGATAAGGTTTAAATCTCCAGCTCCAGATGGAGAAGAGAAGCTGCTTTTAGCCCCGAGCTACCGATCCTGCCACATCTCAGGGGCAGAGGGATCTTGCAGGCAGACTCTGCTTGGATAACCTGGGATGCTCCTCTCTCCAGGCTGGACAGGGAAATGGCCTCTTGGTCTCTCAAAGCCTAATTAGAGCCAGACCCTGCACTGGAATAAGGTGCAGAGGTGCAGGAGGGTTTGTACATCCCTCAAGAAGTTTTGTTCCCTGCTTGTGTCCCCTTTGGTCCCTTCTAAGGTGTTACCTGGGGGGTGGGAATGGGAATCATTCACCAAAGGACAGCAGAGCCTGGGCTACCAGAGACCCCATTGGATTGGGAGAGTGATGGGGGTGTCCCTCAAGGAGCTCCCTGTCAGTCCAGACTTAATTCAGGACATCCTGTTATAGTTCTTTTATTTCAGTTCTTAAACGACCTCAGGATGGTCCTGGTAAGCAGAGTCTGACATGAGGAACAAGAAATCTCTTGACAATTGAGGGAATTCAAAATCCCATGCAGTCCAAACCTGACAGAGGCCTTGGAAAGAGCCTGAGCAGCTTCTACTTTTCCTCCACGGGCAGGACATCAATCCTCTGTCTCATGTTCCTTTGGCCATCCCGTGTCTGAAGAAGACTCTTGGATAAGCTGTAGATCAGAAGTGAAATCCATGGTTTGCCTCATGGCCAGATGCCAAAGGACAAAGGGTCCCACCCAATGATTTTACAAGACAAGGAATGCCAGGGAGGTGCAACCCGAGTGGTGTTGGGGTTGGGCACGGAGCATTTTCCTGCCATCCCCTCTGCATTCCCAGTGCAGGGAGCTGTTCCCTGGATCTGTCACTGACCCCACATCTGCTATCCCAGATTTTAAATTTCTCTGGCTGCTCATCCAGCTGCTGTTGGCAACATCCCCTCCTCTGCAAAGGAGGAGCGAGGGGAGCGAGTGTGGGAAACCCAGTGCCAAAGGCTGCCCATGGTGACGGGGGATAGGGATGCTGCTAACACCTGAAACTTGGGAAAGCTCCACTTTAGCTGGTACCCCATGGCCATGGAGGCTGTTTCCTACATGTGCTGGTTTGAAAAGCCCCTGGTGCAGGGTGCCCAAGAGCTGTCATGGATGTCCCATCCCTGGAAGGGTCCAAGGCCAGCTTGGATTGGGCTTGGAGCAAACTAATCTAGTGGAAGATGTCCCTACCCATGGCAGGGGATGGAACTAAATGGGCTTTAGGGTCCCTTCTCAACATTTGGTCTTCAATTCCAATCCCAAACCATTCTGGGATTTTATTTGCATTCTAAGATTCTCTGATTCTCTGACGCCCACCTTTTTAACCGAGTGCAGGTTCTCTCCTGGCACCAGTGAAGAGTCACATACCCCTTCTGGATATCCCATTTCTGGCTTTGAGGGCGCTGGAGATGTGGAGAATCAGTCCTTCAAGCAGGGCATCCCATACTGGACCCGTCACTTCTTCACTGCCAGACCATCCCACCCTCCGACATAACCCTGCTGCAGACACCACCCTTCATCCTGCCCCCTTCCCTTTTCCTCCCATGGTCACCGAGGCAGGTGTAAAAAACATCAAGCAGCTTGAGGAAAAATCAAACACATCCTTGCATTACCCAAAGCATCCTGATCAGAAATGGTTTTATTGCAGGATGTGAGCTGCAGCTGCAGTCAGCATCCGAGGGGCCAGCCCTGCTCTCCCCACGCTCCCCGTGTGTTATTCACAGCTGCAAATTGCTTGGAGATTTCTGGAAGACATCAGAGCGGATCAAACCTGATTTCTCTGCAGTTCTTTTAAACGTCCCATTGTAAAATGGATTAACATTCATGGGGAAGCTTGGGGATGAAAGGCAGGGGAAAAAAAACCCACATCACCAGGAGGATGCGGTGCCTGAAGCTTCCTGCAATTTTACCTGAAAATGAAGCTTTTGTCAGTATCTTTTCTCCACGAGGCTTTTCCATTCCCTGATGTAATCTGAACATTTTACTGTTTGTGTCATTAGTGCACAAAAGGGGGAAAATGTATTTTTTTTTCTTTTTTAAATTAAAGGGCTTTCCCCCCTCCCCTATAGGAATGGTGAAAGAATATCAAATTATGGCCTGACAAGGTGCACTTGTGAGAGAGAATCACCAGAGAACAGCAGATCTATATCTTATCTCTCCCTGAAATTGCATGGCTGGGCCGTGGCATTGGAACCGATTTCAGCAGGGCAGGAATTTGGAGCATTGCAGCCTCAGAGTAAGGAGTTCATTGGAACTATGCAGGAACCAATTTCAATACTGATGAGCTCATGGCCACAGAGATGAGCAGCAAGAGGCTGTGGGGGAGACTGGGGGAGGAACTGTCCCCTCCCTGTGAGCCTCCAAATCCCCTGGGCCTGCAGCTGGGACAGGGATGAGGGGAGGCGTGGTTCTTCCCCAGGGAGATGAGATTCTTCTTTTCCCCATGGTCTCACTTCTCTCCTCACTCACTTCTTGGCCACTGTGAGGAGCAGGAGGTGGCTTTTTGGTAGCAAAGGGCAGCCCAAGGTGGACAGGCTGCTGCATCTTTACCCCATGGAGAAGCAGCAGATCCAGCACTTGCATGTGGTTTCTTTTGGTGGGTTTATTTTAAATGAGAAATACGAATTTTGAACATCAGCAAAGGGGGGGATGCCCTGGCTCAGAGTAGCCAGAGAAGCTGTGGCTGCCTCATCCCTGGAAGTGCCCAAGGCCAGGGTGGAGCAACCTGGACTAGTGGAAGGTGTCCCTGCCCATGGCAAGGTATGGGACTGGATGAGCTTTAAGGTCTTTTCTCACCCAAACCATCCTGGGATTCTACAAAAAGCAGTTTTGATGATATTTTGACAGAATCACAGAAAGGTTTGAGCTGGAAGAGACTTTAATGATCATGTCATTCTAACCCTCCTTCTGATAGAGTTTGTTTTCAGCAGTCCAGGCTTTAAGGGGACTCCTCAAAGACCCAAACATCCACCTGAGGAGTGCGATAGACTCAGGGCACTGCTTTAATTAATTAAATATGAAATAAACACTTCCCCCTCCTGAGCCACCACAAGCCAGAAGTCCTTGACTCTTTTTAATTGGTGGGGTTTCATTTTTATTCTCCTTTCAAGCTGCATCCTCACAGCGATCCGCTCTGATCGGAAATCTTTTTAACAAATATTTTTCGGAACGCCGCTCGGATTAGCGGCTCCAGCGTTCATAAATAGCTTCTCCTGATCCCAGGGTTTCATCTCTGCTCTAACGGGGAGAGCTGCTGATTTATGGCCACATTAAGCACGGACGTGGACTCACATTGGAGTCTGATAAATACGAGTCTTTAATATGCGCATGCATCATTTTTATGTTTCTTTTACAAAGAGGCTTTGAGTTGTGCGCCTTATAAAATTACACTGAGAGAATGGCTGCAGACTGCATGGGAGCCAAGGCTGCTGAGGGGGATAAAAGATGCATTTTCTGGAATACTGGAATGCTCTGGGAGCAGTATAAAATTTATGATATCCTGAGCTATTCATTTTCACTGCTTTGGAGGACTTGGGCCTTGTAAAGGCTGTTAGGGATAACTGCGGAAGCAGTTGTTTGTTTGCAGCTTTAACTGCTTTTTTAATGACCGAGTTTGATTGTTATTGTAATTAGTAAATGAGCAGTTTTTGATTTTGCGCTGGTTTTGCTCCACGTTTGCAGCCTGGTTTCTTAAGGCAGCGAGGCTGGCAAGCTCTCCTGTAACCCTTGCTAAACTCTGGCCCCTTCCAAACACATCTGGGAGTGCAGACGAGGTTTCTGAGATAATAAAGTCGCTGCAAATCCTGTGAAAATTTCTAACTGAGTAGAGGAGGGGAGACACTGCCACTGCTGCTGCCAGGGAGAGTAAGGGTGGTGGGGTTTGGGGCTGGCTGCCCACTCCCCCAGAATCACCCCAGAGCTGGGTTTCTGACCAAGACATCCAGATGACAATAAACAGGAAATCTCTGTTCCCAGAGCAGAGCTGCAAACCATGGAACTGGAGAAGTGGGATTTGATTCATGGGAAGGTGGAGTTCGAGGTGGTTGGAAGTTGGAAGTGCAGCCACTCTGTGTCCATCCATCTTTTCCTCTCTGGAACATGTCCAAGCCCAGGTTGGACAGGGCTTGGAGCAGCCTCGGACAGTGGAAGGTGACCCTGCCCATGGCAGAAGGTGGAACAAGATGAGCTTTAAGGTCCCTCCAGCCCAACTCATTCCATGGTGTGTGACTGCTTCTGGGTACAGATCATGGGGCAAACATCCAGTTCTCTACAAACAAAGAAACTGGTGAGGTCACGACATAATGAACCCAGCAGGGATGGCCTCAGCAGCTCTGGCTTGGAAAAACTCACTCGACAGAGGAGCAAAGCATTGGTTTCCTTTCCTTGCCCACCTTCCCCACCTTCCCCAGCTGGAGTCAGGGCCCAGACAGGACCCGCAGCAGAGCCTCCCCAAGGACACCTTCAGGAGCCTGGTGACTTTGTCTGCACTTCAACCCCTCAGCGTTTTCCCGGGAAAGGAGAGGATAATGAGCCACATAAGCATCAAGAGGAGCAGCAGCAGGAGGGAGAGGAGGTTTCTCCAGGTGCAGGGAGGTGGGAAGGGCCCTAACACTGTAATCCCCATTAACATTTTCACTTTTCACTGGCCGTGGACAAAGGTTTCCTCACCCCAGCAAAGGCCCTCTGAGAGAGTCAGGAGAGGGGTAACCCATTGGATGCTGAGTCACAAAAACACACATGGGAAAGGGAATAAAGAGGCCTTTGCTGCTAGACAGGAAAATAAGAACTTGTTCCTGTAAAGCCTTCCAGTGATGAACAGTATTCCAGTGATGAATAATCCCAGGGACACCACGGGGCTGGATATGGGGGCATGGTGTTACACCTGGGGAATTAGGAACAGAAAAGATCATCCGGAGGAAGCTGGGATGGGAGTGGCAGCATGAGGAGCCAGAAGCACTGGGATTTTGCAGGTTTTCCCTCTGTTGCCATCCTTAAAAATGGTCAACCCTCTAAAATTAGGCTGTGTGTTTTTCTCTTTCCCTAAGTGGATGGAATAATGGAATTCCAGAATGGTCTGGGTGGGAAGGGGCCTCAAAAACAGCTACTCCCAGCTCTGCTGCCATGGGCAGGGACACTTCCACTATCCCAGGTCACTCCAAGTCTCTTCCAACCTGGCCTTGGTCACTCCAGGAATGGGGCAGCCACAGCTGCTCTGGGCACCCTGAGCCATCAGATTTGGTCCGATCAGGTTTAATTTTATTATTCGGGATTCATAACACTTTTGTCCAGTTAGGATAATGTAAAAAAATGTGTTTTATTAGTTTAAGGGGACAATAATCCAATTTTCTGGTCAGCTTCTAGACCAGCTAGAAGTAGGTCCCACACAGCCACGTAGCTCAAGCTCACCGTACTCAGCTGACTCCAAGCATCATTTTGGATGATTTTGATGTTTTTGTGGGAAAAACCCATCCCTAAAAGATGATTAATCACCCTATAAGACAAGAGAGGTGAGAAATGTCCTCTTAAGTCTTACTTCTCCAAGGTGCCCGGATCTCCAACCAACCCAAATATTCCCATCAGGGTTTAGGAACATGTCCCACCAAAGGTCCCATTTGCAGAAGCCCATTGTAATTCCCTAGGCAGGTTTTTAACTATTATTGAAAGATAAATCAGTGCCTGCAGGCTGGAGCTGGCTTGGAGGATGGAAAAGCTTTTCCTGGCTGTCCTGGATGAAGGATGTCCAGGAATGGTGCCCATTGCACTGTCCCACCCTCCAGCAGTGCCTGTGTTTCCTGCCAGGAACACGCTCCTCTGGTCTTCTTCTCTGATCCTCCCTTTCAACTTTGAATGATTCCCAAGTGCTGTGACTGGGGAATATCCTCTGCTCAAGGATATCAGCTGTACCCATTGGCCTTGGAATGTTGCTTCAGCAACACAGAAGAACCTGTGACACGCAACTGGTGAGAGCGTTTTTCACATCTCTTTCAGAAGTGCAGCATTCCAAGAGGAATTTTTTTGTGATTTTTTTTTTTTTTTTCTTAAAACTAAGCACTGGGCTCCAGCTCCCAAAATATCCCAGGGCTCGTCGTTTGAAGAGAGTTTTGGAAATGAATGGAGCACTGATCACAATTAGTACAAAGCAATTTAAAATTATTTGAAGGGCTTTCATAACGTGAAGTGTTCCAATAATTTGTAATTACCAAACGTTTCACCTGCTCCGAATCCCATTTACTTCCCAAATCAAGCCCTTGAAGGGCTCTGAAGTGGCACATCTCAAACTGAACAGGGCAACCTGGAAGAGCTGCTAATTCTGGAAGCACTTCAGGTGCTCCTGCATAACAACGAGGCTTTTTTGGGATGCAATCCCCGGACGGTCACTTACAGGATTATCCCCCCAGGAAGGTGGGAAGGATGTGGGATGGGAACAGGATGGGTGTCCCATCCCACAAGGGTGGGAATCTCTGCAGACCAACCCCAAAGGAGCTGACATGAGTTGAAAAGTGGTGGAAAAGCCACCAGAAAGGGACAGAGAGGTCCAGGCAGGGGCTGGTCAGAGCAGTGGGAGCAGAGCTGCAGCAGGAAAGGGTCTCCAGGCTCCAGTCTGCCTCCACCAGCAGCAGGAGCTGCAGGACTGATGGAAAACTTCAGGTCATGTCTTCAGTCAGGACCTCCAGGAGGTCACTGCTGAACCTCCATGGCCCAGCTCCAGACACTTCTGCGCACTTCTGGGAATGTCTTTGCTGATTCCTGCTCCCATTCCTGCCCCTTCCCAGGGCTCTGAGAGGAGGATTCATATGGAGAGGTTGTCTTGAAGAGTTTTCACTCACTTTGAGCTGAATCAAAGCTCAAAACCAATGCTGTCAATTGCTCCACAGAGATGTTCTATATCCTGGTGTGGCACAGCACGGGATCCTCCTGCTGCAAAACCCTGGGAGCATCCAAATTTAACCTTTCCCTTCAGAGAAGGATCCAGCAGAAAAATCCTAAATCTCAGGACAGGGCGGTCAACCAAACCACAATCCACAGAGGGGATGAGTAATTGTATTTGCATAGTTCTGGCCAGGACACCTCTCTGTGAAATACCTTCTCTGGGAGGTTTGGATTGGGAATGGAGGATTTTATACCAGACTGGAGCTCAGCCTTCATAAAGAGCCTCTTTAAAGAGATTTCTTTTGCCAACAAGTCTAACAAAGACAGGTGGGATTTTTTTCTCCTCCTCCAGGATCAGTTTCAGTGAGAACAAAAGCTCAAGGTGACACCTGTGCACAAGTGGCCACCAGCTGGGAGGGGATGTGTGGCCAGCAAACATCTGGAGGGCTGGAGCCAAAGGGCCACAGCTGGTGGCCAGGAAGATGCTCTGCATTTCCTCCCCTGCTAATTAGGCAGAATTAGCTTTGCTGGATGTCTGCACTCCTAAAATGGTTCTTCTTGCCTGGAAGGCAAAGAGAACCTTTGGACAAAGAGGGAGGAGTATGGAGGAAAGGTCCTGCATGGGCCTGTGGTGGCCGAGCTGGATCCCAGGCAGCCCTGAGGGGTTAATGGTGGGGCTCATGAACCACCCTGAGCTGCTAGCTGGGAACAGCTGCTGTAAAAATGGAGTGCTGGAAGTTGTGGGCAGTGCTGGGATGCTGGGAAAGGGGCAGAGGGCTCTGGGAATCATTTCAGCTTAAGGGAAATTGCTTTCTTTAGGCTGAGGAAGGGTCCAGGACCCCCCTCTTTTGGAGGGGCTGCATGTCTCCTGTCCGTAGGGTGAGCAGGGGGTAGAGAGAGAAAATCAATTGTTCCTGCACAGCCACCAGCAGAAAAATCTCCCACGAGGGTGTGCAGTGATGGCAAGGTAACAGCAATAAATAACAGGGAGCAGGGGGCCTCAGATCCTTGGAAAATAGAGGGAAAATCAGGAAGAGGGATGGCAGGACTCTGCTGTGTCCCTGCACTGCTCTGACTGCGTGGCACAGGACATTTCTGCTCCTGTCCAGGGCAAGGAGGTGGGGTTGGGGTCGGTGGGGATGTGGCTGAGGACAGCAGTGATGTGTCCTGGGAGAAGGGCAGGAGGCACCAGGGCATCTTCCAGTAGCAGCCAACCCTCCAGAAGAGCTTTTCTCTCTTCCCTGGGTGGTTCTACACCTTCCCTCCCCATTTAACAGCACTGCTATCACCAAATGAATGATCCCAGATGTTTCCAGCTGTATTTCTGGAGGAAACACTCGCTTGTCCTGTGGATTTGGGCAGAGGCACCCCCAGGCAGTCGGGGAATGGGGGCTGCTGTGCTACAGCTCCTCTGGGAAATGGTTTGGCAGAGAGAGATGAGAAGAAGGCTGCGAAGGGAGCAGTCCATTGGTGCTGAAAACTTTACTGGGATGTACAAATGTTCCAGCTTGGTCTGGAGCTCTCTTTTTGCTGAGGTTAAACCAAGCTTTTCAGCTTGCAAGGCTCTTCTGGGCAGAGCTTCTGTACTGCAAATTATTGTAAGCAAAACCTTACATCAGAGAAAGGAATCTGGGCTTGTAGAAGGGAAAAACAGACCTACCTTTTTTCCCAGACAAATTTCAGAATTAAAGAAGAATTAGTTAATGTTTTCTGGTGAGCTCCAGCATCTCACATTCCTCAGGTGGTTTAGACTCAGCGTTCCAACAGCAGCTCAGAGGTGTCAAAAAGTGCCTTGTATCTTGCATTCTGCATTCCCTCAGAATTTTGCTGGGGAAAAGGCATTTCTCCCTTTCTAAAGTGGAGTTGGTCCTTTAAAACCTCTGGTTGTAGCAAGGCCCCTTTTGGGAATGCTCTGCTGTGGACCACTTATAGTCATTGGAGTTTGCTGCTGGCCCAGGAGGGAAAATTAGCTGGGAATTCATTTAGGTGTGAGGATCAACCCACTATGGGCTGGAAGGTGTCTGGGTTTCTGATGACTTTGTGCAAAGATGTCACACGGGGCTGTGTCTGCTCTGATCCCTTGAGTGGGCCCTGCTGACCCTGGAGTCACCATCAGGCTTTGGGAAGGGGGTTGTGGTGTTGAACTTATTCCTGCTGACCCCAGCAATGGTCCTCAGTGAAGAAACAGGGATGTGGAGGGGAGGGGGAAGAGCAGAAAGGGTTTAGAGCAAAGGAAGTGTCCAAGGCCAGATTGGATGCGGCTTGGAGCAACCTGGACTGTGGAAGGTGTCCCTGCTGGGGGTGGAATGGGATGAGCTTTAAGGCCTCTTCCAACCCAAATCATTCTGGGATATGATTCTGCAATATTCCCCTCTCCCCTCAATCAGCAGACAAATAAAAGTGTTTTATCCTGAGTTTAATTTCATAGTCACAGAATGGTTTGGGCCAGAAGGGACCTCAAAGCCCATCTCATTCCAACCCCCTGCCATGGACCTTCACTAGACCAAGCTCCCCTAAGCCCTGTCCAGTCTGGCCTTGAACATGTCCTCTTCCACTAATCCCAGGTTTTTCCCTCAGCAGAGCCTCCAAGAGGCTTCTGAGTCTCCTGTGAGGCGCAGTTTGGTTGGAAAGCCCAGGAACTGCCAGCCCATGTGTGCTCCCAGGTCACACCCTCCTTGGAATGAGGAAATTTTGGGAAGGGATTTCTCAGCACACAGACCCAAATCGATCGAATAAACAAGGAAATGGGTCCCTGAGTGGGGCTCTGGGGCCCCAAAGGTGCTGAGCAGCTGAGCAAACACGGCCTGACCCACGGGCCGGGCAGGCAAACCCCACACCCCAGCAAAGCCCCTCCACTCCATCCAGTTCTAATCCTGGGGATTTAATGAGTGCAACGAGAAAGGGCAAATATTTACACTGAGGAGCTCAAGTGGGCAAATAAAGCAGGCTTTTACAAGTGAAGCAAACACAGCGCAGAAGGAAGTTTGTGGCTGGGTCTGGGTCTCCAAAGTTGGTTTTTTCCTTTGACAAACTGTTCCTTGTCAAGGCATCAGAGGCAAGGACACTGAATTTAGTCTGTGCAAACACACGTGGTACTGGGAGGGAGAAAAAATGGGTTCTCCTTAGGTCTGCAGGCACATTAGATTAATTTTTGCCTCTTTCTCAAGCAGAGAGCAACTTCCCTGTCCTCACTCCCACTGCCCAAGCTGCAATTCCAACAGCAACAGCAGCAGCCCTGTGGCCTCCAGTGCATAGAAAGCACCTCCCCAGGAGCCCTTTGTGACAAATAGCTACAGCTGGAAGGCTGAAATCCCTGCAAAGCCTCAAGTAAACACAACATTGACCTGTTTGCGGGCTCACCTGGAGAAAAGGAGGGTTGTGGTGCCAGGGCTGAGGCTGCTGCAGCTGCACAGAGGGATCTGTGTTGCTCCTGGAGGTGCAGAGATGCCCTGGAGCAGCAGCAGCAGCAGCAGCAGCAGCTTCCCTGTCTGCAGCAAAACCTTCCCAACTGTGGCCTGGGAGGCTGTGGAATAAATCACGTCCCCTCCTGCTCCTGGCATGAGGCAGATGCTCTGGCAATTAAGGAACACGGATCTTAGAAAAATCTCCATCAGACTGGGCCAGCAGCTCCTGCTGGGCCAGAGGTGGGAACACGGATCCAGCAGCGCCACAGCTGCCCTGGCAGCCTGGAGAACCATCCTCCCACACCCTGGGATGGCTGCCTGAGGCACCAGTGTGCTCCTGGGGAGTGGGGACAAGGCAGCCCGAGTCCCTGGAGCCCCACAGGTCCCTGCCACATCAGTGTGACACCTCCAGACCTGCATTTTGGGGCTGCCACCCCCAGAGCCTCTCTGTGGCAGCGTGGCTGCCGTGGGGGCTGGGGCCATACCCGGCCATGGGGATTGGGGTGAGGCCTTCTGGAGGCTGAGCTGGAACAGAACCAGCCAGAGCAAAAGGATAAAGCAGGGATTTATTAAAAGGCCTCAATGGGCCCACCTGGGCAGTGTCAGAGCCCGGCTGGGCCGCACTCAAGATGAACCCCAAAATGGTCACAAAATGGACAAACGGTGACAAGGTCTCACACTTTTATAAGTTCTAGTCCATCAGCACATTGGAGTTAATTGTCCA
>VYXF01009408.1:363666-391573 GCA_013397295.1 Polioptila caerulea
CTACCCACTAAAACAGCACAGAATATAAAAAATATTAAGCTACAACCTAAGGCATCAGGGGGGGTGCCAGGTTTGCCCTGTGCAGAGGTTTGGGGGTCTCAAGCCCCATCCCCAAAAGCCTCAGGACAGTAAGGAACCTCTCCTGCCCTGCAGGAACAGAGTGGAGGGGAAGCTGGAGATGTGCAGAACGGCCAGGCGGTGATTTGGGGTCACATTTTGGGGTCAAAGCCCAGCTAAGTAACAATGAGATAAGGAACTGGTTTTAGGGTCTCTCCAGCTTTCCCAGGGCAGCCCCTGGTGTGCCTTGCTGGGGTGGGGTTCCCCCAGTCCCACCGCCCCCAGCACAGCCGCCGGGAGTGGGAACTATCGATTCCCGGGCATCACGAGCTCATTTAAACAGATGGGCTTTTAGGAGTGAATTAGGGGAAGTGTGCAGCCAGCAAAGCATGAGCAATGTCTCTGATTCCTCGGGCTAATCCCGGCAATAATGCATATTTACTGACAGGGCTCTCTGCACGCAAGGAGCAACTCCCATTTATCCCATTTATCCACTTATCTGGGAAGCAGATCTCAGGGTAAACGACTCCGAGGCGAGTCCACGGCCATAAATCAGCATTTTTTTCCAAAGAGCAAACAGAAGGACCGGCCTCGGCACAGCAGCTTCGAACGTCGAGGAGAAATGACTCCGTTCAGAGCTGAGAGGACACAGCAGACCTGGCACCAGCTTTCAGTCAAGTTCCTTCTTCCTCTGCCATTCCAGCACCAGGCTCTGAGTTAAAAATATTGACTTTGCAGTGCTTTAACAGAGGACCACACTCCATCCCTGCTGCTTCTAGGAAATAACTGTAAATTCTTATTACTGCTCATGATCCCTCACAATCAAATCACTTCTTGTCCTCCTCTCTAAGCTGAATTACTTCAGTGCTTGCGGTGCCTCTCTTGTTCTGGTTAATTATTTCTTTTCTCACTTCCAAGCATGAATAGAAAGGCAGCAAGTGAGTGGGAAAAAAGACAAATACCTTTAAAACCTCACAAAAATTTGTCGTGGTTGAAAGATATTTACTTTCTTTGCATGAAAGGTGACCTTAAATTCCCAAGTTCAGCAGAGAAAAGTGATTTCTGCTCATAATTAAATTCTTAGATTGAGTCTGCATCCAAGTTTGTGTTGCATAAACAGGAAGGCAATTAATGAAATTAATGATTGGCATCAATGCAAAGGTTGGAACTCGAGGATTTTTAAGGTTCCTTCCAACCCAAACCTTTCCTTGATCTGTGCTATTTGTCTCCTTCTCCTTGCAAGTCCACCTGGGAGGAGAACAGCGTGTTCTGAGGAGGAGGAACCCATTTGGGCCAAAAAAAAGCCTTTTTAGGGATATGGATTTGCAGTCCCAGCCTGCTGCTGATCTGTATCTGCAGTTCCCATCATATATTGGAAGATTCATTAAGGAGAGATGGGAAAGACAGAGCTGGGCTGGGGGATGCCTTAAAAAGCCTCTCTGTTATTTCAGCAAGGTGACAAGCACCTGGATGGATTGGTTTCCATTAGAAGGAGAAAAAACAATCCTTCAAAAATAATCCTCCTCTAGTGGTGGTGCCCGTGTCTGCTGGAGAGAGCTGACAACCTCCTCTCCTCATCCATTCTGGTACAAGTTCCCTCTGGAGGAGGAGTCAGATTTTTATTGCAAATGTGGGCAAGGGACACAAATGTCAGGGTGAGCTCAGAGCTGTCCCTCTACAGCTGTGCCCTGCGTGCTCTTTGCTCAAAAATCTGTGTAACTCACTCCCTGTTATTCCCATTTATCACCCTCTCCAGAGTTTTTCCTACCTCTTACACCACAATTCTGTCCAGGGATGGAGCGCCCAGGTTTGCTGGGAGCTCTCTGGCAGTTTTTGAGCTCTTAAACCCAAACAGGAGAACATTTACCCGGCTACATTTCACTCTGACCTGTGTTCCTGGGTCGTGTGCACACATTAGGGTCTACCTGCTGTTCCCAAAACGCCAGACTTGCCAGATGTGTAATGGGAATGCTTCTGCTAATGCTCCAGCTTCCCTCCAGGATGTTGCTTGGGCTCCTGGAGCGAGACGTGCCAGCCCACGTGCAGCTCTGGAACCACCAAAACACTTGGAAGAGGTGCACAGGAAAAGCTGCAGAAGGTGAGAAAAGCTGCAGAGAGTGGATTAGAGCAGCTTTGTGGGGAACACTGGATCAGAGGGAGGATATCACTGCACCTTAACACTGAGCTCCCAGCTCAAGCTCCCTGCCAGGACCAAAAGGATTTGGGGAGTAGAAATCACTGGTGTGGGAGGAGAGCTCCTGGGATGGGCAGTGTGAGTCCTTTGGAAGAGCTTCTATCAGCCCATGCTGAAGGTGGCTGGGTATTCTGTAGGACACACAGTATACACTTGCTGTGTTTTGTACTTCATTTATAAGTTGTTATGAAGATGTGACAATGGTTGAGGGAGGGGATTCTGCCCCTCTGCTCTGCACAGGTGAGACCCCACCTGCAGTGCTGCATCCAGCTCTGGGGTCCCCAGCATCATAAGGATGTTGGAGCTGCTGGAGAGAGTCCAGAGGAGGCCACAGAGCTACTCCCAAGGGCCAGAGCCCCTCTGCTCTGGAGCCAGGCTGGGAGAGCTGGGAGTGCTCACCTGGAGAAGGGAAGATTTCAGGGATACCTTAGAGCCCCCTCCAGTGCCTAAAGGAGCTCCAGGAGAGCGGGAGAGGGGCTTGGGAGAAGGGATGGAGGGTGAGGACAGGGGGGAATGGCTTTAAGCTGGAAGAGAGGAGGTTTAGATGGGGTATTGGGAAGGAATTCTTGGCTGTGAGCATGGGGAGGCCCTGACACAGGGTACCCTGAGAAGCTGTGGCTGCCCTGGATCCCTGGAAGTGTCCGAGGCCAGGCTGGCTGTGGCTTTGAACCTCATCCCTTCTCCTCCTCTGCAGCTTTCCCAGCCCTCTCCCACTGCTCAGCTCTCATGCTCCTGCTCTCTTTCCTCCTTCCCATTCTTTCACTGCATTTCCCCCTTCGGTAGAGCCCAGATTTGGAGGTTTCAGCTTCCAGTCACCAAAAAAGAGCTACAGGGATGGTGCAGTCTGGCTTTTCCAGAAGCTCTCTGCTGGAACTGAATTTGGATGTATTTCCTCTGTCAAACAGCCAAGGATTTTTTAAATTTTTTTTTTTTCCTGGGAGCACAGAAATCCCTCAATGTTATGAAATTGCTTAAATGTGAGAGGAGAAAAGAAGAGTTTGAAAAGAAGAAGGGTTTGTTTCCTTCCCATTTTAAGGAAAGCTGAAACCCTGTTACACACCAGCCAAGGAAGTTTCAGCCCAGGAATTAAAATCTAGAAAATGCTGAGCAGGGTTGTGTTTTGATTTAAGGAGATCCTGTCAGGAAACCGTAAATTGAAGCTGGCTTTGCTCTGTCTATTAGAGAACAGTAATAATTGTGTGCCATATATGTGCTCTCACCTGCTTCTTCTCCCTCAGAAAAAGCATTTAAAATCATTTCTTATGAAGAAACATTCCGAAAGGAAGAATGCTGAATTTATTATTATTATATATTATTCATATAATGACAACACCCTAACTTTTCTCAACACTGAGCAAAAAGAGAAGATAAAGCCTCTGGCCCAAAGAGACTTTGAAATAAATGGAAATAAGGTTTGGATCTGCCTCCGTGTGTGTGTGTGCGCATGGAAAGTTTTTAAGTATTACTGAAGAAAGTGTGGGGGAAAAATTGAATTATACATCAGCTTCTCCACCACTAGGAAAAAAAAAAATGGGCAATTCTCCACACTCTTGATAACATTTTAATAATTTACAACCTCAAATTTCACCCTGGGAGTGACTTTCAGGAGGAGTAAGGAATCCTGTGACTGTAAACACGGCTGGAAGGGAATGGAAAATCGTGGGATCTTCTGACCAGGGAAGAGGGATGGCAGGAGGAGAGGGTGAAAGGCTTGTGTTGAGTGGGGAGATGGGAATTCTCTGTGGGAACCCTCCCTGGGGACCTTGGAGGGGGCAGTGGGTATGGGGCAGAGCTTTGACACCCTTGGCAGTGCTCAGAGTAAATCCTCATTGCCATCCTCACATTCTCCAAATGCTCTTGGAGCAGCCTGGGCTGGTGGAAGGTGTCCCTCTGGTGGAATGAGACCGTCTTAGTGTCCCTTCCAAGCCAAACCACCCTGGGCTTCTGTGAAAATGGGCAAACTCCTCCCTGCTTCCCCCTGGGGACTTTTTCCCGGTGGCAAAGCACCAGGATTTCAGCACCTCTGGTGAGTTCCACTGCCCTCAGCACAGCAGGAACACCAGCACCACGGGAATGCTGCCAGGAGGGTCTGTCCAAGCAGCATTCCATGCACCCACAAGGTCTGGATGTCCCAAAACTGCTGGAGGGGATTGAGTGGCAGGAGTTTGTCTGTCTATCCCATGGCTGTTCTCCCAATGGCTGCAGCAGGAGGAGGAGGAGGAGGAGGAGGAGGAGGCACCATCCAGGGTTCCTGAGGTGTCCAGGAGGAGTTAGGGATTAACACTGTGAGCACAGGGATGCTGGAGGGCTGTGCTCCACCTCACCCCATCCCAGACCTGCCTCACCTCCAGCAGGTCCCTGCTGGGCCACCTGAGATCTGGGAATTTCCTGGGATCTGGGAATCCCAGAGCAGCCCTGCCCTGCAGCTGGAAGGGGACACAGTCTGCTGGAGCTACACTGGCTCTGTCACCGACCCTGTGCCCGGAGTGGGTCACACCCTGGGGCAGGGTGACCTGAAGGGTGACCAGAGCAGCTGCTCTANAGAGGATTTGATTACTCTGGGGAATATGGTGGTAAAAGACGGAAAATGCAAATGTACAACAGCTTAAATATAGGGGAGGTCTAAAGGGAGGGTTATTAGCTAATTGGAGGTGTCCTGGGGAGAGGTAAAGAGCAAGGTTCACAAAGGCATTGTCCAATGAGGGAGGTAAGGGGGAAAATTGGGTCGAGTGGACTAATGGGGCATGGGACTTTGGGGGATTTCTGAAGGGGAGTTCCAAGCAGGGGGTTGGCACAAGGTAGGATTGACAGGGAACTCGGGGTAGATTGACAAAGTGGGTAGGAGGGTATAATTTGGACCAAACCATGATAACAATAACAGAACACACTATTAACACACTGCCACAGAAGGGCCCAGAGACGAGGGGACCACGGCGTTCTGACATTGCTGGGAAATCCAGAGTCAGCAGGGAAAAATGGTGCCAAGGGTGTGCCTGGCACCCTTGAGCTCCCCCGGGCCTGCCCGCAGTGCCAGCACCGTGGACAGGGACAGCAGCCCTCGGGAATGTCTCTGGGATGACTGCTCCCTGGGTTTTGCTGCTTCCCGAGCTGCTTTGGTGTGAATCCCTTCACCCCGTTCTGTTTGCCAGGGAATGTTGCTGGGAGTGGCGCAGGAAAACCTCTCCCTGTTTCCCATCACTGCCTCCGCTCCTGGGTGCTTCCCCCCTTGGGATATTTTCTGCTCAGGAGGAACTGGGGAGGATTTCCAGCTGCCTCAGGGGACCCAGGCAGGGTCTGGGGGTTGTGGCAGCAGGGTTGGGACACCCAGCTGGTGGCACAGCCAGGGGACAGGAGCACCCCAAGCTGACTGAACTGAGACATTGTCTCGCCTGATGAGCTGCAAGAGGGCAGCCAGATCTCCCACATGTCCCAAAATCATTCCCTTGGAGAGCAGGCAGAGGGTGTTCCTGCTCAGAAGAGGCTTTGTTACATTATCTCTCCTCCAAAAGCCACCTTGGCGGCAGCAGTGGGGAGCTGGGGCCTCCGCTCTCCATTAAAATGGAATTTGAAGCATTAATATGGGAAGAGGTCACACTGAAAACTCCCTGTCCTTGGCACCTTCTCCTGCCTGCTCCTGGAGCAGCCCCGGAGTGTTTCCAGCTCACAGGAGGCAGCACAGGTCTTTGTCTGGTGAAATCCATTGTCCCACACTTTGTTTTCCCAAGGATCCCACGGAAAAGCTTCCCTTGAGCAAGGTTCCCAGGGCAAGCTCAGCTTTGGGCCTACAAAAACCCAACAGCCTCATCAAAAAAACCCAACAGGGTCCAAATAATCCATTAGTGCTATATATTACTTCACTAACAACATCCCTGGGAGAGGTGCTGGCTCTCCACACCTCCTTCTGCCCTGCGGAAAAGCTTTTGGCTGCATCCAGGGGCGGCATCCATGGGCGGCCTCTGGACAGCCTGTGAGTGCCTCCTGCTCATCCCTGCTCCTCCCTGCTCATCCCTGCTCCTCCCTGCTCCTCCCAGCTCGGGATGTCCGGGGCTCGGGCTCTGGGAGCCACTAGATGTCAGGGTTATTCCGTGCAGCCGTGACACCCGCCAGATGTGGCACAGCTGGCTTGACCTGCAGGTCCCCTGTGTGTCCCCCAGGGCAGGCCAGGGCCAGGCACAGCCTGTGTCATACCAGGAATCAGAGGAAAAGCCCAGAGAAGGTGGGATGGAGGCTTTGTCCCTGCAGGCTGTTCCCTGTCTCCCTCTATAACCACAGACACAGGTTGGTTTGTCCAGGGAATGGAAGACTTTGCAGACAAAACTGTCCCAGAGTCATGGGTGTCTTCAAGACTGGGTGTTGCTGGTCACGCTGCCAGAAATGTGCATGGTCAGCCTGAGTGGCCTTGGAATTCCTGCTGGGCACAGGTGAAGGCATCACCTGAATCCCCAACACCTGTGCTGACCATGAGTGTGACCAGCAGTGACTCCTGAGCACCCCTGTCCCACCTGGAAACTCATTTAATCCAATATAATTTAGCCTTTACAATCACCCTCTTCTTTAAAACCCTCAGCACTCAGATTTTGGTAGGGAAAAAAGTGGGATATGGTTCTGATTTTTACAGAAAGTGTGAAAAAGTTCAGGTTTTTCAGACCCCAAGGTTTTCTTTATATTAAAAAATATTCAGCTGAAATTCTCAATTTTCTGGAGCTTGCTAGTTGTTTATTGCACTTATTCTAATATTGAATGCTGAGTTCACATTATAGATAAGGATTATTAACAACTCATTTTAATGCATAAGGAATTGAAGGAAGTTATTTCATTATAAACAGGGGAATGTGGCAGCTTAAATAAGAATTAAAAAGAGGGATTGGCTTCCTACTGCCACAGGGCTGGGTTAAATGGGATATTGGGAAGGAATTTCTCCCTGTCAGTGTGGTGAGGCCCTGGCACAGGGTGTCCAGAAAAGCTGTGGCTGCCCCTGGATCCCTGGCAGTGTCCAAGGCCAGGTTGGAGGGGTCTTGGAGCAACCTGGGATAGTGGAAGGTGTCCCTGCCATGGCAGGGTGTGGGACTGGATGGGCTTTAAGGTCCCTTCCAACCCAAACCATCCTGGGACTCTATGAAAGGGCAGAAATGGAGGTCTCTGAGCATTGGCAGGTCAGATGCTCAGCAGTTTGGTGACTTTGTTTCTCCCCAGGTGCTTTGGAAAGTGGTGCACGACTTTGTGTCTTTCCTGCCCCACCTGAAGACCCATCCTGGTCTGTGGAAGAATGTGGGAAATGTGGGATATGCAGCTCTGTATCCCTTCCCTTTCCAGCCAGAGCTGTGGCTGTGGCTTTCTGGCTCTCCATTTAATCCTTGGGCTTTTTCCATCACTCCCATTCTTGGGCTGAACCCCTTTCCGTGATGACAAGTCCCACTAAATAATTATGCCCTACATGAAAATTCATTTTCTTTTATCAGTGTGAATTTTCTGCCTTTACGGGAAAGCGGGTTATTTATTAGGAGAAAAAAAAAAATAATAACTCAATGGCTTTTTGTAGTTAGAGCTTCTCAAATCCCCTCCTCAGCGAAGGAATCAACAATTACAGCTGGCTCTGGGTTCCCTCACCACTTAGGCATGATGGATCTGCAATTCCATAGTTTTCATTAGAGCAAATAGGCACCCAAGTCCATCAATAAACCATATGATGTGCAAGGATACTGATAACAGCAGCCTATTAGATTCATTAGTGCTAATCAGGAGGGAGGCATCGATGGCAGCTCGTTGATAATGCTCACTTAAAGAAGTGCTTTTTAGGGTGAATGATTTCAGTGATGTGGGAGCACTGGAAAGGCTCTGGAAGCAAATGTCAAATCTGCCTCATTCCCTGGAAAAGGAGGAGAAAACTTGCAGATGAGATCATACAATGAACATTTTAATCAATTATGAGGGCACACGACGGCAGCAGGTGAGGAACAGAGAGAGGGAAGGGCAGGGATGTGTTGGGCAGATTTGAACCACAGAAATTGGGGTTGCAGCCAGACATGGAGGGCAGCCCAGGATCTCCTGGCACACAAAAAAAACAGGGAAATCAGAAAAACCATCACGCTATGTATGGGATGAGGTTTCTACAGATGAGATCCAATCCAACAAATTAATTGCCATGTTAGAATCTCAGAACTTGGTGAACTTGTTATAGCTACCGAGGTGGTCACAGGTGATAACTGTGGTGGCAAACCATTAGAAAATCATCTGGAAGCAGAGGGGAAGAAAGTAAGTGTGGATCTCTGTCAATTCACATGGGCAAATCCTGGAAATCTGGTAGAAACTTGCCGGAAAATTTGAGGGCCTGAAAGTTAAGGAGGCAAGTTGACTGGTAAGTAACAGGGAAAATGTGTTGCAAAAAATTCCAGCTGTGGCAGAGTGACTAAACATATTGGCAGCAAGATGAGAACCTTCCCAAAAGGAGAAAGGAGCAGAAAGGATGGAAAAAAGGCTGAACATTCAAAAAACATGTGACACAAAAGTTGGGAAATATCAGGAGAGAATGGAAACTGAGAAATTCAAACTTCACTGCAACTGGCAAAATATATAAAATCTCTAACAAAAGGCTGTTCTTGGAGCCTTTGCTCTTGCTTGTTCTTCCCTTGTGTAGCTAAAGGTTGCAGCTAATCCAGGAAGGCCCGGACTGAAGATGATTGTGCTCCCAAGGGATTGTGCTGGAGGCTGGGAGGGAGGCAGAGCAGAGCTGTGGGACCAGAACAGAGCAGGGTGAAGAAGGAAGATGATGGGACATTCAGGCAGGTGGGATGAGGGCAGGAGAGGGGAGCCAGACAGTGGAGTTGTCTCTGCCTTGACTTCCAAGATCCTTCCTGTGGTTTTGCAGGTCTCCTGGCAAGGGATGGTGGGAATAGCATCCAATGGAAGAGCAAAGGCAGGGCCTGAGAGCATGGAAGAGAAAAGCAGAGAGTGCAGCAGATAAGATACGGTGAGCCTGCTCCTGCAGAAACTGCAATAGGTCTGGAGGGAAAAACTGAAGATTTTGAAGAAACTTGTGGAAAATGGGGAAAACCTCCAAGCTGGCATGGCTTCTAAGTACATGAAAGCAAGGTGAAACCACGTGGGGAGGGGAAGGAGACTCTTACAAGGAAATGAGGAAAGGCTGGGAGAACTGAAGATTGTTCAGCATGGACAAGAGAAGCTCCAGGTGATCTCATTGTGGCCTTCCAGTACCTGAAGGAGCTGACAAGCAACGTGGAGAGAGAATATTCCCAAGGGATGCAGTGACTGGGCAAGGAGGAGTGGCTTCCCACTGCCAGAGGGCAGGGGTAGATGGGATATTGGAAAAGAATTGTTCCCTGTGAGGGAGGTGAGGCCCTAGCACAGGGTGCCCAGGGAAGCTGTGGCTGCCCCTGGATCCCTGGAAATTCCAAGGCCAGGTTGGAGGGGTTTTGGAGCAACCTGGGATAGTGGGAGATGTCCTTGCCCATGGCAGGGGGTGGGACTGGATGGGCGTTAAGGTCCTTTTCAACTCAAACACTCCTGGGACTCTATGAAGGTTCCCAAGCTCATTGATTACCCTCTGGGATGATGATCCTCCCTGGGCAGCCATGAGCACCCCTGATCCTGCTCAATACTCCCAGCTCTCCATTTTTAGGGACAGTTGGGTGTATCCAGCAGAGAGTGGCCAACAGCCTGGGATTCCCTGCAGACACTGGCCTTTGGTTTCTCTACCTGATGCACAAAGGAATCTTGGCTTCTCCTCTGGGGCAGCACCTTTCCTGCCAGCACAGGACAGAAAATTACAGCAGAACTTCATTTGTAGCATCTCAGAGAGACAAAAGGAGTCTTTTCATTCAATTTTAACACTGCCACAGCCCCTGGAAGGAACTCAGAGTCTGGCACAGCCTCGTCCCTCCCTCTGGAAGTCCCTCTGTAGCTCTGTTTGGCCGTCCTGCAGATCCCAGTCTGGCTTTGCTGTGCTCTGTGTGTTCCTGTGCCACCTGGCACCACGGTGGTTTGATCCTGAACCTGTTGGTTTCATCCCGATGGGAAGGACAGATGTTGGCAGAGGGGAAGCATGGGATCCAGAAGCCCACAGAACTGCAGGATTTTCCATGTGCTCTGGACAAATATCGACTGGGGCCGGCTTCAGCAGCCCTCATGGATGCTCCAACATGGAACACGAGCAGTGACAAACTGGAGCAATTACTCCCCACGTTCCAAATCACCCCATTTCCCTCCCCCTGCTATTGATTTTGGAAACACTGTTTGAAAAGAGAAAAGGCAAAAAATAAAAACCCTTCATGGCCTGTAATACCTAAATGGAAATTTAATCCCTGCTCCATCCACCGTCCCCTGGCTACATTTGTTTTCCAGGCACATTTGGATTGTTTTGTTTACTGCTGACTGTGTTTATGATTATTTTAATAGAGAGCATTGCACGATACATTTTGTATGAAGGTCACTGCTTAGATATTCTCGATTGGAGCCGCACGGATTCCTAATGAATTCACGCTGCCTCTTGCAGGGTTCTCTCCATTTCCAACGGGGCTCCCGCTGCAATCCCACATTAGCCATGTGCTGGATACATCCCATTCTCTGCTGTTGGATTTAGCAGAGTGGGAAGGGCACTGGGAAGCTGCTGATGCCGATCATTTCACCCAGGGGTTAATGCACTGCCCATAAACACGGCCAGCAGCCACCAGCCCGAAACGGGATAAATAGAACATTTCAGGGATCCTTATGTGCGCCCCAGGCGTTTCCCTCTTTTTGGTGCCAAGCTCAGAACGAGCTCTGAGACATCGATTCTCCCTCACAGAGAATTTGCCTTTCCAAAGTGTCCATTTATCCCCAAGTATGGCCCCCAGCCTGCCGGAATCATTGATATTTGCAGCTCTGGTCTGCCGAGCCCTGAGCGCCGTTCCTTCGGTGCGCCTGATGAATCCCTGATGCTCCCCACGTTCCTTCCCACCTTGTCCCTACTCCATATTCATGAGACAAGGCTTGTTTTGTCTTCCTGGCCGGCTGGCGTCAAGTCCCAGTGAGGAATTCTGGAAGGAATCCTGCTTGGCAGGAATATTCTGGACGTGTGCTGAAAATAAGGGGCTGCATCCGTTTGCATTCACTGGGCAAGGCGTGATCCATTGAACAGCAGGGTGTTCCCAGCTGCGAGGGTAAGGACTGGTAAATAAGGAATCCAACCTGCCTCCATGGCAGCTTTAGTGGATTTTGGGAGGACCTGGATTCAGCAGGGAGAAGGAGAAAGGCTGTACCAGCATCATCACCGCTCTAATCAGGCCTTGGCAGATTAGAGATGTTTGGGTGAAGGATCTGTTCCAGTGTGGACACAGTTCAGAGCCAGGTGACATTCCCCACAGATTCCAGTGGAAGGGTTTTGTTGTCTATGTGTAGAATCATGGAATCATTAAAGTTGGAAAAGCACTCCAAGGTTGAGCCCAACCTTTCCCACAGCACTTCCAAGGCCACCACTGACCCATGTCCCCAAGAGCCACATCCACGGCTTCTAAATCCCTCCACGGACATGACTCCCCCAGAGCCTTGGGCAGCTGTTCAAGTGTCTGACCACCCTTTTAGTGAAGAAATTTTCCCTAATATCCAACCTAAACCACTGGTGGAGCAACCGGAGGCCCTAGTTTCTCTGTATTCATGGATTTTCCCTCCCTGATCCAAGTGGACTCTCAGCAGTCACCGTATCCTTTGGCACAAACAGCATCCAGGGAATGGATGAAACCCATCTCCTCCTGTTTGCCTGAACCACTCTCTGCTCGTGTCCTTTCTGATCCTCCTTTCTTGTGTGGGAAGAAAGGATTATCCAGGGATACCGATGGATTTGTAGCTCAGGTTGCTGTAGAAAGCTCTGCTCCAGTTTTCCTGCTCCTTACTCCAGGTAGGGGCTGGGAAGGGCCCCAGTGGTCTCACAGACGTGTCCAGGTGTGTTCACCTCTGAGCCTTGTTTGAAAAGCTGGATCCAAGCTGCTTTTGGACACTTTGGGATGCTTTCAAACCCTTCTTTCTCCCTGGGAAGTGGCCATTGAAGAGCTCTGGGCTTGGTTCCCATGTCCTGGTTGTGATTAAATGCTCAGCAGCTCAGCCTTGGCAGAGGGAGGGATCCCTCCAGCTCTCCCCCCAGCGAGGCCTGGGTTGGGATGGTCTGGGATCCATTAGCACGAAGCAAAAAAAATCACAGATAATAAAAACAACACAGCTCCTAATGATCTTTTTTATGCAGTCTGGCTTCTATTCCGACAAAACACAGGCAGAACCCTCTTTCCAAGAGTTCCTGGAGAGCAGACAGACACAAATGCCTGACTCCAGTGTGCTTTCATCTCCCACCGTCAGGAGACACCACATTTATCTCTGCCTTCATCGTCTTTTATTCCCACCACCTGCTGAGAGCTGGAGCTGTACCTGGACGGAATTTTTGCCTGTTTAGTAATCTTTGCCCCTTCTGCTGTTGTGTCCCAGAGCTCTGGGAGTGTTCCATCGGTCATTTTCTCCAGGAAGTGTTTTCTCATTTAAATACTCAGCCATGCAGCCTCTGGAATGTCCGTGGGCATTACAAACAAAGGGAAAAGGATCTGGAAAAACAAACCCTCATCTGCCTCGGCCATTTAAGGGTCTGTTCCTCTTTGCAAGGTGATTTTTGAAGGTCAGCAGGAATCAGTGGTCCTTCCCTGTCCTCAGGAGATGGACATAGCTCCAACATGGAAGGAAAAGCCATTCCAAGGACTATCCAGAAACTCTAGTTGCCCAAACTGGTACTTCCTAATCTCTTTAGTGAATAGTTCAGCACTTAGGCTGAAAACATATCTGGCACATGGCCTTATTCCATCACACCTGGGCAGGGTGGGGAGAAGTGGAGCCCAGCATTTGTGGCCAGAGAGGTCCCCCCTGCTTTTGGAATCCCATCCAGGGGGCAGATGAGGCCTCACTTGTCAGCCTTGCCAGCCTCAGCATCTCATCCTCCTCTGGAATGAAATCATAAATTGTCCAGGCTTCCTCAGCCTTCATGAGCTCCCTGGGATAGGAGCTGTCACCATCTGGAATTTAACCTTTCACAGACTGGAAGGTGAAGCCTGGTGGTGAGGACAGGCACATTCCAGTCCCGAGTCATTCCCAGTAAGACTCAGGGGACAAAGGGATCCAACTCCAGTGGCACAGGCTGTAAATCAAAGCAGATTTTGCCAAGGAGCTCCTTGGTTAAGGACCAAACAGGGCTGTGGACAATCCTGAAAGTGAACCAGACCATTCCCCATCCCCTTTCCACAGGCAGAGCCGGGATCTGTAGCCTGAGAGCTGGAAGTCACGGAGTGGAGACATCAAGGTTGACTCTTGGTGTGCTCCAGCTCCTCCTCACAACTCCCCACCTCCCAAAATCATGTGCACTGCTTGGTGTGCTTGGGCAGGGCTGGGGAGCATGTCCTGGGTGTGGTGTCAGGTTTGGATCATTGCTGCTCCAAGAACAACGAGAAGTAGGGAACAGGTACAACAAATCTGCTCCCAGAGTAACCAGGTCTGGAAAATCCTTCCATGGCCTCAAGCTTAAGGAGCCCAACTCAGCTCCAGGTGAAAAGTGGCATTCATGAAATTGGGCAGGCCCAGGATGCTTGTTCAGGGCTTTTCTCTTCCATGCCATCAATTAAAATATATGTTGATAACATCCTTATCTCTTCTGTCCTTGGCTGTAACAGATATATTCTGTGTTTGGGTGGAAATATTTGCCATCATTCATGTTTTGGCTTGATGTAGATATCTGGGTGACCTTTAGCAGCCTGTGATATATAGAAAAGCTGATTACATGTTCCTTGATTTCATAGGAGGGATCAATATAAAGAAGATTAGGAAAAAAACTAGAGTTTCATTCATTTTAAACAAATCCTGACAATGGTTTCTTTGAGAAACTCAGTCCTCCAGCGCTTGGAACAAGAGTTTGAAAGCTGGCCCTACCAGAAAATATCTGCCCAGACTTGTCCAATCCATAAACTCTGAGGATCTTCCTGCACGTGGGCTCCATGCTTGGCTGGACAGAAGGAGCTGAGGCCCCTGAAAGCCCCAGAGAGGCGGGAGCTGCTCTTGCAGTCCGGGCTGGAGGTTGTTCTAACCCTCTCCATGGCTCTGCATTCCTTGCAACATTCTTCTTGTGCTGGAACAGCTCTGGCTGGTTTCCACCAGCAGCACGTTCCACGATAACTCAGCTCTGGGTGTGGAGCACTCCTCGCCAAGCTCTGGAGGAAATGCAACCACAGCTGAAGGCTTGGGGAGCAAAGGAGGAAAGGCCCTGAGGGGGTGGGTTTGTCCTCCACCTCCAGATCCCACAGGCTGCTTGGACTGGGGATTCCAGCCCTGGGGCAGGAATGGGCCAGGATTTGCATCTGACTTTCTGTGACACAATTTTCTGAACGTCCTTGTCTTCACCTGAGCCAGTCACACACATTGTGTGTGTGCACACAGATCAAGCTCAGCCTTCCTGCTTCAGGTAGGATTAGCAGAGAGACTGCTTTCCCTCTGGGAATGCTCTGCCAGCTGGCAGTGGAATTGTTTGCTGTCTTCTGCAGGCTGATGGAATCTGGGGGATCACATGCTGCATTATCAACACATCCCAGTTCATCTCCTGCAGGAAATCCACTCTCCCAGGTCCTCTCCTGAGGCAGATTTAAATGTGACTTCCTTCCCAGCCTGTGGAGACTGAGCCAAGAAGCTCCAGGTCACTGGAGCTTCGGGAGAAAGCCCAAACCAGGCTGTGATGCTGCAAGAGCCTGGTGGTGCCACTGAAATCATCAGCTGCAGCCCCCTCTGTGAAGATAAAAATGCTGCTCCAGCCCCCCCTCGTGTGCCTACAGCCACAGAGGAGTGTGGCAGAGCAGGAATCTGCAGCAGGGATGATTATCCCTCTGCTGGGGAGAGCAGCTGTGCTCCCACCGCCAGCTACGCTCACTCCTGTTTCCACGGAAAAAGCCAGAGATTTACCCATTTGTTTGATTTCCCTGGAATATAAATGAATTTGTTCCATGTCCCCAAGACTCTAGAGTTTGTGGATGCACCTGCAAACACCTGAGAGGCTGCTTTGACTTGTTGGTGGTTTATGGATGACTCCAGGGCTGAGCTCAGTCCTTCTCCATCACTGACAGTGGCAGAGGAGGTAAATCCATGCAGCAGGAGCCTCTCCCTGCTCCTGCTTCTTCTGCCACTTGCTGTGAGGAGCTGGGAGCAGAAAACTGGTCAGTGAAAGCGTGGCTGTATTTTACAGCCCAAAGTGAATCCTTAGGGAGCGTTTTCCTTAGAGGTCAGGGGACATCACCACCACAGATCAGGTCCTTTCCTTCTCCACCTTATCCAGGTACCCTGGGCTGGGAGCAGCACACAGAGTTTTCAGAGCTGATTTGAATAGATTTGATCCCTGATTTGGACACAGCTAATATGCCTTGGAAAACCATTTCCAAGCAGGTATTCACAAATCCAATCTCTGTTCCTGATGCACAAATCTCCCATGCTTATTAAGAAAGCGCTTTTATTCCTAACAGGTAGAAAACAAAAGCAGAGAAATGAGGCATTTGGAGATGTTTTCCCTAAAAGAGCCTTTAATATAAAAGGGAGAGAAATGCATCCTGCTTCAAAAATAGGGGAAAACACATTAAAGAATTGAACAAACTGTTTTGATTTAATGCTAATTAGTAAAAGGCACGAAGGAAAACATTAACTTGGAGTCAGAACTAACTGATTTCTAAGTCTGGTATCACTCTGAACTTCTGTTTATCTTCTCCTGCTTATTATAGCAGGAAGGAGACCTACTCAGATATGGAATAGTTATATTTTCAGGCTGTCCCTGGTGATGGAGAGATTTATTATCCCTGACAAATCCTGGTAGGAGCCTTTGCCAGGTGGAGAAGCCTCTCAGCTGAAATTGTCAGTTTTCCTCATTAGCTCCCCCATCTCTCCGAGGTCTCCATGCTGCTGCACATCTCTCTCTGTCCACTGTTTTTTTTCCCCCAGAACTTTAAGGAAAGCCCCATCTGGTTCCAGGCTGCAGGAGCCACCTGCTCCTCCTGCATCACCCCCCTGGACAAGAGCAGGGTGGGAGCTGGAAGTGACAACGTGCAAAGGAATTTCTGGTGAGAGTAAGAGGATCATCTTTCAACTAATACAGATTAAAAGGGGCTGGTCTGGCCCCAAAACAACAGAGTGTTCTTCCTGGAGCAGCTCCTCCTTCCCATTTAATTGTCAAACACACTGGAGGAGGCAGCAGGTCAAGGCACTGTGAGGGGCTCTGAGGAGCTTTGCAGAGGGCAGGGAAGTGGTGGCACTCCCAAATCCACAGGGAATTCCCAGCTTCTGCAGTTATTTCTGGAAAAAGAGGTACCACAAACCCTGGCAGCACCACACAGTGCTCCTGCTATCCCATCATGTCCCAGAAAATCTCCAGAGCTCCAGACAATCATGGAATCACAGAATGCTTTGGGTTTCAAGGGACCTTACAGATGATTCAGTTGCAGCCCCTGCCGTGGGCAGGGACACCTTCCACTATCCCAGGTTGCTCCAAGCCCTGTCCAAGCTGGCCTTGGACACTTCCAGGGATCCAGGGGCAGCCACAGCTTCTCTGGGCAACTGTGTCAGTGCCTCACCACCCTCACAAGAAGGATTTTTTCCCAATACCCCAACTAATCCTGCTCTCTTTCAGTTTAAACCCACTGCCTCTTATCCTATCACTACAATTCCTGAAGGAAACCTTAAAATTCTGCAATTCTGACCCAAGCCTGGTCCTCCCCTGGCTGATGGAGCAGCTCCAGCTCTGCCTGTTCAGCACAGGGAGCTTTAGCTTGGCTTGTCCTCCCCAGGGAAACACCGTTCTGTTCTCCCTGTGGATCTTCCCCCATCACTCAGCTGGGAAGTCTGGCATTATCCTCGTGGCATCCCTGGCTGGTTGCATCCTCTGTGGATGTAGCTAAACTTGCCAAATCCTCACTGCTCCTGCTTTAGGGCCTGCATGTGCTGTTTTGCCTGAAGGTACAGAGCACATAATCAACTGAAATCAGTGTTTGGAGGCAGTGCTGGGCTGCTTCCATGAAAGCTCCTTGTTGCCATGAAACTCCACATTTTGGGTTGTTAAGAGTGTAAATATGGGAGTAGACTCCTATTTCATATCCCACACTTCAGCTGGAATGATTTGCCGTCATTTCAATTAAATCCATTAAAAGAAAATCCATTCCAGTCGTATTTCGTTTCAGAGCATCACCAATGAGAACAGAAGGATACAGGACATCAAAATCTATCATTCTTTCCTCAGGAATGACAAATCCAATGAGTGGGAGGGGCAGACTGGATGATCCCTAAAGTCCCTTCCAACATAAACCATCCAAGGATTTAATGAAGTTTATCAATAACTTCTGTCATGGCTTTAGGGGAGATTGTGCAGACTCCTGGAAATACCAGGGGTTTTTTTTGGGAATACTCAAGCCAAGCACCCCAAAAGTTATTTGCAGAATTTTATTTCTAGGTTTGTAGAATTTTATTTCTACAAATAACTTTTGAANTAAACCATCCAAGGATTTAATGAAGTTTATCAATAACTTCTGTCATGGCTTTAGGGGAGATTGTGCAGACTCCTGGAAATACCAGGGGTTTTTTTGGGAATACTCAAGCCAAGCACCCCAAAAGTTATTTGCAGAATTTTATTTCTAGGTTTGTAGAATTTTATTTCTACAAATAACTTTTGAAAGTTATTTTTAGAATTTTAAAAGTGCATAAAATATCAGGATTGTCCACTGAGGATGACAGAGTCTTTAGTGAAGCAGCTCATTATCTCCTTGCGCCTCCACCTTGGTCTCTCACCCAGGTTCCCTGGACAACCACCTCCTTCACCCCACTGCCAACCTCATCTTTTTTTCCCCTGAAGGACCCTTAAGATCTCACCTCTCCCCAATTTCAAGGAGGCTTGCTCAGGGTTTTGCTAAATCTGAGCATTCACAAGCCTTGTTCATATTATTTGCTGCAGGTTCTGGCCCAGATCCCAGAACTGGTCATTTTTTTCTGCAGTGCTCTGTGGACAAAGGTTGGTGGAGTCATCCCTTCAATCCCGACTCAGTTTTGAGGGACCAGAGGTTGGGAATGAGGCAGAGCTGGAACTTGGCTCAGCTTTGAGCTGACCTGGGGCATTTTGCAGGCAGAAAAGGACCTTGGGTGGGTGGTTCCAGCTGCCCACGGAGATGGCCAGGGTGGTTTGAAGGAGCAGTCACCTCAGGGCAGCTGGAAGTCACTGTGATTCCTGTGTGTTATTTTCCAATCCCGTGTGGGCATCCCAGCTGGATTCAGAAACCTCCAACAGCATTGGGACACATGGTTTAGGGCGGAATATCATGGAATCGTGGAACAGTTTGGGTTGGAATGGACCTGAACGCCCAACTCGCTCCAACCCCTCCCATGGGCAAGGACACCTCCCACTAGAGGATTTGCAAGGCCAGAGGAGTTCTTCCATGTGCTCTTTCTACATGTGGAAAGACAAGGAAAACCGAATATCCAGAGATATTCACAGGAGGCTTTAACTGGAGCTTTGTGCCCGGGAGCTCCTGTCTCAGCCCCTGAGGCATTGCTGGAGAACTTTTCCTCCCCGGCTGTCCTTCCCTTGCCCACCTTCCTGAGAGAATTCTGGCTCCACGCTCTCCTGAGTCATTGAAATCCAGGCAAAGCCATTTCCCAAGATGGGATCGGGAGGAGGAATGCTCTGGGTGCTGGAGCGTTTGGGCCGTGGCTGGGAGCCAAAGGCAATTAGCAGCCGACATGAATCTCTGCTGCTCGCCACTCAGCCATGTGCAAATGGCACTTCTTGTCCTGTGGGTTAAAGAATGGCAGTTTAGGCTGTCAAGCCGTGCTCAAGTTTGCTGATTGAAGGGGTTTGGGGCTGCGCTATTACAAAAACGATGTTTGAAAAAAATGCTCTTAATCCCTGTTTTATGAGGCACGCGCTGGAGAAAGGCGAAGCCATTTCTTCCTGGAGAAGTAGCAGAATCAGCAGCCAGCGACAGGAACGCATTTGTCCCCTCCAGTCTGAGCAAAGTCAAAGTGAAAACTACAAACAAAGGTGTTTATGAACTTCTGAGGGCTCCTGTGAATGATCTTGGGCTTCTACCAGGGCCGGAATAACAGCTCAGTGGGGGTTTGTTTTCCCTCCTGCTGCAGCCCCGTTTCATTCCCTCTCAGTCTTCCTTTCTCCCCCTTTTTAGCCCAGGGATGTGGGTTTATGCTGTCATTTGTCCAAGGCTGCTGAAGATGCTGTGTCCTGTGGTGAAGGGCAGAGGAGAGGGTAGGGATCAGATGCATCTGCAGCCCCAAAACCGTGCATGAGCTCGCTTTTAATTGCAGTGGAGAGAAGTTTTCTGCTGGGGCTTTTGCTTGTTTAAGAGACTCCGGCCCATATCCCACTCCTAATGTGTTCCTAAAACACTCACACTCCACATGACCTTTCGGCCTCAGCGTTGTGGGATGAGGGATTGGGCTGGACCCATTAAATTAACCCCGGGCAGGGCTCCAGGTACAGGGGATTTGCCTTGGCTCTCAGAAGAAGCGCCACTTGTGCTCTTTGTGCTTAGACAAAGGACTCTGTGTGTTATTTTGAGGTCCCCATCCCCTCCTTCTGCTCCCTGCAGACCTGTTGCTTTCTGATTTGGGGTCTTTTGCCCCCCAGGCCCAGTATCCATCCACTCAAACTCCTGCAATTCTTCAGATTCCTCAGAAATACAGCTTATGGGATGTGCTTTTCTCATCTCAGCCAGTTTTAACCTCAGCTGCCGGAATAAAGGAGTCTCCAAAATACCAAACCTCCTAAAACACTCAGAGGTAGAAGACAGAAAGAGACACTTAAGTAATATTCCCATGGAGAGGGAGAAGTCAAACTCAAATGTCATTCACCCCTCATCTCCTCCACCTAAACCAGTGCACATCATTCAGGCATGGCTGAAAGGCACAAAAAAAGTCACTTTGTAAAGAAAACCATTTTCCCCCCAGCCATGACGATGCACAAGAGGCAAATACATCCCCAAATGCCGGGGAAAAGCTGTGTGGGAAATCAGAAAAAAAACCCGGGGTCCAGGAATCAAACCTTTTGAAGTTTGGGGATTTTTGAGCTCCCTGCTAATTTTCTCCAGTCTTTAGAGCTTGGTAATGAGCAGCAGGGAGAAATGAATCACCACCTTGGGATGCAGATAGGCCGAGGAAGAGGAGTCATTTGAGCTGGGTCTATCCCCTAAAGGTTAATTCCTACATGTTACCTTGCTTTAATTGTTTTCCTTAGTCTGCTGATGGATCTGCCTCACTGAAGGACATAAAACACTTCCTTCCTTCCAGGAACAAAAGCTGTTAAGAGCGGAGGTGAGAAATGAAGATGTGGCTTGGCTTTCATGGCTTCCATAAAACTTTTTTAGCACAGGGTGGGGAATTCCAGCAGCACCCCAAAGGGCTGGCAGCAACCATCAGGATGTGAGGAAATAAATTGAGGAAAGGGGCCTGACTGTGGTTCCTTCTCCTCAGCCCTGGCTCCAGAGGTGGGTTTGGGTTTATTTCTGCCCTGTTTGGGTGGCTGGGATGGGCCAGGAGAAAGGAGAGCTCCCACTCTGACCTGGGAACACCTTGAATACTAAGGAGCTCCCATTTGGGGATTTCGACACTTCCACAAGCTTCTATTCAAGCTTTCCATGACAAAAATACAATGATTTCAGGGAAAGGGAAAGGCAAAACTAAACTGAGAGCAAAATCAACCCCAAATGTTTTTACCTCATGGAAATGAAACATTTTGATACTGTCAAAACAAACCGAGAAAGTTGAAACAATCTGTTTTGATACTTCCCAGTCGAAATCAACACGTTTCCTTCAAAATGTTTTGATTTCAGTCAGACTACATTTTCCTACGGGGGAAGAAACTCCACAACATTCGCCTGAGATGCTTCTGCCTGGATGTGGTGCTGGATTTACCTCAAGAAGCTCGGAGCAGGTCTGGAGGGACGATTAGGGAAGAAGGTATTGTCAGATTGGATATTGAAAATGCATCTGCTCTCTCTGTATCATGATGGAAAAGGAGGAAGAGGCATCCAATGGATTCCAAAAGACTAGGAGAGTGACCCTTGGGCAAACAGGATGATGGTGGCATCTCAGCCTCTTTGACCTTCCCATGGGAATTGTCCTGCAGAAGCCAGAGGCACTGAACTTTGTGCAGGGACACAGTGGGGGGTGAAGGATGGAAAATGAGCACCAGAGCAGGAATTTGCAGAGGTAAATGGCTTCAAATGTACTGAAAAGAGACAAAGGAATCAGAGGAATTGTCACCAAACTGTTGTTGATCTTACGGAAAGTCAAGGAAGGACTGGGATTGCAGTCACTGAATTCATTTCCCTTGGATAAAAACACAGCCCATGCTGAGGGTGCCAGGGTTTTTAACCTCATCCCTCCTTTATTACCAGACCACTCCTTGAGGGAGGGAAAAGCTCCCTGGGAATGATATCTGAAGGATTGGCCTGGTGGTGACTGGTCAGTGCTGGGGCACGGCCACCACCAGCCCTGCCACCAGCACCAAACCCAAACTGCCACCACCAAATGTGTCAGCTATTATAATTTTTCTATGCACAGCACACGAACAGGACAGGGCTGCAGGGAAGATGCATCTCAAGCTATTTTTATTAAGTCCAGAAGAAACTCACATCTCCCATCACGACTGAAGGCTCCCTTGTTACGTTACATTTTAAAAACTTTTAAGCCAATAGTATAAAGTGAAAGCTTACAGACAGTTCTTCTAACCAACCACTAAAAGTACACGTCTGCTCGCTTAGAACAATGACTGCTTGCAAACATCTGAGTACAATACACACTACTTCATTCTTAAGTTTAGATAATTCTAATATCTTGCGAGATATATTTTTCTGCAGTCACAAGGTTTGAGCTAGCCAAGCTCCAAACACTCATTATTGTTTTCCTGTCCTTGCTCTCTATGTCTAGAGTAACTTTTCCTCCTGACAAACCTCGCAGCTTTAGCTCAATTCTAAATTGTCTTTACTCTTCTGTTTCTGAGGCCTTTTACATTATCTCTAAAATCCTTTACCTTTAATAATTCCCACAATCAAATGCTGCAGGGGAAGGTCCCAGGCCCCTGGTCACAACTAAAACCCAGCCAAAAGCTGAGGAGCAGTTCTGCTCCCCCGTCTCTCCGCAGGCCTGTTGGGTCAGCAAAACCCCTGGAGAGCTCAGTGGGCTGTAAATCCACCCAAAAACTCCAGATGTGCTCCCAAACCCCAGGAGTAGTTTGGGAACAAAAGGCCAAGTTTCCTCTGCTTTCCTTTCAACTCCTCCTTTGGACAGAGCAGACGCCTCCTCCCAGAAATTCCTGGCACGTGGCTGGCTGATGTTCCTGGATTCAGGCATGCACTTCATGCCCTTCCTGCTCTGTCGTTATCTCCTGATCTCCCGATGGCATAAACCAGAGATTTCCTTTTTTGAGTGCTTGGCTCAGCCCCGTTCCCCCACAGGAAAGAGGATTTTAGTGTTGCATTCAACAGGCAGTAATGATCCAGCTGCTCTGGGGTCACAGATTGAAACCATCCCCTCGTGGTGCAGTAAGGAACATTATTACCTCCACAGCAAGGTCAGACCTTGTCACTGTGTTAATTAATCAGTAAAATTAAGCAGTTTGTTCACTGCTACCAGTCCCTGGAAGAGCAGGTCACTTATTAAATGAGGCAGGGAGCCAGGTGGGGTCTGACAGGACCTCTCAGGCTCAGGGACCATCCTCATTCTTTCAACCTGGTATTTGCCTTCAGGGGTGGGATGCAAATCTGGGAAGGAGGGATTAGCCAGAGCTTTAAAGGTCTCATCCACACACAAGCCAAGTCTGTAGAAGGACCCCTATGGAAAGACTTGAATCAGAGTGCAGGATTGCTTGAAATCATGGAATGATTTGGGTGGGAAGGGACCTTAGGACCCATCCAGTCCCAGCCCCTGCCATGGGCAGGGAAACCTTCTGCTATCCCAGGCTGCTCCAAGCCCTGTCCAGCCTGGCCTGGAACACTTGCAGGGATCCAGGGGCAGCCACAGCTTCTGTGGGCACCCTGTGCCAGGCCTAACTGGGGAGCTGGGGCTCCCATGGGGCTGGGATTCCTTGGACTGGAAGTGGGCTCTCCAGGGGAAACTTCCACCAGGACTCAGACAGCCCTTGCTGAGAGCAGAGTCTATGACAGTGTTCATCATTTCCTAAAATGGGAAAAAGAATTAAAACTCTCCTTTGGTTGGATGACTCCCTCTCTGAGCTCCATTAACTTTATTGACTCAACTCCAGGGAGTACCATGGGAGAGAAGCTCTCCTGGAGGCACCTTAAACACCATCCAGTGCCACTCCCTGCCATGGCAGGGCCAGCTTCCACTGTCCCAGGGGCTCCAAGCCCTGTCCCACTTGGCCTGGAACAATTCCAGGGATGGGGCAGCCACAGCTTCTCTGTGCCGGGGCCTCACCATGCTCACAGGGAGGAATTCCTTCCCAATATCCCATCTAACCCTGCCCTCTGGCAGTGGGAAGGCATTCCCTTCATTCAGGCACTCCAGACCTTTGTCCACATTCTCTCCCCATGTTTCCTGTTGTCTCCTTCAGGCACTGGAATGCCACCATTAGGTCAGCCCAGCCCAAAGCTCTTCTTCCCCAGGCTGAACAGCCCCAACTCTCCCAGCCTTTCCTCCCAGCAGAGCTGCTCCATCCCTCTGCCCATCCTGGTGCCTCCTCTGGGCTCTCTCCAGCAGCTCCACACCCAAGGATGTAAATGATGTGTCCCATTGGATTCCACCTCGAGGCTTCAGGCACAGCAGGATGCAGCTCCTGTCCCCAGGACTGTGTGTGACCCCCTCGACTGCAGGGCAGCTCCCTGAAGCACTTTGCCTTCCTCCACAGCTCCCCTGCCAGCTTCCCTGGAATTCCTGGGGTGGGGAGGAGACATATACCCCCTGGAAAGAGGGAGCACATGGGAATAAGTGACCCAGGACATCAGAGAGGAGCTGCCCTGGGTGAACAGTGGGCAGGATCGTACATTTTCCTGGTCAGATACTAGAAAAAAAAGATGAAAAAATCCAACCTGTTCCTACTTCACCAAGGACCCCTCAGACAGAGTTTGTGCTGTAGACCTTGACCTCCTGTCCTGATCATGGGGACAAGGGGAGGCAAAGCCAAGGGAGGGAGCGGGAAGGGACAAAACTGCCAAGGGCTGTGGAGGGGTTGATTCACGAAATAAAATTGCATTAAGACAATTAATGACCCAGTTTGTGAAGGGTCACCAAGGGATCACCTGTGGGTATCTCCTCAGGACACTGTGGGTGATAGCTCAGGTTTGCCCCAGCTGGACACGCTGACCTCCAGGCCATGGGGGATGATGGAATCTCTTCAAACCCTCTTCTTCTTCAGGCAGGAAGGAGGGAAAGGCTCTGTCTTCTCCAAACCAGGGCCTTGGCACAGCTGGCACAGCCCACGTGCCAACCTCCTCCACCTGCCCACTGGAGCAGCTGCCAGAGGCCGGGAGAGCCAGGGGATGGGCAGCAAACTGGAGACTGGGGTGGAAGGACTCTCATGGGATGGCACAAGCCTGGCCCTGGGCTCCATTGAGCTTTGTCTCTTCTGGCTTGGACCTGACAATGTCCAAAAAGCAGCTTTGATTTCTCTGGGGTTTTGTAACTCAGCTCTGAATGACAGCAAAGGCAGAGATACAGCCTCACACAGCCAGATGGGAAAACCTGATTCTATCCAAAATACTCCAGAAGGAATAAAAAAGGATTTACCCCTTTTGTTTTCACAAGATCATGCTACAACTTCCACTTCTTTCCTTTCCAAAGGCTGTTTTTTCCCCAAAAGTGACTGTTGTGGTGATTTTTTTCCCATCCATCCTCTCCCCACACTTGCAGATTTAATTTATTTTGTTCCAAACCAGAAGATATCCATCTGGACATCAAACTAAATTCCACTGAATCTCTCAGACATAAAAATCCAGTTTGTTGATGGCATGAGGGGCGCCACAGACTGACTGTTGTGGTGGGTTTTTTTCCATCCATCCTCTCCCCACTCTTTCAGATTTATTGCATTGGATTTCAAACTAGAAGATATCCATGAGAACACAGCTTGGGCCACCAAATTAAAATTTTCTTTAACCTCCTAACACAAAAAAGCCCAGCTCATTGATAGCACAAGGAGCAGTGGATTATTGCCCTGTCTTGATGCTCCAGATATTTCCCTTTTATTGGAAAATTCCAGCAGTTCTCCAGCAATTCCCAAGTCTGCTGCACCACAAGGTGACTGTGGAGCGGCTGCATCCCTCCAAGTTAGATAACAATTATTGGCAGATATAAATAGAGGTTTTCAGCAGCAATATTGTTTAGTATGCTAAATGTTGCTTTAATTTGCTGGTTCAATTGGAAGTGAATTCCTGTCATGCACAGAGCAAAATAGATCAATTATATTACTGCTAATTATTGTTATTATTTTAAACTGTGCTTCTCCAGCAGATTATAACAAATTTGTCAATCCAGCTCGTTCACCTTCTTGAAACAGAACCTGGCAGCCTTGCATGCAAATTAGCTCAGATTTTCAACAATAATTGCAACTCTTTTGTAATTATCTCACCCAAGACACTCTCCATTTATCAATCCTAGGCCTAAAGGCTTCAACATCTCCATCTTCCCAAAGTATTGATACATCATTCTATACGTTAAGAGCAAAAAAATTGCATTTTGCAGCAATCCTCGCTGTCGGGGACAAAATAAATGGGAAAAACATTTGGGGAGAAAACATATTTACAACTTGGTCAGAAATTTCTTGCTAGGAAACCCAACTTTTCCAGCAATATTTGAATGTAATATGTTAAAAATATCAGCAAATATCTTCGTGTTCCCCCGGCTCTGATAAATAGCCTTTTAGATCTGTGTTTCTAGCCCCGAAATAAAAGTTCAAAACCCATAAAGTACGTGACACCTTTCCTGCCTGCCTCTAACTGCATCTTTTCTCCATCAGGATGCCTTTATCAGAAGGTCATAAATCACAGGCATTCCCATTAGGAAGCTGTGAGTGGGATAGGGCAGGTTTCATCTTCAGGTATTCACTTTTATAATTCACCGCTGCATTATTTACTCTTGTGGCTGCAATAATCCCTCTGAGGTCAAATATATGCACATATAAACCAGCCTCAGAGCTGGAGAAAAATACAGAATAAAAACCTGTGGGTAATGGTGATGGGTGGGCAGGCATTCTGTGTTTGTGAGGGTTTTTGAAGGCTCTGGGTGGCTGGATTTCCTCATGAGTTGGATGCTGGGAAGAACAAAGGGGTAAAAATTGAAGGAGTGAAAGGCAGAGGCTTTTCTGCACCAGGGAAGATGAAGAGGAGCACAAATCCTGCCCAGGACAGAGCAGGAAAACTGAAACCACAGCTCTTTCCAAGCACAGCAGAAGCAGGAAACTTGCAGAGATGAGCAGGGGCAATCAAGGAAAAGGGAAAAGGGGAACAGATTATTCCAATTTTTGTGCACAAGCAATGGGTATCCAGAAGCCCCAGCCTCGAGCTCCTGCAAATGCTTTGTTCAGCCTGGGCACCAGGGAAATGGGCAAAGAAAAGCTTCCAAACAATATTAGGGAAACCCAGGGAGATACAGACAACCTCTGGGTCCATGGGTGGGAAATGGGATTAAGGAAAGGGTGAACACGCCTGGGAAAATGGGATATTCCAGGGAAGGGCCCCCACCCTTCACAAATGGCACTGACATTTCCCAGCTCTGGGACAGGACGAGAAGAACAGTCTGCTCGTGTGCTCTCCTGCACATTCCCGAGGCTTTGGGCTGGATCCTGCCCCACACCACCGGGAATGTCACAGCGAGAGGCCAGGCTGGCAGAGAGGGAAGGCAGGAACAAAGCCACAGAGGGCAGAATGGCCCTTGGGGACCCCCAAGGATCTCTGCTGAGGCCAGGGGGGCTCTGAAGGAGTGACAGGGCATCAGTATTTGCTGGGCATCACAGAACCATGGAATTTTTTAGGTTAGAAGAGACCTGAAACACCCTCTCCTTCCACCTCCTGCCATGGGCAGAGATGCTTTCTTCTATCCCAGGGTGCTCCAAGCCCTGTCCAACCTGGCTTTGGACATTTCCAGGGATCCAGGGGCAGCCACAGCTGCTCTGGACACCCTGTGCCAAGGTGTCCCCATTTTCACTGTGAATAACTTCTTCTTTATGTTTGATCTAAACTGATCCCCTTTTAATTTAAAACCATCACAAAGGGGGAAGTGCCTGTGCCTGAGAAGAGTAACTGGGTCCCTAGTTTTGTTTGTTGTTAGTTCTATAGTTATTGGTGTTATTTTGTTTATCTTGCTAGAAACATTAGTAAAGAAATGTTACTCCTATTCTCACATCTTTGCCTGAGAGCTCCTTAATTTCAGAATATAACAATTCAGAGAGAAAAAGTTCTGCATTCTGCAGTCAAAGGGAGGCTCCTCCTTCTTCCCCATCAAACACTTGTCTTTCCAAACTAAGACACACACTATCCCAAGGAGCTCCAAGACCCATCCAACCTGTCCTTGGACATTTTTAGGGATCCAGGGGCAGCCACAGCTTCTCTGGGCACCCTGTGCCAGGGCCTCCCCATTTTCACTGTGAATAACTTCTTC
>VYXF01009408.1:395531-420006 GCA_013397295.1 Polioptila caerulea
TGGTTTTTAACAGCTGGGCCATGGACAGAGGGGTACCCCAGCCCCAGCCCAGTTTCAGCAGATGGTGACAGAATAGACACTGCTGGGGACAGCTGGCACTGCTACCCAGGACACACCTAAACCCACGATTCTAAAACATTGTCTCTTCACCTTTTAGAATTATACTTCAGAATGCAAAATGCAGCATTGGTTCTTACACACCTTTATTTTTTTCTTACACATCTTTAATTTGTGCATATTATCTATCTGCATATGTGCTCAATCTAGGAATGCAAAACAATATTTTGCTATGTTTTAGTTACGTCTAAGGAAAGAAACACTGAACTTATAACCAGAGCTTTGGGCACTCAGCTTCTACTAAGGCACTTTAAAAAGACAAAATGTATTTGTACTTAGCCAAGCTTAATTCTAACTTACTTAACTCTAAAACTTACATTTCTACCTCATGTTTATGTGGTTTAATATATTTTAATTTCTCTAAAGGCTTTAACTCAAATTCTGCATTCTTTTATCTTTTCTCAAGAAGTTCTACCTTCTTGATTTCCAACACCAGGCAGTTCCATGAATGGGTGTGATTCCCATGTGCTGAACCACAGCTTCCTGGGGGTGAATGGCCTCTCACCCAGGTCAGCCCCACAGACACTGCACATCCCAAAGAGAGAAAGAACCAACAGGAATTCTGCATATCTCAGGAAAGGTCTCCAGCTTGGCTTGGGAGTGCCCAAATTGTGGAAGCAGTGGCTGTCCCTGAGAGGTGTTGAGTGCTGCCTCCTCATGCTGGGCTTCCTGATCATCCTGTTTGGATGCTCAGCCATTCCAGAAAGTGGGTCCAAGGATACCCTCATGCCAAATCACTCATTGTGTCCTGAATTGTCTCATTTCCTGAGGGTTTAATCAACAAAATCACCGTGGGTCTCCCAATTTGTCCAAGATCAAACACCTCAAAACTGCAAATGCAAGACCAGGGGGCATCTGAGAAAATCTGGGGCATGGCTCTGGCTCTGCAATGTTACAGCAGAAAAAAAAAAAAAAAAAAAAAAAAAAGAGTTAAAAAGTTGCTTTTTGAGATGGTTCTCAAGGAAAAGAAGTGCACTGACAAATTCCAAGTGAAAACTGGGATTTGGTTCTATTTATACCTTCAGCAAATCCACAGACAATATAAATGAATTTGAGATACAAAATGGAACGAATTAGGCAGACTGGTAAGAGAGAGTTACATCCCTTCCGACAGCAGCGTGCAGTAATCCAGCCAAAATATTTCAGAACTAATTACTCTCCAGCCTTCTAATCCCTGGCAGAGAAAAATACCCCACCCCATATATTTTTGGGAAGTTCATTGGAAGCATCTGTTTAAGATGTTGTTAATCCTTCGTGGCAAACTCATTGGCTGGGTGATAATGAACCAGCCCTGGTTGTGCTCAGCGTGCTGAGACCTAAACCTCATCTTGCTTAAAGCTGATTATTTCTTACAAAGGGGCACAACTCAATCCCTTTTCTTCTTGCTTTGCTTTTGTTTCTTCTGGTGAGAACTTTTCATTCCTCCTTCGCTTTTCCAGCCGGCAGCTGGCAGCAGAAAATGGCTTTAATCTCAAATTTCGGGATCAATATGGAAGGGCACTATTGATTTTGGCACACCGGGATGACCCCCAGGGGTCCACTGCAACCACTGAGGACTTTTGATGTTTCTGGACCTTCTTCAAGTAGAATTTCTAACAACCTCCCACCCTCCTGAAGCTCAGCCAGGAGGAGTTTGCTTTGCTGAGCAGCAGCACAGCAGGGCCCTGGCATGATCCAGTGGGGAGGCGTCTCCCTCTGGAGCTCAGAGCAAGGGAAGGGGAAAACACCCTCGTGCCTCAGACAGGTTAAAGAAACCCATTAGAACCCCATTTCTGTGGAAGAACACGGTGCTGAAAAAGCAACCAGGCCGTGTCTCCACCCAGGTCCTGCCATCTCTCTTCCAGGAATATTTGCCAGCACCTTAAATCCCAGACTTCCTCACTTTGGAGTGCCTGACTTGAGTTCTCTTGGACCATCTGGGTTTCTCTGCGATTTTCAGAGATATTTTGGAGAGGTCTGGATTCAATTCCTCTAATGGCCCAGCTAAGATCACTCCTGCACTTTGGGGTGAGTTTGGGATGCTGCCCAGAGCAAACAAAAGAGGAGCTGTGGGGTTTTTCTTTTTTCTTTTTGCTTTTTTTAGGCCTATAAATTTGACGAATTTCAGATTTATGCTTGTAGAGTCTGTACAGTTTTTTATCTGATTAAAGAGGGATGAGGAAGGAAATGGATTGCTTGGAGCTGCCAGGACAGCATCCATCTCTTCCTCCAGAGTGCCACCGGCCTGGGACAAATTAAAAGTCCTCCCAGTGCTCAGTTTTTCACATTTTGGAGGTCGCCTACACCAGGATTCCACGAGTCACCAAGTTGAGGGCCTGTCTCTCCCTCCAGCAGCCCTAAAATATGTGACCACCCTGAGGAGAGCAGATGTGAGGCTGAAATGTGTCCCATCAGGTCTGTCTGCCAGTCAGATATCCAAGGAGAGGAGGAATCATTTTTCCTGCCTCCAAAAACTGTCTCAAGACACTTAAAAATGAGGTTTTGCAGGAGTTGGTCTCAGGTCTAGTCCTGCAGAACACTTCTAGGGGATGGGGTGGAGGCTTCCCAAACTGTGTGGTTTGTTCTGCTGTGGGACTGTAGGAACAGGATGGCGGGGTTTGAACACAGAGGGATGCTGATAACGTAATAAAAAGGCCTGAAAATAAAAAAACAGAACAGAATTTAACAGGGATAAGGGCAAAGTCTCACAGAGGGACCGCAGGGATGAGATCCTGTCTGCCAATGGCAACTGGAAAGGTGTGGGGGATGTTCCCATCAGGAACAGCTCTTAATCACCAACTTCCCATGGCTGTGAAGAGGGTCTGGATCCTTCCAGGGATGTAAAACAGGGAGGCCAAACCTGTAGAATAATTGAGCTGGGCAGGGGTCCCCAGGCACTCTTCCCCAGATTCCCCAAGGATGTGGATGGAGGGAACCAAGGGGGGCAACAGAGAGGTAAAAGATACACTAAGGAAGGAAAAATTGAGGGAATTGGGGGTGGTTAATCCACAGAAGGGAACCCTGCAGGGAAAACGTGCCACACTATGGGAACACAATTTTAGCGTGGGCAAAGCAGAGAAGGTTCGGTTCCGTGGGTCCAGGGAGGAGAACGGGGCGGGAAGTGCAGCACGTTCTGGGGAAGGGACATGTTTGAAGGATTGGTGTGTCTTGCAGGCAAAAATATCTCCATGTTGGTGGGTGGAAGTGGAGCAGAAACACTGAATGATTCCTCTAAATATTGGTCCAAAATTATTACTTTATTCTTTTTACAGGAGAGCCTTCCATTTTTGTAGTTTTCCTGACCTTTTTCTTCTGAAGAGGAAAACCGAGCCCAAACTGTGCAAACTTTGCCTTGTGACACACTGAGATTGGCAACTTGGTTTCCTGCCTTCAAATCATCTTCGTTGTGCAGCTAAAATAAACCAAAACAATGCTGGGAGGGGGCGTCTTTTCCTTTTATTTCAATTTGGAAACCCAAGATGAAATATTTCCACTGGCCCGAGCAGCACCACCACCAACTGTTCCACATTCCCTGCTCACTAAAATGTGCTCAAGCGTGGCCAGACTCCTGCTGGGAGTGGGATGGAGGGGGAGAAGAACCAGTCTGGATCCTGCAGCTCATCTTGGGGTGGAGGAGCTGCTCCTGCCACGCTCCCTGGTCCAACAGAAGGTTGAAAATTTGCTTTTTCTGTGTGTTCTGGAGTTAGTGAGAGCAGTGTCTAGAAGTTTCTGAGCAGGGAGATGGCCTGTAAGCGTTTTTTTGTGAGAGAAGATGTGTATGTGGCTGGCAGAGGGGCTTTCACTCACACCTCACTGATCAGGGCTCTTGCAGTTGCTTGGGAAAGAGTTTTTGGCATTTTGTGGCACTGTCAGGAGAAACTGAGCTGTTAATGATGGGTACAAAGCACCCTGTGTATGCCCAAGAGCAAAACTCATCCCAAATCCTGAGCTCTGGAGAGATGGGAAATCAGATGTAGGCATCTTCCTAAACCACAAGGTTTCTTCTGAGCTCTGGAAACTTTGTAGCCCAGAAAAAAAAAAGGCGAAGAGATAAGGAAGGGTTCCCTCCCAGAGCAGAACAATAAAGGCCACTCATTGATCATTTGAATTTCTTGCCTAATGAAATTGGATACAGTCTGAACCCCCCCTACGCCAAAGGCTAATTCATTTCCACGTTTGAAATGCATGTTATCAATTACTGACTGCAGATGTAATGATTTCCAGAGCTGCTTTGGATTCTGATACCAGAGCCTTTGAGGATTTATTGATGAGGAGTCTATAAAGTCAATTTTGAGCTGTGCATTCAATTCATCTCAGGAGTTTGCACCCAGCTCTTTGAGTCACAGCTCAGCCAGGCACATAAATATCTCCTTTTTCTCATCAGCACACTTTGAATCCTGTCTAAGTTCAAGAGTTGCTCCAGGAGGACCATCCTGCAAGGACGTGGGGTGAAATGCAGCAGTGTCACAGAGAAGATCATCACCCTCTGCTGCCCAGTTTGGAAGTCAGAAATGCCCACAGGGCCTCTCCAGGCTCCAATATTTGTGAGTCCTTAGAGATCTCTGATAATTACCCGACACTGATTCAATGAGGGCAGAACCTGAAATGCTCCCCAGCTTTGCTCTCAAGAACAGTTGGATTCCCAAAGCTGAACCATTAAAAGGCCTCTACCTGATGCAAGCAGCAAGAGCAGCAGCTTTAAATCTGAATATCTGATTGCTTAGACCCCAAATGTGCGCCTGAGTTGGAGATGTTCTCACAGGAAGCCATGACAGCACCAAGAGGATCTGTCCCGCCCTCATGGCCTCCACATTCTGCAGAAATGGTTTCAGAGCCATGTTTTTTTAGATTTTTCATCTCTGACTGACACATTTACAGGCTCATGTCTCAGGGTGACTCTGAGAATCTCCTGTGGCACTGCTTTAGCCTGAAGCAAGTGACAAAGCCACAACTTTGGGATATCAGGGTGGGTACCAGTCCCAACTTATCCATGGAAATGCTTGCAGCATCCTGGGAAAACTGGGGCAGGTTTCCCTCTGGCTGGGGATTTGGGAGGGCAGTTTTAGGATTTTTGCATGCTTTTGACCAACACAAACCCTGCCTTGCCATCAGCTGTTTGCAAACCTTCCACCTGTGCCTGGCTTGGTCCCAGAGCCTCTGGGTTTCCCTTTCTCCCATTTGCACTTGGTGAAAGTGCTGGATTTGCCTCCCGTGGTCTGGCAGAGGGAAGGCCAACAATGCCAGGGCTTTTTGCTCCTCCTGAGCAGAAGGGTGGGGATTTATGGGGTTTCTGATGGCGCTGCTGTCCCAGCAGTGATGACTGAGGACCCCAGCACGCGTCCCTTTGTGCTCATCCATCCCACTGGGGACCTTCCTTAGGGACATCCTAGGCAGAGCCAGAGGTGCAGAAACTCCTGTGGGTAGATCCACTGGGCTCCTACTAAAGGAGTAAGATGCTGATTTAATTAGGAGAATGGGTTTATGGGTGATTATAAAAGAACAGATCCTTCTCATTCCCATAGCCGTGCATGGCAGCACGCTTTGTTTTCCCCTTTTTTCTTGTATCTTATAAACCCAGCTCCACATTTTCTTAAGAGGGAAAATTTATAGAGCCAGAGCTCCAATCATTATAAATCACGCAGAGCACACAAACACAAGAGGCGAAAAGCAAGCGAGAACATTGCAAATCATTCAGTGTCAATAATCTCCGTTGTTATTTGCAGCCAGCAAAGGAAATTGGACTTTTTAATATGTAACACATTAACCTGAGTGTCTGCCTAAATGGGGCTGCGTTTTTAATGTGTTGACATATTCACACAAGTGCTCTTTCTCTAATTCTCCCAACCTTAACATAACAATAATATTGTCAAATCATTAGCAGGCCCTTAAAGAAGGATTAATTCTCCCTAATGAAGCAGTGAGTTACACCCTTCGCTGTGGCCTGGCCACACTGAACCCAGGCATCCATCTGGGCACACCTGGGGCTGCTGGAGTTCAGGGTTATGGGAAGGCAAGTGGAGGGGAAGGGTGAAAACAGGAATTCCATCAGTTTGGTGGACTGGATTGCAATGACAGAGGCTAAATTCACGGAATCATGGAATCACAGAATGTTTTGAGTTGCAAGGGAATCTCATTCCAAGGGACAGGACACCTTCCACTAGCCCAGGTTTCTCCAAGCCCCTCCAACCTGGCCTTGGACACATCCAAGGGCAGTCACAGCTTCTCCAGGCACCCTGTGCCAGGGCCTCACCTCCCTCACAGGGAAGGATTCCTTCCCAGTATCCCATCCAAACCTGTTATCTGTCATTTTGAATCCATTTTCCTTGCCTTGTTATTTTTCCTCTGATGATGTGGTTTATTGCCAGTGGGGAGGATTTGTGCCCCTGATGCCATGGGATGAAGTGTGAATGTTCTGACCATGCTGCCATCCCACTCCAATTCCCTGGATCTTGTGCCCAGCTCCAACATTCCCCTTGCAGGAGTCACAGAGGGGGATGAGGAGAATCTGGGATTCAGGCAGGGTGTGACCCAGCTTAACAAAGCCCAGCAGAATAAACCACATCTCTGGAGAGAGGAGGGCATAAAGGTGATGCCCCTGAATACTCAGGGAATGAACACTGGGAGTTGCTTCCCACAACTGTACTGGAGAAGCAGGGAGTGGTCAGCTCTGCTCGCCCCACTCCTCCCGTGGCTCTCTTTATTTTGCTGCATTTTTCCCTGGTTTAATATGGAGTTTTTACGGGCAGAATGTGCTCAGGATGGTGCATAATGGGCCCAACTGTGCAGAAATGTCATGCATGCGAAATCTATGCAAAGCCCCTGCTATGCTTTTGCCTGAATCAATTTAAAGAAGACGCTCCATAAAACAGGATAAAGCCAGATTAAGTGCATACAAATGAGGCAGCCCAGGCAAGGCTTTCAGAATTTGTTGGAGACAGATGGAATACAAATGGAGGCAGGAATTGCACCGGTGCATGTGTAAAACTCACTTGGCAGATCCACCCAGGGAGGTGGAGGGGAGAGAAGCAGCCTAAGGAGAAGTCCCCTCTGCAGAGGTCACCTGCAGGCAGTGAGGACAGTGAGGCAGGCACGAGGCCCATCTTCCTTCCCAGCTACGTGGTCTTGGATTTTCCAGCAAATTCCCTGGAAAGCAGCGCAGCTTTGTGTGGCAGCTTGGTGAGGAACAGAGGCATTGCACGAATTCAGAGGGGGGGACAGCCCATTAGCAGCGCTGCCCGGTGTTATTTGCTTTGCTTCCACATTTATTTGATAGTCCCAGATCATTTTCAGCTCCCAGCCCGCTGCAGCTTTTCCCCTGCCAGCGTGAAACAGGCTCCACAGGATGGTGATGCCATTCGTGGCCAGGCTGGGATGCAAAATATCCTGTGAAATAAAGTGAGCAGATTGGGAACTTCTGTTCTCGTCAGCTGAGAACAAGGGAAGTGCACGGAAAATTGGTGAAAGGGAACACTTCTTTTTTTTTTTTTCTTTTTTTCTTCTTTTTTTCCTACTCAATTAGCTGCTCGAAATCAGTGCCAGGAGATTTTGCTGAGGCTGAAAACTTGGCAGACTGCAGACACTGAACGGGACGTTTACATGGGTGACAAGAACACCTTGGGACAGGGATTTAGGGAGCCCCAGCAGGGGCTGTAATCCACAGCCTTAACTCAGTGAGAGTTTTTTGCATGAAATTCCTGAAGAAATGTGGTTCCACCACGGCTCTGCCAGCCCATGTCCATGTGGCAGCCTTTGGGCTCTTCCTTCAGTGAGTAATTTCTGTGTTTTCTGGCCATGGGAATCACAGAATGGTTTGGGTCGGGATGGACCCTGGATATGATCCAGCTCCCAAGCCCTGCCATGGGCAGGGAACTTTCCACAAGAATTGGAAGTGGCCCCAGGCTCTGTAACTCAAAGGTAACTCCCTTTCTGGAAGAGCTGTGGAATATCAGCCCTCAGGTAGAGATGAAGGTGCTCTGCCAGTGGCTCCTGAGAATATCCCAGTTCATCCCTGCCTGGATATTTTGCTAAATCAGGAGGCAGACTCTGAGCACTGCAGTATCATGGAAACAGTCCATGTTTTCCTTGGGTACTTTGGGAAAACAGCGTGTCCTTGGGCTGCTGGGGAGAAACTCGCTTGGAAAGGGAGCTCAGAGTCTCCAGGCTTGGAATCAGAAGTAAAAACCCCTGTGAGGAAGAGCTGCTGCTGTGTTTTGGGCATGTCCCAAGGAAGTAAAGGCTGGTGGAGACAAGGGTCTGCCCCAACCGGCACCAAAACCCATCTGTTCTTCTGTTTGGGGGCATATTTTAGGGAAAATTTATGCTGAATCTACTTAGACAGTCCTAAATATTTCATTGGCACTAGTGAAGATATTCCCATAGCTTCAAACAAAGCATATGGCCCTAGGAGGGAAGAGGAATTAGAAGTAATGATGATTAAACTCCAAAAAATATCTCCAGTCCCTTTTCAGCCAAAAAAAAAAAAAAATCACACCCCTATAAAACAAAAAAAAAAAAAAAAAAAAAAAAAAAAAAAAAAAAAAAAAAAAAAAAAAGAACATTTAATACTGATTATTTCAGGAAGTTAAAGAATACAGAAACTTACGTAACTGGCCAGTCTGGACTTATTTTGAGGCTACATCTCAAATCCTGGGGTCAGTTTTGGGCCCTGTATGACAAGAGGGACACTGAGGGGCTGGAGCGTGTCCAGGGAAGGGAACGGAGCTGGGGAAGGGCTGGAGCCCCAGGAGAGGCTGAGGGAGCTGGAAAGGGGCTCAGCCTGGAGCAAAGGAGGCTCAGGGGGAACCTTCTGGCTCTGCACAACTCCTGACAGGAGGGGACAGCCCAGGGGAGGTCGGGATCTGCTCCCAGGGAACAGGGACAGGAGGAGAGGGTTCCTCAAGTTGAGCCAGGGGAGGTTCAGGCTGGACATTGGGAGGAATTCCTTCATGGAAAGGGGGATCCAGCCTTGGCACAGCTGCTCAGGGCTCTGGTGGAGGCACCATCCTTGGAGTGATTTCAAAGCCCTGTGGATGTGGCACCCATGTGGATGGGTCAGTGATGGCCTTGGCCTTGGCTGAGGAAATGGCTGGGCTCGGTGAGTTTACAGGGCTTTTCCAACATAAACAATTCTATGATCCTGGGATTTTGTGTGGTGGTTGTTTGTGAGATGTTGTTTTTTGTCAAACTGTTGTTCAACTATTCCATCCTTGGAGACAAACTTCACGTGGCAAAAAAACACCTGGAAAACTCTTCATGGGTGGGAGTTCACATGCTGATGGTCAGAACCATGTGGCATTCATTCCCACTAAAAACTGGGAGCTCTCACAAAGCTTGATTTTCCAAGTGTGAAAAACCGTTCCTGGTCTTCCAGAAGTTATTTTTCCTCAGGAAAACTGGGAGATGAAACCACACAGGCTGGGGAACCACTCCCTATGCTTTTTATTTGTGTTTTTCTCTGTATTCCCTCAGACAGCTGTGCCAGGGACACAGCCAGGTGTTATCCTGCTCAAAAACAGGGAGCTCCTGGGGTCTGGGGGGGTGGCTCCATCAGCCAAGGGCTGCAGGGGCTTGGCTGGGCAGGAGAGAGGAGAAATCCCTTCCACCTGTGCTGTAGCTCTTGCTGTTTCAAGCTGAATAATTCAGGGTTTGGATTTTAATGAAGGTGTCTGTGGTGCTGACAATTTCCCTGCTTCTCCAGAACAACAAACCCTTCATTTAAACCTGAGGTGAGTCTTGGCTGCGAGCCTGAACTGCTCCTTGTTGATTCGGGGAGTATGCAGAGATGCTGAGGGTGGCCAGGAGAGCTCCTGTGGACTCCTCCAAGCAGGTTCAGAGCCCTTGCCAGGCTCAATCTGCTGCCCTTTGCTTCCTGCCCTGAGCAGGAGAGTGCAAAGTGGCCCCTGGCACTCAGGGTGCAGCATCATGGAGATTCTTCCTTAGTCCAGGCCAAAGCTTCAGGAGCCAGAGACTTGGTGTGGGGAGTGTGTTGGTGGCTTGGCTCCCTGTGGACTTGGAAAAAAGTGCCTGTGTCCCATTTCACAGCTCCACAGTTCAGGGGTGGGATGGGAAGCCCATCCCTGTCCCCTCCTTCCACGGGTGAACCACAGCCCTCAGCCACCCTCAGTATTCCACACACAGGGAGGCTTTGGGAAACCTTTGATCTTTCTCTTTTCTCCTTACCAGGATGCTTCCAGTCCTCCTCTGCCTCCCCCTGCCCAAGAGGATTCCCATCCTTCCCAGCTCTCCCAATCATGTTCCATCAAGGGACACTGTTTCCCAGTGAAATCTCCTATAACTTTGTTAGGAGTATTGAATGTAATTCTGGCAGACTTGTTTTTCATTGAAATATTCTTTTCCTCAGCATAAAGGATTTTTAGAGAGATTTTTAGACTTCGATTTCATTTGATGAGCTGTTTTCTTGCCAAAAAAAATAAAAAGGAAGGAAAGAGAGGGGAGAGAGAGAGATGGATTTGGAACGTGAAAAAAGTAATGCTCCAGGATTTTCTCCCTGTGACATGGTTCCCTTGGGAATTACCTCGCTGTTTCATTTCCATGTTTTTTATTGCCCAGCCTCTCAGAAATAACATTTCTTTGTTTAACAGCTGACCCAGCCAGGAATGCAAATCCAGGTTGCTCTGGGTCTGCATCACCTTGGGTCGGAGCAATGCCCGTGCCCTGGGCTCCTGCTGCAGCTCAGCACAACCAGAGAGGGCTTTGAGATTCCTTGGGAAGGACAGCAGAGGGAAAGCAGGGAATGTGACAACCCAACAGAAAATAAATTACATTCCCTGGCTTTTGTGCAGAGGACAATGAGAATACACATGGGGTGGAATGTCCCCAGAGAGCCGGAATCAGAGCAGGGCATAAAGTGAGTCCAGCCATGTCCAGGCATCCCTTGGGATAAATACCCCATGAAACAGCGATTGTGAAGGAAAGGAGCAGACATTCCATGCAGGACATTCCAAGGGACTTTATACATCCCTAAGAAGAGATAATTCAGAACTTTCCTCCCAGACCCAGGAACTGCTGTGCTGCCAGACAGCCAAACCAAGGGACAGCTGCCATGTCAGACACGTTTCCTTCCTGATGGAAGCTTCTGGAGTCCAATTCCAGCACCCTCATGATTCCAGACAGCTCACAATTAGGACCATGGCATCATGGAATGGTTTGGATTGGAAGGAAACTTAAAAATCCTCTCATTCCACCTCCTGCCATGCGCAGGGGCACCTTCCACCATCCCTGGCTGCTCCAAGCCCTGTCCAGCCTGGCCTTGGATACTTCCAGGGATGGAGCAGCCACAGATTCTCTGTGCCAGGGCCTCAGCACCCTCGCAGGGAGGAATTTCTTCCCAATATCCCACCTAAGTTTCTCCTCTTTCAGTCTCCATGGGCTCATTAGAGCTGACAAGGCACAAAGGATCAGGGCCTCTCAAGCTGTGGCTCTCTGTCAGCTCCAGGATCCTGCTGTAAAGCTGGTGGTGTCCTGATAAATCCTCTGTTCCACATTGTACCTCAGGGAAGGGAATTTAGGCACCACAGGAATGGTTAAAACAAAGTTTATGAGGGAGCCCCGGAGCTTCCCTGAGCTCTACAGAGCAGCAAGGGGCAGAGGAATGAGAGATTTCACTTTCAAGGGCCTTAACAGGCCCCTGTTCTTCTTAACAGGGAAACATGCCAGGGATATATTCCATTAAATTCCTATAAATTCCATTGTAACAGCTGGAAGCTGGTGCCTAGAAAGGTTAATGAGTAAAAATTCTGGGCCCAAATCTGGCTCTTCCAGGTGTAGATGTGGTGCCTGAACTGGCACATCTTCCTTCCCACCGAAAAACGTCTGGACCTGGGGAAGGTGGCACTCTTGCCTTCCCAATAAGGAGGAGGCAAATTATAAATTATCCTGGTGAGAATGGAGCCATCACCTTGGAGCTGAATATCCTGTGGAGAAGAAACTCCCACTCTCCCTGTCACTAGCATGAGGCTCACTGTCATTCCCCCCTTTTTAAACTGCAGCTTTGAAATAGGAATGTGTGAACTGAGCTGCTTTAGTCCCTGTTTGGTTAATGGAGAGTGTATCCCACTCCATCCCAGAGCTTCCCTCAGCCTGGGGCAGCTGGAGCCAGGACACCCTGAAGGTCCCAGTCCTGCTCCAGTCCTGCTTGTGGCAGATCCCTGTGGAAGAACAGAAACCATTTCAGGAGCTGTGTGTGGGGAAGTGAAGCCTTGCTTTCCTCCTGCAGCAGCAGCAGCCTGGAGCTCCTCTGAATGCTCATTTGCAAAGTCATCCTTGGTCATTTATTCTGGAACCTGCTGGGGAACAGCTGCTCCGATGAGAAATGTGGCAAATCCTCCACGGGGCTCTCCAGACTTGGGGCAGGGGATTTTTGGCAAACAGAAGAAGGAACAGGTGAAGGTGACAGGAGCTGGGGGTTTGGACACAGAACAGCCAGAACCACGCACAGCTGTGGGGCTGGAGCTTTGCTCAGGGGTGCTGGTTGGAGAATGAGTCCATCAAAGCACAATTCCTTTGGGATTTATCCTGCAGTGAGCATTTCAAGTTTTGCTGCTGCCTCCTCCTTCTTGGCCCACACTCAGCTGTGCAGGCCCAGCAGGCTCTGAGGGGTCCAGGGAAGGTCAGAGTTTGGTGTCCAGGTGCCCAGCAACACCAGCTTCCCAAAGAGGCTCAGGGAAACCTTCTGGGAAAGGAGAGGAGACCTGGCTCCTGTGAGAAAGGGCTGTGTGGGGAGTGTGTGGGGAGGATCACACCCCACAGGGCCTCAGGTGAGGCACCTGAGAAGAGGAAATCCCACTGAGGTTCTGGGACAGCCCCATTGTTTAAATGTACAAAATACTTTTGTGTCTCCAATTTGGCTGGGAAAGTTCTCAGTTTGGCTGGGAAAGACCCAACTCCATTACTGTGCTCCTCATTAGGAATGAGCATTACTAAAAACTCGGAGGTCTCCAACAGGAATCAAAGATCAAGAGAAAAGTAGAAGGCCTGGAGAGATGGAGACTGAGATCTCTGAAGGTCCCGTGCAGTTCAAATTCAGTTTCCAGCCTCAGCCATGAGAGCAGCAATGAGGCTGGGGGCTGCTGGTGCCCACTCCAGGCGCTGGCTGTGGGTGGGATGGGGTCAGCAGGGGGTGCAGGGATCTGCACAGCTCTGGGAAATGACTTCAGCACACACCCTGTGTAGGAAAAAGATGCTGGGAGTGCATTCCTGCTACCTCCAGGGCCTCTCACGAGGGTCAGAGCTGTGCACAGCCAGAAATCCCAGCTCGTGGTCTCTCCAAGTGCATCTGCAGGATTGCTGTGCTGCACTGTGAGACCCCACCACGCTTCCAGAGGCCCTGCTGGAAAGGAATTGCCCCCCTCCATCCCTAGGAGTGCCCAAGCCAGGTCAGACAGGACTTGGAGCAACCTGGGATAGTGGAGGGTGTCCCTGCCCATGGCAGGGAGTGGAATCAGGTGGTCTTTAAGGTCCCTTCCCACCCAAACCACTCCATGATTCTACGGAAGGACTGCAGCGGCAGGTCTGAGAGCCACCCCAAATTTGGGCAGCTGGAGGGAGCAGAGGGGGGAAGCAGTGAGGCAGAGCAGATAAAGATTTGCATGAACAAAGGAGTTCTATTTTCTGTTCGGGTTTTTTTGTTCCCCAAAACAAAGGAGAGACTGAAGAGCGCCTGTTTAATTTGCGAATTTCACAGCTTCGTCTCGCACAAGAGAGGGGGGAAGGAGCAACAAAAAGCCCAACAACAGGCATGGAAAGAGCCCCAAGTATTAATGGCAGCTGATCAATAACTAATCCGCAGTGTTCCAGTTACCAACTTGATGGAGAAAATTCACGGTGCTTAAGTAATTCCAACTAATCTTAATGAATGCCTCCATGCCTACATGCCTGCAGAGCTCTGTGAAATTTATAGAAAAATGTCATTTCGGCTCTCTGAATATTTTTTTTTCCCCTCACAGTCATCAAAGGAGCATAAAAAATGCTCTTAGAAATCTGCTATCTCTCCCTGCCAGATGAGGGCTTCAAAAGGCGAGCACTCATTTTTCAGTCGTAAGCAGGGAAGATTATGAATACATTATCTGGTTAACATTAAAAAAAAAAATTCAAAACACCCAATTTTACATTCTTACTTATTTATCCCGTGCCTCTGTCCCCTTTGTACGCCTCACCCTCTTCCCCGCTGAAGAAAATAATGCCAAGTAGACAAATCAGCTACAAGTAGGGAAGCGGTGATACATATTTTTGTTCTATTTTTATTTGGCACTACTTCGGGAAAATTTCAAAGGGAAAGGAAGATCAATATGGTGGGTTTGAGCTTCCTCTGTCTTTACCTGCTAAAAGCTGATGAGTTCCTCTCAAGTTTGGGAGCAGCCTGCAGGAGAAGCCTCTGCTAAGCTGCCAGCGAGCCGGCGAGGACCTCTAAGGGGAGCAGAAGTGCGAGGGGAACGAGCTTTGTAGAGACAGAAAGGACGGATGGAGAAGCTGGTGATTTTCCAGAGGAAGTTTCTTTTCCCCTGGGAAGTCTAAGGTAGGGTCTTGGCATGGGAATGGAGGGAGCAGTGACAACCAGGATGGGATTTCTGGGGAGGCATGGCCAGGGGGGAGGATGGAGACAGACTCCATCCCCTGTTGTGTTGATTCAGGTCCCCCTGATCTAGATGAACACCCCAGTTCTGGTCCCACAACAAGGAATCATGGAATCATGGAATAACCTGAGCTGGAAGGGACCCACAAGGATCCAAGTCCAACCCCTGGCCCTTTACAGACACCAAAATATTCCCACCCTGTGCATCCCTGAGGGTGTTGTCCAAATGCTCCTTGGAGCTGTGCCCATCCCCTGGGGAGCTGTTCCAGTGCCCAGCACCCTCTTGGGGAAGAACCTTTCCCTGATATCCAACCCAAACTCCCCTGACACAGCTCCAGCCATTCCTTGGGGTCCTGTCCCTGCTCACAGAGCAGAAACTGGAGCTGCCCCTCAAGAGGAATGTTGGGACTGGGATGAGCTCTGCCCTCAGCCTCCTCCAGCTAAACAGGCCAAGTGCCCTCAGCTGGATGAGGAACTGGTGTGGGAGGTGTGGCCCCAGTGATACCCAGGAGCATCTGGAGAGGGACACCTGGCACCTCACTCATCCCTCACTTCAGGCTATTCCAGCTCCCCAGGTCACTCACCCACAGCCTGAGAGAGGCAGGAAGGAATATTCAGCATAATTAATTTTAGTATGCCCATGCTCCCATCGGAGAATCCTCTTTCCCCTTCCCAGCAGGGCTGCCTGCCCTTGCTGGGCAGTTGTGTCCATGCAACTCTTCCCACTCACTGGAAATTCCTCACATCAAAAGGGTCCCTATTTCTCCTCCATTTCCCTCGGGGTCCAGCTATGACTCTGTCATAAATTGATGTACAAAGTATGAACAGGAAGATTTTTTTAGAACAACTTCAACAATCTTTGTAGTTCATAACTAGGCATGCAGGGGTTTTATTAATTTAACAGTGTTATTCCCCTTATGAAATATTCATCCCAGAGGATTTCTGTGCACATGAAGGTTTTGAAGAAATTGATCTGCAATGCAGCTACTCCTTTAAAAGAATGATTTCTTTATTATCTCTGCCTTTCAGTGCTACTCTATATCTGAGCAGTGCCTGATTAAATGTGTGATCAATCTCAGGAAAGCAAACAGATACATTTTTAATTGGGGGTGAATTTACTGTGTGGGAGGAAGCGTTTGGTGAGCCCAGCCCTCTGGAGGCTTTGCTTTGCCAGCTCCTCCTCTGGCATCCTTGCAAGCCATTGGCTTCCCAAGCCCTTGGAGATGCCTTCACCCCCCTGGAATCACCAGCTCAGCTGATCCAGTGTCATTCCATCAGCTGATGGAGATGGAGCTGCTCTTGGGCCCTGATTCAGCAGAGCCATTAAACAGGCTCTTCTCCCAGGGAGCTGAGCCCTGCTGGCTTTGGTTCCATTGCCTCTCCCCACATTCCTGAGCTGTTTTCCAAATATCCACAAAATCCACTGGTGAGTGCTGGCCTGTCCCCTCTGGGCTGGCTCGGGTGGGCAGTGACAGCTGGGTCCCATCCTGCCACGAGAGCAGCCCCATGGGATGGAACATCTCCTGAGGTGCTGCATCCAAGCAGGGATCCCTAACACGAATTCCAGAGTCCCAGAATGGTTCAGGTTGGAAGGGACCCTAAAGCCCATCCATTCCCACTCCCTGTATGGGCACGGACACCTTCCACTGTCCCAGGCTGCTTCAAGCCCCAGCCAACCTGGCCTTGGACACTTCCAGGGATCCAGGGGCAGCCACAGCTTCTCTGGGCAACCTGTGCCAGGGCTCATCCCCCTCAGAGGGAGGAATTCCTTCCCAACATCCCATCCAGCCCTGCCCTCTGGCAGTGTGCAGCCATCCCCCCTTGTTCTGTCTCTCCATCTCTTGTCCAAAGTCCAGCTCTGGCTCTCTTGGAGCCCCTTTAGGCACAGGAAGGGGTTTTAAGGTCTTCATTTCTCCCGGCTGAGCGCCCCCAACTTGTGTAAATAAAGATTGGAATTTAAAGATTGTGAAAAGAGCAGAAACTGAAGTTATTTTTGTACCCTTCCCAGCAAGATCCTTCCAAGTGCTGCCGCAGCAGGGCACTGGGATAAGGAGCCATCAGACACGGCTGTCAGGGAAACTGCTCAAGCAGCCAAACTCTGCAGCCCCTTTTAGCCTGCCCTTGGTCCTTCCGAGGCATTTGGAGATGGAGCACATGGCTGTGCTCAGAAACGATGCAAGGACGATGTGCCTTGGGCATGAAGAGGGAGGTGCAGCCCAGCTGACCCCTCCTTCCCCTCGGGTGTCCTGCTAATCCCCTGCTCTCCATGGTCCAGCAGCATCTCTGGCTTCACCCACAGCACTGCCCGGTGCCACATGCTCTGTCCCCACTGTTATGAATAAAAAGTCAGAATTTCCTCTTGTTGATGTTATCTGTTTTAATGGTAAAAGTTAAAGTTCACAATTTCTGTAATGTGTTGTATTATCCCAGTATGTTCCAACTCCAATTACCCAAAAAGCTGTAAAACCCCCTGTTACATCCCTGGTTTATCAATCCTGTTATCCCCTATCCCCAGTGTTTCTGTAATCCCTCTTTAACCTCTCATTCCACCNCCAACCTCAAGACTGTGTCAGGAAAAGGCAGAGCTGTCTCTCCATCGAACTTTTAAAAGATTTGCCCTGACCAGAGTAGTCCTAGAAGGACATCACACCCCTGGACAACAAGCTTATCCAGCTCTTCCTGAGCATTCCCGTGAGGATCGAAGCCCCAGCTCTGCCTGAGGGCAGAGCTGCCTGCACTCCTCCTCCTCTGCATCATCCGAGGGAGCAGTGGCGGTGTGTGCGACCCCTCGAGCCCCCCCCCCAGAGCTGATTCCTTAGTAAAGGCCATACAAAAGGAGTCTGGGCTCCTGGCCCTGTTTACCTCACCCACCACACCTGGCACTCCGTGCCCTCCCACCCGGCTCCCTCCAAGCCGCCCTGCTCAGCTGGGATGCCCCAGGCAAAGGCTCAGACTGCACCTGGAGGCAGGTGAGGGCTGTCCTGGGGTGCAGCACCCGGCTGGCCCCGTCCCACTCCGAAGGCCCTTAGGTAGGGACATGTCCCCGTCCCTCCCGCCCTGCTGGCCGCCCGTGTCCCCTCCGTGCCGGGGACGCTGCTCCGATGTCACCGGGCCCCCGGAGGAGCCCGGGGCAGGGCTGGGGGTGCCAGAGGCTGAGGCCACGTCCAGCCCGGGCACTGCTCAGTCTCGCAGTGTCCCCTGGTGTTCGCAGACACAGCTCCGAGCTGCTCCCCGCGGGATCTGCCCAGGGACATCCGGGAGGGGCATCCCCGTGAGCTGGGGATGCTGCCCAGCCCCTCTGCCGCCCTCAGAGCCACCCCCAGGGACACCAAAAAGGGCACTGAGCCACCATTTGCTGTGCAATCCCTCCCAAAATGGATATAAAAACAATTCCAAGTGATCCCACACAGAAAAGCGGGAGGAATTTGCCTTTCAGTTTGGACTCCAGTGGATTTGAGGAGTTGTGACCGTGTTGGGCCTGTTTGCCACCCCACAGTCACCCTGAAAGTCTGAATTCACCCAGATGGGATGGGGACACAAATCAGGCCCTATAACCCCAGAAGGAAAATACGAATGGCTCTTCCTTGGTTTTACATTGGGTATAAAATCTGCAGGGAGGTGAGAAACAGGGAAATGCTGGAGAATTGGTGCTGGAGCAAAGTATGGTTGAATTAAAACCAATAATGTATAAATAGATCCAGAGAAATTGAGGTTTCATTCATTCCTCTTTCCTTTTCTAGAGGGTCAGTACCCTCCTGGAGCCATCCAAGCTGCCTGGCAGGGAGTGGGAAGCTGAAAAAAAAACCAAATAAATTATTATCAAGGTCGGAGAAATCCTGCAGTCTTCAAAGAAACTGCTTAAAGACAGAGGAGCTCTACCTGGCCAAAGGATTTAACAGAAAAATGCCAGCCTTGAAATCCACTATATTTATAAGCCCTCTGACTACAAAAGAGATTGGACACTTTTGTTACCCGCCAACGTCATTTTTGGGGGTATTTTGGAAGCTGCAGAGGAGCAGGAACATCCAGGCCTCCCAGTTTAAGGAATATATCCTCTGTAATTCTCTAGATGTATTAACACAGCTGATTTTGGTGTTTAAAACAGTCCCTGTACACTAAATATTGAGGCCCTCCAAGGCCAAACCCCTCAGATTTTCTGAAAAATGTGTTGATCTTTCTCTCCACACAGGATCGACTGGGGATAAATATGGGAGAGATTCTATAGAGCTTTGGCATAATAATTATAATAAAAATCCCAAGGAATTGTCTTGTTATCCAGCACAACTCCCTGACCTCAGCACTTCCTACAAGGCTGCGCTGTATTTAGCAAACATGCTGTGGGATTTTGCTGGAAGATAAAACTGACTGGACAGATATGGGAGTCAGTGAGTTAAAAGGATGCTCATGAATAGAGTGAACATCCAGGGATGAAGGGATTATCCCAGGTAAAAATCCATCTGAAACAACGCCGATGTTAAACGCAGTTATCCCAAATGACAGGCATTAACCTGCTGAAATTGCACCACAGAATATGAATTATGTGGAATATCCTGAACTGGAAAGGACCCACATGGATCATCCAGCCCAGTCCAGGACGTCCCAGATTCCCACCCTGTGCCTGAGAGCATTGTCTAAATGCATTCCAATATTTATCCGACTGCCAAAGCCAGTTTGTTACGTTTTAGCTTCAAAATTTCACCTGAGTAAATCAACCGTTTAATTTTATTCTTATTTCTGCCTTTTTAGGGATAGAGGTAATTTACTGTGTTTGGGTTACCCCTGATGGAGACTTCTCTCAGATTGTTTGGTATTCCCTTTGTAACACAAATAATGACACCCAAATTTGTCTTGTTGGCTGGACACGCACACAAAACCACACCACAAAGGTGTGGATCTTAATCGCTCTCCCTAATTTCCTGTGCTTTAGCTGAATTCCCTTATTGTCTTCTCCTTGAAAAGAAAGCGATGACTGGGGGCATCCAGCATTTAGCACTGATAACGTCAAAAAATCCGCAAGGCAGGCATTCCTGGAGGGAAAAAAGAACGGCAGAGTGAAAAGACACAGAGGAGAGGCTGGAAATCCACCCAGGAGCTCCCACCTCCTCCCTGGAGAGCTTTCCGGCACATCCAGAGCATTTATTCCCCTTCTGCAGAGGCACTGCAGCAGTTGCAGCTCCTTCCAGGAGGTGGCAGGAAGATTTTTGCAGAGGAGGAGGAGAGGAAAGGTCGGAGAGAAAGATTGAAAGGAGGAAAGGATACACCTGGCAGGCAGCGATCTGAAACCCTTCCTACCCCTGCCGAGACGAGGGGGTGCTCAGGTTGGCAGGGACACCTTCCACTAGCCCAGGGTGCTCCAAGCCCTGTCCAACCTGGCCCTGGGACAATTCCAGGGATCCAGGGGCAGCCACAGCTGCTCTGGGAAGCCTGTGCCAGGGCCTCACCTCCCTCACAGCCAAGAAATCATTCCCATATCCCATTTAACCCTGCTTTCAGTCAGTTTGAAACCATTCCCCTTGTCCTGGCACTCTCCCCCGTGAGAATATTCTCTCTCCATGTTTATTGTTGGCTCCTTCAGTTCCTGGAAGGCGACAATTAGGTCATCCTGGAGCTCTTCTCTTCTCTTCTCTTCTCTTCTCTTCTCTTCTCTTCTCTTCTCTTCTCTTCTCTTCTCTTCTCTTCTCTTNTTCTCTTCTCTTCTCTTCTCTTCACAATTCCACCTCTCCTGGCCTCTCCTCCCAGCAGAGCTGCTCCATCATCATGCTGCTTCTTCTGGACTCACATCAGCTCCATGGAAGTGTAGAATTTAAGTGAAAAGAATCCTGACCCAGGCTCCTGTCTGATTCCCGGGGAGGGGAATAAATGGAGAATTTCCAAGAAGATTTGGGTGCCAAAAACATCTTTTGCTCTTCCTGGCTCTGTAAAGGGGACTGCACACCTGTATCCCTGCAATATCCAAAGGTGGGCAGGTGCACGGGAATGCTGTCCTGCAAGGACACGGATCGTGGTTTGATTTAAGAGGGACAAAACCCTATTGTTAATGCTGTTGTTGCTACTCCTGTAGTAGCATCAGGAGTTGCAAAAATGTGACTCAAGGTCTCATTCCCTCCAGCACAACTTCCAAGCACGGAGAGCTGCTGGAGCACTGGGATTTGCAGGATGTCCTCGGAGCTCACCCTCTCCACATACCCTGGCATTACAGCCCCAGGGAGATTTTCCCTGGGAAAAGAGCCCTCTTTTCAGAAATTGATTTTTGGCAGACTTTAGTGGGATATTATTGAAACCATTTGTAAAATTGCTGTGCTCTATTCCTCTCGTATCAGGCAGCAATTGGAGCAGTAGTGTGGAAATGAAACATTTCAATCTCCATTAATATGGATTGTTTCAGTCTTATTAAAACACTTCAAGAAGGTCAAAGCAAAATATTGTCGGGATATTTTTCTTGCTGAAGAGAAATGGGGATTTGCCTTTGAAATCCTGCATTAGATGACCTCGGGTTGGAAATCTGTACTTGCAGGGATAGAATAATTCCAAGTTTGGAGACATTTTAACCACGCTTCCTACCCATGGGTAAGAGATGTAAACTGGCTCTGGAAATCAGCCAGGAGGGGCTGCTCCTGGACTTTGGCCCAGCTGGGATTGCAGTCCATAGCCACAACTTCCAGATGGGACGTGGGTGGCTGGGGGGCACCAGGAGGTCAGTCGTGACTTTCTCAAAGCTGGAAGCTTTTGGAGGATGGAGGGAAACCAAACAACTGCCTTTGATCCACACTGAAGCCTTGGGTTTTAGCTTTAGTGTTTTTCAGATTCTCTGCTGCTTGGTGTTCATGTTAGGTGTTGGTAAGTTCTCTTCACAGGGGAGTTGGACAAAACAATCCCTGCCCAGCTGCAGAACCAAGGACAGCTGTTACCCAGAAAGCATCAACAATGGTGAAGGGAAGGGGCAAACCAGGGGGCTGAGACTGCAAAACCTGAACCTGTGGTTGGACACTTGACCCCAATGTGTGGATGAACCAAAACTTATAAAAGTGTAAAAACTCTTAACCAGGATCCATCTGGGATTCCACCTGGGCTGGGCTCTTGCACTGCCCGGGGTGAATCCTTTTGGGCCTTTCAATAAATATCTATTTTATTCCTTTTGCTCTGTCTAATCTCTCTTCCAGGTCAGCCTTTCTAGGCATCAACACAGAGAAGTGGGATCATTCCCCCAGCCAGAGCCATTTTGTAAATGGTCCAAAAAGTCTCCTCCCAAAAAAAGGATCATGGAATTATAGAATCATTTTGCTTGGAAAAGCCCTCCAAAACCATCAAGTCCAACCTGTGTCCCATCCACACCTTGTCCCCAGCCCCGAGCACTGAGTGCCACATCCAGGCCTTCTTCAGACACCTCCAAGGATGGGGACTCCAGCACCTCCCTTGGCAGCCCCTTCCAGTGCCTGACCACCCTTTCCATGAAGAAATTATTCCGATTGTCCAACCCAAACCATCCTGCAGGGCACAGTAGTAAATAACTGAACTGAAATTATTTGAACTAAAATTTCCTGGATGCACAGCACCCTAGGAACCTCAGTAAGCCAACAGGAATCCTGTTTTTTTCTTTCCACCTGCTTGGGGCTCTCCAAACCCCTTGAAGCTCCTTTAGATGTGTTTTTCCCAGGTCTGGTGAGCACTGCACAGATTATTTGGAGTGAGGATGGATTTTTGGACTGAGACATCCCAAATTAGGATGAAAGTCCAGGGCCAATCACTGGCCTCTCATTTTTTTAATATACTTGTAATAAACTCATCACTTTTACTGAAAATACTGGAGTTTTTCCTCACTTTATCTCTCTTCCTTTGTTGATCCCCTTGTTGGCTTCCACTCTCAAGAGAGAAAACATCTCTTTTAATTATTTAGCCTATTATTGGCATTAGTTGGCTCTGTTTTCTTTTGCAGAAAGCACCAGAAGCTCCTTCAAAAGAGCAGTATAATTCTGTAGTCAGGCTTTGCATTTCCTGATCATTAACAAACAGGGTTTTAGGAAATTCTGGCTTTTTTTGTCTCTTTATCATTGAATAGACAGCAAGAAACAGAAAAAAAACCCCTCTTCTCTCATCTCCTTTGAAAGCATTTAATACTTTCTCTTCACAGTTTCTCTTTGGTCCACGCCAAGAAAATATTCCTGCAAGGTCAGGTCTGCCAGGGAGGCCAAATGAAATGTTGGACCTCGGTGGAATTATGGGATCATCTGGACAGGCAATATTGGCCTTGGGAAAGAGCTTTGCTCCGTGAATTCATAGCTCTGGCTGCAGCCAGCGTGGTTTTAAAGGAATAAAACAACGGCTTTGAAGGGCCTTATCTACAACTAACACGCAGTGGTTTAAGCCTGAGAGACCCTGGGCTACTACATCTGGTGTCTTTTCTTCCTCCTCCCCACTTTCTGCTGGACTCAGCCTTGTTGGATTGGTTTCCCTTCCCTGGGAAGTGAGGGAAAATGGCAATTTTTGCCTCTGAAGTGACAGCAAACCTTCCTGCCTGAGGAAAACCAGGCTATGTCTCTGAAGGATCTCACAGGGACCATGGGCAGGACTGGCAGCCACAGATCTGTGTCCCCTCTCCTGGCCTTGTGCACCTCTCTGTCACCACATCACATTTATCACCCAAGCTCGGATAGAAAAATCCATCTTTTCCTTGGGAATCTTGCTTTAGTCTCCCAGCTAAAAGCACCCTGAGCTCTGCAGTAAATAAGGACAAAGCTGACACGGAAACTGAGTCATGAAAGGCTTGTGTGGGTCGGATTCCCACACCTTGCTCTGTGCTTGCTGAGGAGGGAACAGCTGCAATGGATTCCACAGGGAATGAGAGAAGAAACAAAGGAAAACTCCAAATCTGCCCAGAAACTCCTGAGCTTCCCAGTGCTAAGGATCCATTCAGTGTGGGAGTGATGAGGCAGCTCTGCATTTCAGGCACTCCTTCAGGGCTTTTTTTCCATCAGAAAAGCACTTTTGAAAGGAATATCCTGGTTTATTAATTCTGGGAAGAGCTGGGCAGGGGTGAGCTAAGCCTGGAAGCCCTGACTGGCCAGCATCCCATGGAATATCTGCTCAGGGCCTGCTTGGGGGGGAATGAATCAGGGAGCCAGGCTCTGGCCATGGTCCTTTTCCACACATGATAATTCCATTAGATTAACATTGGCTGCACGTTCTCATGGCAACTCTGAACCCAAACAATAACAACACAGAGGATGTGGGAATGGGGAGGGGGGGAAACTGTCCTGGAAATTCCTCTTTTGTGGAGAATGGGCCTTGGGAAGTGAAAGGAGAGCAGTAGGAGGCCAAGAGCTCCTCCTTCCCACGGGGCAGGATTATGGCTCTGCCCAGTCCCTGGTGGCAATGGGCACACTGGGTGAGACTGGGGGTTCTTCCAGCCTTGAGGATTCTGTGATTCCTTAAGGATTCTGTGATCCACAGGCTGCTGGCACAGCTCTGGCTCCCTCTGCCCCCTTTTGGTTGTGCTCTGTTTTCTCTCTTTGGAGCGAAGCCTTGTGCTTCCCGTTTTCTTCAGGCATCTCCCCCTTGACCCACATCCCCCGATTTTATCCTGAACCTATTATTTATATGGCCCTGTCAGCCTGGGAGGAGCCTTTTTGCTGAGGGGCTCCTGACAAGGGCTCTGTGTGAGATGGGGGGTCCCTGTTCTGGGGGTTTGGGAGGGTCCCTGGATTGGGGGTTTGAGGGGATCCCAAACCCCCTCAGACCCTGGTTTGGGAGGCCCCTGGGCTGGGGTTTGGGGCTGTTCCCTAGTCTGGAGCC
>VYXF01009408.1:424216-442689 GCA_013397295.1 Polioptila caerulea
CCCTGGATCCCTGGTAGCATTCCAGGCCAGGCTGGATGGGGCTTGGAGCAGCCTGGGCTAGTGGAAGGTGTCCATGCTCATGGCAGGATGGCAGATCCATGGGACTGGATGGGTTTTAGGTCCCTTCCAACCCAGGCCATTCCATGATTCCTGGGAGAGCTGCACCGCATGTGAGGAGCTCCAGTGTGCAGATGGATTTTGGAAGGTGATTGGAGATAAATGCTTCAGGAATTCTCTGGATGTAGCAGCTCTGCTGTTTGTGTCTCTGTCCTGACTCAAGGCAGCTTCCTTAGAATGATGTGTTGCTTGAGTTTTTGGGCTTGTCTCAGGATGGGATGAGCTCCAGCTGGTGAAATCCAGTGCAGGTAATGGCCTCATCCCAATGGCAGAAGGTTGCCATCACCAAATGAGAAGGAAAAATGAATTGGGAGAGCTGCTGCCTCCTGCAAGAGGCCCTGTGAGACCCAGCTGGAGTGCCCAGACTGGTACAAGGTAGTGAGAGACCAGCCGGGAGGACACTGGGCTTACACCTCTGGGAACCTCTGTCACCTTAGAAAATCCTAAAATCATTTAGGTTGGAAAAGACCTTCAAGAACATTGACCCAGCACTGCCAAGGACACCACTAACCCGTGTCCCCGAATGCCACATCCCAATGCCTGTGAAATCCCTCCAGGACTCCAGCACTGCCCTGGACAGCAGTGCCAGGGCTGGACAGCCCTTCAGTGAGGAGATTGTCCCAAATACTCAACCTAAACCTTCCCTGGTGCACCTTGAGGCCACTTCCTCTAGTCCTGTCATTTGTTCCCTTGCTGTCAGACGAGCCCTTGAAGTCCAGAAGTGGTGCAAAGCTGAAGTGCTCAGGTCAGTGGTAGGGTTTAATTACATTAATTACTGCTAATCGCCTCCCAGATCGGAGGTATCCAAGGCAGGGCTCTGCTGCTGGCTCATGTGCCACCACAGACAGCAGTGTCCCTCCAGCACAGGCTGCTTGGGGTGCCAGCAGTGGTTGTGGTAGGAGTTCACACCACGGTCACACAGCAGTGAAATGTGCAAACCAGGTGCTCAGGAATTAGGGATTCGTGGACTCCCTTGCCAAGATCCCACTGGGAATGAGGGGCAGTGCTGCCCTGGGACTCCTGCTGTGCCACAGGTTCAGTGGAGCACTGAACAGTGGCAGGGAGAATCCTGTGAATCCCTCATTCCTGCTCTTCATTCCCCATGCTCTGCTCCACCAGCATGGGTGGGGGTCCCTGCAAAGCCACAGCAGCTGCATTTGAGGCGTTGAGGGAAATTTGGACTCGTGGAATGATTTGGGTTGGAAGGGCTCTTAAAACCATCCAGTCCCACCCCCTGCCATGGACAGGGACACCTCCCACTATCCCAGGCTGCTCCAAGCCCTGTCCAACCTGGCCATCATCTCCAGGGATCCAGGGACAGTCACAGCTTCTCTGGGCACCCTGTGCCAGGGCCTCAGCACCTTCTGGGTAAAGAATTCCTTCCTAATTTCCAATCTAAACGTGTTTCTTCCCAGTCCTGAGCTGGGCCTTCCTTTTCCCACAAGAACTGTGCTTGCAGGCATTTTAATGCATTTGATTTGTTTTTGCACAGAATGAAGATTTGCTAACACTGATGCTAATCGTGGCTCTGGAGTGATTTGACCAGATTGTTTTAGAACAAAAACCCCTAGGGAGGAAGACACAAGTACTTTCTGCTGACATTTCTGCAAACTCCTTTTGCTTCTTTTCTGTTGAGCTGACTTTTCATTTCAGACCTTTCCTTAACTTGATTTTTGAGACGTTCAGAAGCACTCCAAAAAGACTTTTTCAATTTTGTAGAAGCAGATATTGTAGTCAAGGCAGAATAGCTTTGCCTTTACTCTCTTCTTCTCCCCCCCAACTTTCACAATGTGCAAATCAATCAAGGAAAAAAAAATGTATTGTTTGGCTGCTGAACTCCTCATCCAGCAGCTCCTGGGTAGGGCAGAGTGATTGGCTTTGTGACCTCTTGGCTCAAAATGCCTGGGTGACAGCATTCCTTTTTCAGATATTTTTTTTTCCCCTCCTGCTGAGGGAAATGACAAGATCCTGAACTTGTCCCTGGTTTGGTTGTGACTGGGTTTGGAAATCCGTGGCTGTGTCTGTGCACTGGGAGCTGTTTGACATCCCTGGTTCCAGCAGGAAGGGCTGGTGGTCAGAGTGCAGCTGGAGCTGCTGGAGCGGAGCCATCGGTCCCGTTAGCTCCAGCACGGAGTGGTCTGGGATGGGATGCACTGGGGGTGCTGGCCTGTGTCTGGGCAGTCTGAAAGCTCAACTCCTTAATTACTGTTTATTATCCTGAGATGTTGCTCCTGCCACCCCTCGCAGCAGCGCCAAATGCTCCTGATGGGAAATGCAGACTCAGGGAATGGTTTGGGCTGGAAGGGACTTTAAAGCTCATACAGTTCCCCCCCCCTGCCATGGGCAGGGACACCTCCCACTGTCCCAGGTTGCTCCAAGCCCCATCCAACATGGTCTTGGACACTCCCAGGGATGGGGCAGCCTGTGCCAGAGCCTCACCACCCTCACATCCAGGAATTTCCTCCCAATGTCTAAGCTGAATTTCCCCACTTTCAGTTTGATCCCCCTTCTCCTAGCACTCCAGTTCTTGATGAAAAGTCTTTGTACAGCTTTCCTGTTGCTCCTGCACACACTGGAAGTGGCTCTGAGGCCTCCACACGACCTTCCCTTCTCCAGGCTGAGCAGCCTCAGCTCTCCCAGCCTTAGGGGAGATGCTCCAGTTCCCTATGGCAGCCATAAACACGGACTTCCAGAGGGCTCTGGCTTTCCAAGGTGTGAAATCTCCTTTGCTCTGTGTTATTTTTGTTTGTATTTGTGTTTTGTTCCTGCACTGGAGAGTGTTGAGCTCAACCCAGAGTGTTGGTCCTGAGGCCTTTCTGGCAAAACCTTTTTGCTGTGTGGGTCTTTCAGCAGCTCCTAAGGATGGTCCATTTCTGGAATTCTTCATCTCTGTGAGGCTGTGCCACAGCTTCAGTTCCCAGCGTGAGGGGCTTGATCCCAGGGCCCCAGGAATGGCTGGAGCTGTGTCAGGGGAGTTTGGGTTGGATATCAGGGAAAGGTTCTTCCCCCAGAGGGTGCTGGGCACTGGAACAGCTCCCCAGGGAATGGGCACGGCCCCGAGGCTGCCAGAGCTCCAGGAGCACTGGGACAATGCTCTCAGGCATGCACAGGGGGGGATTGTTGGGGTATCTGTGCAGGGCCAGAAGTGACAGTGCACGATCCCTGTGTGCCCTTCCCACTGAGGATATTCCATGATTCTTTGCTGTAGCTGCTGTCAAGCTCAGCTGATTGGCAGCTCCATGGAGTAGAATGGCCATCAGGTAACTCTCCAAAACTGATAAATACATAAATAATGGATGCACTCATCCCACTCTGACAAATTATCCAAACTCATATTGCAGCCCCGAAACAGATAAGAAATAATTGAGTGAGGCACGGGACTCCTTTTTCTCCTTTAATCCTCTGCAAAAAGGACTCATTCAAAGATTTCGCTTGGTCTTTTTAGTTTGCAGTTGTAATTTTTGGATTTTTCTTTAATCATGATTCCTTTGTGCTCTGCAGAATGAGGATCACAGGATGGAAACTGGCAAAGTCTGGAGCCTCTGTGGTGGGATGTGCAGGCAGAGTCTTGCAGAGGAATGCCAAAGGGTGTGCGAGCAAATAGACAAATTGCTGGTGGCAGAATTTCTTGGAAATAAACCTGGCAAATTAGAATTGTTAAAGCAACTGCTGAAATGGCTGCTGCCATTGAATTGTCAAAATAGGGGAGTGCAGAGCTCCTCAGCTAATTTACACAGCACCAAAGCAAAAATAATGGGGAAATAATGAGCAGTTATTGGTCCTGGCTCTCCCCACTCATTATCTGAAGTTAAGACATTTATCAGTATGGAATTAAGCTGGCGAGATGTGCATGTGACACAATTACAGTGGGCAGTCAGAACCGGGGGGGATTTGAGGAATTAGAGGATGGCAAGCAGGCAGAAATAATCATTGCTGCAGGAAAGCAGGTGGGGAGGAACAGTCAGGGCTCCTGGAGTGGTGTTTAGGTCACTTAGAAGGGCAAGTGAGGTGGTTTAGGGAGGGGAACAATGAGATCTGGTTCACATCCAGGACCAGTCATGCCACGAGGAGTGTTGAGCATTTGGGTGCCTGGGTTTGAACATTTTAGTGCCACTGATTTTGGGCATCCTGTTGGCTCCCTAAGTCCTTTCCAAGCTGCTCCAGGGAGAAGGGAGACCCTTCCCAATGTGCTGAGTATATTTGACCCAGACTGTGGGATCCCAGGACCACTGAGGTTGGCAAAGTCTTCCAATACCAAGTCCAGCTTGTGCCTCATCCCCACCTTGTCACCATCCCAGAGCTCTGAGTGGCACATGCAGGCCTTCCTTGGACACCTCCAGGGATGGGGACTCCACCAGCCCCTTCCAATGCCTGGTAATCCCTTCCATGAGGAATGTGTTGGACTGGAGGAGATCTCTTTCTGCAGAAGCCATGGGGAGACCTTACCTTGGGCTGAAAACCTGGAGACTGCTCTTCATCCCTCCCATCCCTGTGTTTGACCCCAGAGGAAAAGAACGGGTGCTGGAACAAGCTGGAGCCTTCTGTGTCCCTGAAGCCAAGGTGTGAGGGCTCTCCAGGCAGCTGAGGCTTCTGCTGGACCCTGGCTTCCTCCAGGACTGGCTTTTGAGGCCAGTGCCTGCCTGGTGCTGGCTGGGAGGCAGGAGGGATTTAACGGGTCTGCCTCGCACAGCTCCCGGCCCCGCAGTCAGCTCTGACAGATGCTATCAGAGCAGCTCCCCATAAATAAACATGCGTGCTGCACTTGCACAACCCGAGGAGGAAATTCTGACACCCCTGGCCTTTTATCTCGCACATCCCTCGGCAGCTGTGAGAAAGCCTCTGACCTCGGCTGCTCGTTTTGCTCGTTTCGTTTCAGCAGGAGCTGGTGCCTGTGCAGCTTTGTTACTCTGTGCTGCGGAGGAGGAGGAGAGCAGCGGGCGTTTTGTTGAAGTTCTTAATTGCAGGCACAGCAGGATTATGGAAATGTCAAGAGGGAAGTGACAGGGAAGACCTGACAAACACGTGGGGGTTGGTTGATTCATTGCTCTCTTTTCCACTGGGCTAGTGGGTGGATTCTGAGGCAGAGGCTGGACTGGGGCTGCTGTGTTTAGCCCTTGCTCAAGTCCAGGCCTAGGATTAGCAAAACCCGACACAAGTGGCCTGTGCCAGAGGAGCTGGAAGGAGTGACAGCAGAGAACAGGAGGATTTGGTCCCTTCTGTGTGAACCAGCATCAGGGAGCCCATGGGAGATGTGGTGTAGCACCTGCCTGTGCCAGATTCCATGTGTACTTTGGGGTGGGTGTTGTGGCAGGAGAGCCCCAGGGGGAGGCCAACTCCAAACAGAATTTCAGGAGTTAACGTGAAAGGTTTGCCTCGTTGTGATTTAGCAGATATTGCTATTCCATTTCCTTCAGCCTGACACAGGGGTTCGTTCCTCATCTCAGCAAAACTGAGATGCTGTCTTTGGGATGCAATTCCTTGGGAAAGAAGCCTCTGTACCTCTAGATTTCCCTCTGAAGAGGGGCAGATGGATCAGGGCCACCCAGGGGCTGGAGCCAAACAAGCAGCACACACTGGATTTAACCTCGGAGCTGCTGCAGGGATGGGATTTTCCATAGGGCACTGCTGGGAAGAGGAAGCTGCTCCTGTCCAAGCTCCCTGGAGGGTTTGTCCCACAGCAGATCCCGTGGCTTCCTGAGCAATCCCCTCCAAAGATTATCCAGGTCCTGTGCTTGATGTCCCTGGTGCTTTCTCCATGCCAGCCAGGACATGAAGCCCAGCTTGGCACACAAAGGTCCCTCAATCCCCTCCCAATGTGAGGAGTTGTCTCCAGGTGGTCTCTTAGGTTGGCTGGGAAAGCTGCACAGAGAAAGGAAGAAATCACCCGGATGTATCCCAAAGGAGCAGCTTCATCCTGGTCAGGATGGGATGATCCTGGTGCTGGCTGAGCTGTAGGACTGAGAGCTGCAAGAGAAGGGATTGCTGGTGGGAAGGACAGCACTGTCCCACTGACCTGGACCAGGCCAGGATTTGTGAATCCCACAAACCCTCGTTTCTGTGCTCACAATGCTTCCAACTGGTGGCCCTCTCCAGGGCATCCTGGATTGTGCAGGGAGCAGGGAATGCTTTGATTGCTGGGATGTTTGCGCAGGCAGGTGGTTCCCAGGGAGCTGCCAGACGTTCCCTGTCAGTGGGAACAGGCTGTGTCACGCCTGGCAGGGGGCTGGGAGATGCTGCTCAGCTGACAGACACAGCTCTTCGGTGTTTTGGGGACCAGGAAGGAGAAGGAGCAGCCAGGAATATTTATTGCCCAAAATCTCACAGAGAGACAGGGAGGAGAAGCCAATGAGGGTCAAAATGGGTGGCTGGAAACAGAGGAAAACAGAGAAATGACAGAAAAGAGTAGGAGGATTGGCAGAGGAGAAAGCTGTTCTCAAAGTACAACTCAACTGTTGGAGCGAGTCCAGAGGAGGCACCAGGATGATCAGAGGGATGGAGCAGCTGTGCTGGGAGGAAAGGCTGGGAGAGTTGGGATTGTTCAGCCAGGAGAGGAGAAGCTCCAAGGTGACCTCATTTTGGCCTTCCAGCGCCTGAAGGAGGCAACAAGGTACAGGGAGAGAGAATATTTCCAAGGGGTTAAGTGCCAGGCCAAGGGGGGATGGCTTCCCACTGCCAGAGGGCAGGGTCAGATGGGATATTGGGAAGGAATTCCTCCCTGTGAGGGAGGTGAGGCCCTGGCCCAGGTTGCCCAGAGCAGCTCTGCCTTGGAAGTGTCCAAGGCCAGGTTGGACAGGGCTTGAAGCAACGAAGGATAGTGGAAGGTGTCCCTGCCCAAGGCAGGGGGTGAGATGGGATGAGCTTTAAAGTCCCTTCCAACCCAAACTATTCCTTGATTCTATGAGATATTGGGAAGGAGTGTGTCAAACATTTGTGGAACACGGAATGGTGGGATCTGGAAAGTTTCTTGTCCTTCACAAAGGCCAGGCTTCCTTGTGTCATTGTTCTACCCCTGAATTTTGATCTCTCTGAGCTCATATTCCTTATTGAGCACCTCTGTGTTTGTAGCCTGAGTAATTTGGGTAATTTTGGGTTTATACCAGCCACTGGGCCAGGGCCAGGTTCTGTCTGAGGTCCTGAGCTCGAGGCACTGCAGGATGGTGGCTCCAGGTCACAACTGCAGGGTGTTGAACATGTCCCTGAAATTGGCAGAGCCCCTAAACATCGACTGTGGTCAGACTCTGTCCTTGCTCGTTTTCCCAGCTCTTGGTGAAGGACATTGTTCCTGCTTTTTGGGCCCTTTCCCTGCCTTGTTGCTTGTTAAAAAGGTGTTTTGCTTTCCCAGGGTGTTGGAGAGGTTTGTGACATTTTGAGCTAAACTTTGCTGTTTCAGCAGCCAGCAATGAAGGTGATTCCAGGCAGTTGTTCCACAAGCAGCAGAACTAATGAGCCCCTGGATTTGTATCCCACTTTCCTGACCTCTGCCTCCCCCTTCATAATATCATCTCTTCCCACAGAACCAATGTTTCCCTGTCCCCTTCCTCCATGTCCTTTCATTCTTGGCACTCACAGGTTGCCACGTGGAGCAGTTTTCTCAGCTCACACGACAGCCAAGGCACTCATTTGGCTCTGCCTCTTCCCCATTCCCACCATATTTTTTCCCAGGATTTCTCAGTATTTAATTATCTCCGAGCCTTCTGTCAGTCTGGGGGAAGTTTAAGTTCCTAGAGGTAGGAATCTGCTGCTCAGATGGACCAGCAGTTGGACAGACAGCGGGAAGGGAGTTTCTGTGGAATAAATCCCTTTCCTGGGAAGTGTGGATGGTGTCCTTTGTCCCTCTCAGCTGCCTGGAAAGCCAGGTACTGCCACACTGCTGTGGATTGGAGAGCAAAAGCCTGGGAATAAACAGAAAACAGAGAACTGGATGTGTCAGCAAGACAGGAGGACAGGAGGAGAGGAAACAAAGGGTGTTTGGGGTATTCTGAGCAGTGTTTGCCATCCAGGGAGTCATTCTTGGCTTCCCAGCCTGCCCCACTGGCATTGCTTGCCTGCGGGCAGGGTGTGCCCTTCCCAAAGGATTCAGAGGATAAAGTCTGTGCAGGAGCTCAGATCCAGCCACTGAGAGCTCAGCCCTTTACAAGTGGGTGAATCACGGAATTCTGTAATTCTTTGGGTTGGAAGGGACCTTAAACACCACTTCATTCCACCTGACACCTACTGCTTTTGTCCTTGTTGGATGTTCCAGCTGGGATGAGATCAGAAGTTGGAGCAGGATTTTCTCCCCTGGCTGTGCCTTTGCAATCTCCAACCCCTCACATCAATTTCTCAGCTCATCCATGTTCCACTTTTCCAGGAGCACTTCTGCAGCCTTGGCATTGCCCAATGACCCAACAGGAGTGAGGAAGTCAAATCCAATTTGTGACCTTTCAGTACTTCCAGGGAGTTCACAAAAAAGCAGGAGAGTGACTTTTTACACAGACAGTGCTGGGATGAGGGGGAACGGCCTTAAACTAAAAGAGTAGGAGTTTATCATCAAAATCCTACGGGAAGAGCATGCCCAGCCCAAGATTTAGGCTGTATATTAGGGAGAAATCCTGCCCTGTAGAGGATGGGGAAGCCCTGGCACAGGGCGCCCATAGCAGCTGTGGCTGCCCCTGGATCCCTGGAAGTGTCCAAGGCCAGGCTGGACAGGGTTTGGAGCAACCTGGGACAGTGGGAGGTGTCCCTGCCCATGGCAGGGGCTGGAACAGGATGAGCTTTAAGGTCTCTCCAACCCAAACATTCTCAGGACTGTGATCCACTACAGGATTTGTGCATCTGTGTGTGTCCCAAACCTTGGAGGAATTGCTGGGAGAGAGCCAGGGAACTGCACTGTGCCGGGAATGTCCATTCACAGGCAGCATCTGGAAAGGGCCCCAAATTTATCTCTGTCATTGTCACTCCCCATTCACCTCCCTGAGTGACTCAAGCAGCTCTGCACAGAGCTCTGCATAACTCGCCTGACTTTAGGAGTCAGCAAATGATAAATGTCTGTATCCTTGGATGAGGATAATCCAATCGTACAAGTCTGGCTGGATTTCAGCTGTTCTTCAGAAAAAAAGAAAAAAAAAAAAAATAAGGGAGTGAAATATTTACTTTTGGTGCTTTCCACAAGTGGAGATGACAGAGCGTGGGAAAATAAAAGCCAGTCCTGGTGGGCAAAGGTTGGAGAGGAAAAGAAGTGAGGAAAATCTCCTCTCTTTGCTGGTAGAAAAGGTCTTGGCAAGAACAGAGCCATTCTTTGGATTTCTCCAAGGCACAGGATGAAGGCAGAATACTCAATGAACACAACTCTGCCATTGTCAATGCAGGGCTGTTGATGCCAGCCAGGCAATCCGACCCCGAGCTTTGATTAAAAAAAGTCAGCCAGCCCCAAATGTTCCAATAAAAAAGTGGTTATGAAAAAAAACCTTGTGCTTTGGTTAAAGAGCACCCAGCGCCGGAGTCATTTATTACAGCTGAAAGGATTAAATGTCATCAGGGAACCCAAAAAGCAAATGAATCTGTAATTAAATGTTTAGCCCAGCCAAGGCAGTGTGGCAGTGCCAGGCTGAATAATGTATAGAGGAACCAGCCCCAGCTCCGTGCTCGCTTCCCGTTTTTTTCATTAACTGGATCTGTACTAATGCAAAACAAGGGAGCTGAGTGATTTTCAGCACATTCTGGATTTGTAGGGGTTTTGATGATCCCAGGACTCAAAAGCTTCTGCTGAGATCAGTGCCAGCTTGTGCTGGAGTTATCCAAACAGGAGATCTGATACCTGCTGGAAAAGCAAACAGGAGAGCGAGTGAAAACAAACAGTGAAAATCCACCAAGGCCTGGCTGAGCAGACCTGGGCCTGGAGAGCCCTGGGCAGGGCATTCTCCTCTTTTCCAACCTTGCCTGTGGAAATCTGCACAAATCTGAGCTGGCAACAGAGCTGAGATCTCTTTCCTAATTTGTGTTATGAACTAAACACAAAATGCAGAGATTGAGGCTGGCTGGGGAACAAAAACCAAACCCAGGACATTGGGACATCGGAGGAGAGGAGGAAAAAAATGATCAAATTCAGCTTATAAAGCACAGCAATCAAAGTGGTGCAGAAAGGTCATTTCATTTCACTTGATTGTATGTTATGAGTCTGGGAAGCCTTTTTTTTACCCAAATATGGAGACGTAGTGCCTACATTTTTAAGTCTAATCAAGCTTGCCAATTAGTGGAGACATTCTCAATGACAATTGTCAATTAACCTCAAGGTTAGAAATCCAGGGTAACCTGAACCATCCTTAAGCTCATGTCAGAGTCCCAATAATACTCTGTAATATTAAAATAAACCTCCAGCAGGTTTTACACGTGTGCAGACCTAATGTACCTCTGCATCTTTCTGAAAGCTATTTCCAATTCTTTTGTAGTTTCTTTTTTGCAGCTAAACATTATTAACCTTCAGAGCTGTCTGTCCTACTTATGGTAATCGAGGCAGCAGCAACTGATTCTGCTGGAGCATTGATCCTTCTGTCTCCAGGTTATTGTTCCTGCTTCTCCCCGAGCTGGGATCACATTCATCGTGACATTAGACCTTGCAAGTATTTAAGTTTTACCTGGTCTTTGATTTTGCTCCTGTTCCAGGTAGAAAGGAGAAACTCAGCTTTTGGAGTCAGGCTCCATGAGCGCCCTGAGGCCAGAAAGGGATTTGGGTCCCTTGCCTTTCTTCTTCCCAGCATCCCACCTTCCACAGCTGAAGAAGCAGTATAGACTAAATTCTGAATATTCCTGAGATATTGGAGAGCTGAGACCTGAACCCCCATTTTCTAGAAGCTTTTTAGGCATGTCCTCCCCCAGGGCAAGGAATTTTCACGGTGAATTTTCATTAGGAAGCAGTAAGGACTGGGAGAGGCAGCGCTCCTGCTCATTGTCCACTCTTCCTTGTTCAAGGGACTGTTGTGCTAAAGGAGGGCCTTGGAAATCTGGAATTGCTTTGGAAAACGGCCTCTGTGCTCCCAGGAAGGGTGAATTGATGCCTGAAAAATTATCTCCCTTCCAATACAGGCAAGAGTGCTTTAGAGAAAGGATGTTCTTCACTTCAGCACATTCAAAGAATCATTTAGGTGTGATTTGTGGGGAAGCTCCTGCCAGAGCCCTGGCCTGCTGCCAGGGTCAGGCACAGGGAAGAATCCTCTTGGGATGGGAAGCCTGGTATCATTTGTATTACCAGGGGCTCATCAAGACTCTGTGTGTGTGGGGTGTGGCTGTGAGGGTGTCGGAGGGAGGGAACTGCACTCCCAGCACGGCATCATTAAAATGTTCCACTTCATTTTCGTGACCTCTGGGGGACAAGGAGAATTTTAATGGGCTTTGGGTTCTATCTCCCCAATTCTGTCCCATTTTCAGGTTAATAACACTGATGTCTCTTATCTCTCCTCTGCCATCAGGGCTGGAATGGGGGAAATCCAGCATTTTGTTGGGAGTTTTAAAGCTGCCTTGAAATCTGTCGAGGGAGATAAACTATCTTTGCTATCAGAAAATAACTTCTCTTTGCTATCTGTGGAACAACCACAGCTCCACAAAGGATGCTCCTGCCCCACGGCTTCTCGGGGAGAGACACCCCCAGGGGAAAGGGGGGAGAATCGAGGGGGGTTTTGGGGACCCTCTGCATCCCAAGCAGGTGAGGTTTCAGGGAGTGAAAAGACTTCTGGAAAAGGGCAGCACCGGATCTCGATGAGCCACGTGCATCCCACAGCAGTGAGGAGGCACAGGTGGAGCTGAAGCTGTGAGGTTGTAAAGGATGTCCTGGGTAGCAGTGCCAGCTGTCCCCAGCAGTGTCTATTCTGTCACCAGCTGTGGAAACTGGGGTGGGGCTGGGGTACCCCTCTGTCCATGGCCCAGCTGTTAAAAACCAGCTGGGACAGTTTCTTTATCTCTTCCAGGACCCATCTGACCCATCCTTGTCCTTGCACAGATCTTCTGCTCATGGACCACTGAGTGTCACTGATAAAATTCCAGCATCCCATTGGGAAATGCTGCACCCAGGGGAGGAGCCAAGCATTCCTACCTGGATCCAATCTGGGATTTGGAATGCCAAGGCAGCCTTTGCCACTGCATTCTCAGAGCAAGGCCAGGCCCATCCATCACCACTGGACCTTCAGAGGAAACCTGCACCTTTCTGCACGATCCCTGCTCCAGCAGAGCCACCNCACCAACCCCTGACCCACAGGGGGGCAGCTTGGATCCTGACTCTGGCAGTGGGGTTGTTTTTTTCTGTATTACTGCATTTTTATTTTAGTTCTTCTAATAAAGAACTGTTATTCCTATCCCCATATCTTTGCCTGAGAGCCCCTTAATTTCAAAATTATAATAACTGGGAGGGAGGGGGTTTACATCCTCCATCCCAAGGGAGGCTCCTGCCTTCCTTAGCAGACACCTGTCCTTCAAACGAGACAAGGAATTCCCTGAGTCAGGAGATGGTTCTGCTCCCATTTGTCACAGCAAGAGGGTGGAACTGAGCGGTTTTGTTGCTGCAAATCACAAAATCACACACAGATCTGAGCGCATTTTCCAGTGGGATATGCACAGGTACAGCCCAGCAGAGGTCTGGAGGACGTTTCTTTTTGACTGCTGGAAGTTTGTCCTGTGAGTAAAGCATTTCCTTCCGGCCAAAATATTCCATCTGCCAAAATTATCCCGATTAAATACCAGAATCAATATCTAAATTACTCTGCTTAAACGTGTGGCTTTATTGAACCAAGGCAAATGAAGCCTCTACAAAAACATTTTGAGGAAAGGATTCTGAGGATGGGAACACCTCTGCTGGTGGTGACAAGTAACTGGACGTCCCAAATTGCCTTGAGAGCATGATATTTCCAGCTGGAAATCCTGGCAGGCACCACAGGTGCCAGCTCAGATGAACCAATTGCAGAAATCATCTCTCTTGCTCCTGGGGATGCATCTCCCACTGGATCCCTGTGGCAGCTCGCTGGCCACCCTGGAGGGTGAAGCTCTTCTGCAAAGCTCAAGATTTGAGGAAGAAGTGGTGTGTGAAAACCCAGCCAATTTCTGGTGATTTCCCTTCATAAGGGACATTAATCCGAATATTTCAGAGCTCAGGTGTTTTAAAAAGCTAATCCACACATCACCAAAGTGAAATCAAGCTCTAAAACTCAACCTTGGCTCACAAACTGTGATTTTGGGAGAGGCCAGAATTCCTATCTAGGGGCATTGTGCTAACAGACTCCTTATCCTCTCCTGCCAGGCGCTGGAAGCCTTTCCTTGGCTGCTGATCTCTGCACAGTTCCTCTGGGAAATGCCACACTCGCTCCCTCTCTGCTTCCTGCAGCTTTTCCTTGGCACGGATTGCCTTTGGAGACAGCTTTGGAGTCTCGTGGTATCATTAACACCTTCCTCCTGCTAAAGAAGAGAATGAATGCTGCAGGAATGGAGTGAGGATTCCAGCTGGGATACTCTCACCCTGATACCTTTCCCTCACTCCTGCTTTCCCGGGGGATTATTTCCATTTCTCTGCTGGTTTTCCACTTTGATCCCTCTCCCCTCTGGAGACTTCTTGGTGTCCTTTGGTGGGATACAGCCCTCTGGGATCACTCTTCTATGTGTATAAATTCCTTTTGGAGACCTTCCTTCTGTTTCCCAGTTAGCTGGAAAGAAGGGTCCTAGAGTTTCTCCCACTCCTGGTGGCTTCCTGTAGCCCCTCAGCAAAGAAATTCCATGTTTTCATTAGACCTTTTCTGATCCTTGGCACGGCTGGAGGCCCCTATTCCTTAGATGTGGAGAGAGAAGGGTTTTAGTCAGCAGAGAAATCCTACAAGTGGCTCTCTGAGCTGAAAATTCAACACAAAGATGCTCAAACCCCTCCTGCATCCAATATCCCGATTTTAACATTAACCAAATGAACAGTGATAGTAATTCCTGGCATTTAGGAGCTGCATTTTCTGGGTTTGGTGAGTGTGTGCAGAGACCTTTCCAACACCTATTTTTTGGTTCTGAATGCACACTGAGTGTCAGGATTTGGGGAGTGGGAGGTTGGCTGCCCTTTCCTGCACATGGCTCCTCAGAACATTTCCTTGGGGTGCTTGCTCACTTCCATGGGGAGGAAGCACACGAGAGCACAGGAGATAAAACCAGCCAAGCTGAAGGTCAGTTCCTGAACTAGGCTGGGTTTTGTGCTGAGCCAGGGTTTGTGCTCATCCATGGGTGTGGGTGGGAGGGGAGGTGGTGGGAACGCTGGGGGAAGCAATGGTTTTAAATAGATATTTATGGAAGATATCAACATTTGGCATTTCCCGATTTCAGAACAGTGGAGGAGGAACCCAGAACTCCAGCAGTCCCCCTGCTTCCCTCCGTGCCAATTAGGACCTCAGCCTGCTCCCCTCCCTCACATGGAACAGCCACTTGGGCACCCGTGCCAGCAGCACCTTCCTTTGGGAGCCAATTCCTGCCTTCCGGGGGCTCAGAGAAACAGAACCATCCCGGGGTGGGTTTCCTGTGTGCCGAGAATGTGCTAAGCACCTCTTCCAGGGAAATAGCACTTAATTTGGGGAGATTTTCTCTTCATTGTCCTCTGTCTCTCACCTCTTCCCCTGGGCAGGGCTGGGATGTGGATATGAACTTTTCCTTTTTCCTTCCAGCCAGGCACGAGGATGTTCCCATCCACCTCAAAACTGTTTTTCCAAGGTGTCAGGTCCTGCCACCCCACTCCCAGTGGCTGCTGGAAGTCCCCTGTTAATGTGCATTTCCATGAGCTGCTGCCTCCCGTAGCCTGGAGGTTCCAAGCCTCAAACAACCTTTTCCTCTCTCTTCTGGGCTGCTCTCCCAAATATTTGCATTTCCTTCCTCCACGTCCTTCTGTCACCTGCTGCTGTTGCACTTTGTGTCTTGGCAGCCCCTTCGTGTCAGAGGGATTGATCCCAAAACATCACAAGGTGTTGGGAAACCTGCACTGCAGTTCAGGGACCAGCTGTTGTCCCAGCAGCATCTGGAGTTTCCAGCTCCTCTGCTTGCTGGGGATTTCAATCACTGCTCCTTGGCAGAGGTGCAGCATTCCTGGGAAGTTCCTTCCTTAATGCCTGGTGGCTGTGCTGAGCACAGGAGTCTCTGGATCATCCATTTTTCTTGGCATAAGAATGTTTGATCCATTCCCCACTGCTTTCAGGGAGCACGAACTGTCCTTTTCCATGGATTTCCCCAGTGCTTTCGACTGATGAGTCCAGGATGCAGGGATTGCAGTAATTTTGGAGTTTCTGAATCCAGAGCCATTTGTGGTCCCAGCTCAGAGCTGGGAGGTGGTTACAGCTTTCCCAAGGGTGCTGACAGCCTGGAGCAGGGAAACAGCCAGAGAAACCAGGGAAGCCATTCCAAAGGACAGAGGCTCTGAGGGACAGAGGAGGACACAAAAGCTGCTTCCCGAGGTTGCTGGATCAATGAAGATGGGAGGCACAGAGCAAAGTCTCCTTCTCACTGCTAGATTTAGGTGGGATGAGGACAAGAAATGATGGAGGAGCCAAGAAACAAGCGGATCTTTGGATGGAACAACATCTGCTGGCTCCAATTCCATGAGGAAGATGTTCTTCCATAGTGTCCCCAACCCTTCCTTTATTCCTCTCAGAGCTCAAACCTTCACCACCTCTTTCCCCCATCTCTCAGCTACAGGAATGGGAGATCCAGGGTGGCATACCTGGATGAATCCCATTCCCAAAGCCCAGGGCACGCTGAGCCTGTTGCCAGCAGGAAGAGGGAACTTTGCCAAGGATGGGAGAGTTCCCAGCGTGGAGATGGCACCTGGTGTCAGCAATGCAGGAGAGCTCAGTGGGAATCCTCAGAATGCCTTTTATCTTTAGCAGCACAGCTTCCCAGAAAGCTTTCAGTCCCTTTTCTTCCTACCAATTAAAACAAAATAAAAATATTATGAGCTGTTTTGTCTGTTTTTTAAAGGAAAACAAATAAAAAGGGGTTTGGCAGAGCAACACTCTCAAAAATTGTGCTGCTTAGGGGGTTTCACTTAGTTGACTTGTTTCTTTTAGGAGGGTGGTTTGTAAATTTTGTGCAAACTCTTAATGTTTTGCTTCAAATCATCTCATGTTCTTGAGAAATGGTGTATAAATGTTCCAAATTTGCTGTGTTTAAAAGGAGAGGCGTCTCCCAGCAGGGCGGTTTTGAAGAAAGGTGTGTGCTCTGGGTTGGTTTGAGTCTGTCATAAACATCTGAGCCTTGAGGACTCCAGGATCAAACATTGCTTTTGAAATTAGAAATAAAACCTACAATTAAAAAACCAACCCAGCCTCGTCTGCTAATGGCAGCCTGTTAGTGCTGTGTGCTCCAACAGAGCTGGGGGAGGAGCTGGAAGCAGGATTTTATCCCTCATTTTTGATGTGCTGACTGAAGTGAGTGTTGCAGCCCTGCTGCTGCCGTGTCCTGTGCCAGCACAGATGCCCAGGACAGCCCAGAATGAAGGGGCTGATTTGGGATGATTAAAGAACCTCAGAAAGCCAGAGTGGAAAGTGGAAAGGACTCTTTGTTTTAGGGAGGATTTAGGGTTCATGCATCAGGTCAGCAGGAGGGATCCTAACTTGGGCTGGGGGAGAACCAAAATGCTCCAATCAATTCAGGCTCCCTGCAATGTTCCTGCTGCCTCTGCTCCCATGTCACAGATGGGAGCTGCACCCCAGCTTCCAGATCCTTCTGGGAAAATCTGGCTTTGGCTTCCCCAGGACTGTGCTCTCTGGCACGGTGACAGCACGGGGATGCTCCGTGCCTGCGAGGGTTTAAGGTCAGGTTGGATGGAGCTCTGAGCAGCCTGGTCTGGTGGAAGATTGGGGAGGAATGAGATGAACTTCAAGGTCCCTCCCATTCCAAACCAGTCTGTGATCTCACAGGGCTCCTGGGATGTTCCAGGAGAAGACAAATGACAAGGGAGGCTTGGGACATCACGCACTTGAGCAGCCGGACTGTTCCTGCTTGAAGCTCTGCTGGGCAGAGTGCAGGGGAAGAGCTCATAGGAGGGCAATGGAAAACTTGTGGCTACTCTAAAATCCCCTCATCTGCCTGCTCTGCTGTGCTGGCCAGCTATGTGCTGTGCCTGCTCAAACAGGCCCTTCTGGAGGGGCTCAGCACCTCTGCAGACAGTGGCTGTGGAGTCCTTGGGGAGCTGGCCTGGCTAGGAGCCTGGTTTGGGGTGCCTTGAGCTCTGTCACACCTCAGTGACGCAGAGCCTGAGCAAGGGCTTGACCTGCTGGGGCTGCAGGGGCTTGCTGAGCTCTGCATTGCTCCCCTCCCAGAGAGCCCAGTTGGATGGCTCTTTAACTGGGACACGCACTGGGAGATGGTTTGCTTTGCTTGCTGTTTGCTGATACGTGCCCAGATCCAAAGGAGGTGGCCAAGGCTTGCTCTGCTGGGCTTTAGGTCATGGCCAAAGCTCCACAGCCAGAACTGGGAGTGCACAGAGCCTCAGAGACCAGAGACTGGCTCAGTCCTGACCAGACAGACCCCCCAGTACAGGGCCTGGAGAAGATCACCAGCCACCACCGAGCAGGAGAGGCGTGGGATGGAACCACTCCAGGCCTTGTTCTCCTTATCTCTGGCAGAGATGGAGACACTGCCTCATGCAGGGGCAGGATGTGGGAGGAGAACCAGGGTTTGTCTGATGTCTGGAGGCTCCAGAAGTGGGCCCAGAAGGATGAGAGAGGAGCCAGGAGTGAGTGGCAGGGAGTGTTCGATCCCGGCGCCTGCTGCTGGCTGACTTTCTGCGGCATTTGAGACAGTGTGGGCAGCCGGCTCCAGCTTCCCCTCCCGACGCTGCTTTGTTTGGAAGGTTGTAGACACATGTCAGCAGTGATGGATAGATTTGTTTGACTTCCTGTCAAATCAATGATTACTCCTAGAAATCTCTTTTATTAGTTTATCAGAGGAAGTTCTCTGTCATTTATCCCAGCGGAGCTTGGCTGCCTGGTGTCACTGAGCAGGAGTTATTGCTGGCTTTATTGTGCTGCTGCTTTTACGCTTTGACACCATATTTATTTTTGTCTTGCTTTGACACTAGGAAAGGTTCACTCCTGTTTTTTCCCCCTCATCGCACAGAAGGTTTGTCTTTCCTTTCCCATCCCAGTCCTTGGAAATTTGCAGGAATTTGCCCCAAGTACCAAGGTTTATATCCATGTGGTCTGTTCAAGTCTGACTTGATGCTCTCTGGCTATTCCTTGCCATTTTTGAGCTCATGAAGGTCTTGATTTCCCAGGATTATAGAATGCTTTGGATTGGATGAGGCCTTAAAGATCTTCCAGNACCTGCTGGGGCTGCAGGGGCTTGCTGAGCTCTGCATTGCTCCCCTCCCAGAGAGC
>VYXF01009409.1:20545-32441 GCA_013397295.1 Polioptila caerulea
GTGAAGGGAGAAGAACAAACCAGGAGGATGGAGCTTCATCACCTGAAGCTGTAATTGCACAATTAACTCCAAAATGCAAATGGACCAGAACTTATAAAAGTGTGAGACCTCGTGGCCATTTGTCCATTTTGTGCCCATTTTGGGTTCACCTTGGGTGTGCCCAGCCGGGCTCTGGTGCTGCCCAGTGAGGCCTTTGAATAAATCCCTGCTTTATCCTTTTGCTCTGGCTGGGCTCTGCTCCAGGGCAGCCTCCAGAAGGGATCTCAGGGTTGGGTGCTCCCAGTTTCCTTGTGCTGACCCCAGCCCTGGCTCTGGAGCCTGCTGGGTCCTTCCCTATGGGGTCATTCCCTGTAGGATCATTCCCTGCGGGGTCATTTCCTGCTGGGTCCTTCCCTATGGGGTCATTCCCTGTAGGGTCATTCCCTGCTGTTCATTCCTTCCCTGGGAGAGCTCTGCAGGAAGGGGTTTGCACCCTGCACTGAGGGCTGAGCTGAACAGAGCAGCCTCCAAACCTCCCTGGGAATATTTGGGAATATTGCTCCATGGGAAACATGGGAACCATTGAACTGCCCCTTGCTCAGGTTCCTACCAGCAGGACTCACCCAAATTCCCATTTTTTTCTCACTGCTGCTGCCCTTCCCTTTGGAATTGGGTGATTAAAGTCCCTTCCAATCCAGGCATTCTGTGATTGTGTTGGATGAACCAAACCTTCGAGTGCTGCTGTCAAACAGCCCAGGGGATCCCGGTGGTGCCTCTTTCCTTGGAAAAAGGTGAAGCCAGCTTTTACAACTTCACCAGGCAGTGCCTGTTCCTGGTTTGGTGCTTTTCCCTATTTCTGACTCCTGTCCTGGGGACAGGAGAATTTGGGATGTGCAGGAATGCATACTCAGCCTCCTTTTCCCCCACGTACAGGGAATTTTCAGCACAGCCTCTCTGGAAAAGCAGGGAACAGCAATTCCTGGCCGCCAGGGGTTGTGTTTTTCTCTCTGTGTGCAGGGATGGGGCAGGGAGGGGCCTGGGTTCCTTCTTTTGCTCCCAGGGTTATGTCAGCTTGTGGTTTTACACGGAAAATTACTCAAGAAAGGAAAATCCCCCTGCACTTGTTTCCAAACAGCTCCTGCAGAACATCCTGGCTGGGAAATATTTAAGGGAGTTGGGTTTTGTTGGTGGCACCCCCAGAGACAGCTCCAGGTCTTTGCAAGGATTTGAGCTGGATCCTGCTGGAGGAATTCAATCCTTCAGGAATTGCGAGCTATGGGACAGCGTGGCTGCCTCTTCCAGACACCAATGTTCTGGAAAAATACATCAGGGGCTGGGAAAAATCTGGGAATAGGGGTCACAGGGGGAGGGAGGTGTGGTGTGGGTCTGTCCAATTGAGAGGCAGGAGATCCGTGGGAATGGTTCCATAAGAATGGCTGCATGGGAATGGTTCCATGGGAATGGTTCCATGAGATGGCTCCATGGAAATGATAACATGGGAATGGTTCTATGGGAATGGCTCCATGAGAATGGCTCCATGGGAATGGATCCACAGGAATGGTTCTATGGGAACAGTTCTATGGGAATGGTTCTATGGGAATGGATCCACAGGAATGGTCCTATGGGAACAGTTCTATGGGAATGGTTCTATGGGAATGGCTCCATGGGAATGGTTCTACAGGAATGGTTCTATGGGAATGGCTCCATGGGAATGGTTCTGTGGGAATGGTTCTATGGGAACAGTTCTATGGGAATGGCTCCCTGGGAATGGCTCCATAGGAATGGTTCTGTGGAAATGGTTCTATGGGAATGGTTCTTTGGGAATGGCTCCATGGGAATGGTTCCACAGGAATTGTTCTATGGGAATGGTTCCATGGGAATGGCTCCATGCAAATGGTTCTGTGGGAATGGTTCTATGGGAACAATTCTATGGGAACAATTCTATGGGAATGGTTCTTTGGGAATGGCTCCATGGGAATGGTTCTACAGGATGGCTCCATGGGAATGGTTCCACAGGAATGGTTCCATGGGAATGGCTCCATGGGAATGGTTCCGTGGGAATGGTTCTATGGGAACAGTTCTATGGGAATGGTTCTTTGGGAATGGCTCCACGTGATGGCTCCACAGGAATTGTTCTATGGGAATTGCTCCATGGGAGTGGCTCCATGGCATGGAGGGGTGTTGGTGTGTTGGTGGCAGTGTTCCAGAGCCCCACACATCCATGGGATCAGTGTGGGGTGGGATTTATCCCCTCTGTCCATTGAGACACTTCAGTGTGTCCCTGGAAATGCCCAGAATGTGTTGGAAGTCAGGAGTGTGTGAGGCTGGAATGATCCACAGGTGGGGAAAAGGGAGAGGAAGGGAAACCAGGATTGCCAGGGGAATCCACAGGAGATTCCATAGGGAGCTGCAGAGTTTGGGCTGATCCTCTGAAATGAAAATTTCTCTGGGCTCCACATTGATCTCCAACACAGCCTTGGCCTAAAGCAAACCCCAATAGTGCCTAAAATCCTTCCTGAGATTTTGACCCAGAATTCCAAATTCTTTGATGGAAAAGGCAGAGGGAGGAGTGCAGAGCTGAGGGATCCCTCCCTGCCCCACAGGTGATGCCCAGCGTTCCCAGGACCCACCAATTCTGTAGTAATCCTTGTCCAAATCTTTGCAGAAGCCCTTCCCATTGGCCACCTCCAGGGAATACTCGATCAGCAGCAGGATGCTCATGACCTGGAGAACAAAGCCAAAAACACAATTCAGGGGCCTTGGGCCAAATTCCTAGCAGTGAATTTATTTCCAGGGAACTCTGGGTGGATGAGTCTCCAAGTGAGCCAAACACAAAGGCTTTAAATCCCAGGAAATTCTGAGACAGCAGTTATCAGTTTATTAATATTTTGGACTTAAGTGCCAGCAGAGGGAGAGTGAAGAAATGACAAAGGCAGAGAGTTTTGTTTCAATGGTTTTTATCCTGGTTTTATGTTTTGAAATTGCCTTTTGCTCCAGAGTTGAGGGAAACGCAATACCAGTATTCCAAAGCATAAAAAGAATCACAAAAAAGATTAAAGATCTCCCTGGAAGTGTAGCTGTGCCACTCCACTGACAAAGCCATAGCTTTCCTTCTTTTATTATCTGAGGAAAACCTCCAAATGTTCTTTTTTCACATTGAACTGGAATGATTTTCCCCAAGTTTTCCAACTGGACCATGAAACCCCAGCCTCCAGGGTTCACTCTGTCCTGAGTTTAACGAGCTGGGAGATGAAGGGAAGTCCAGAGCTGTGGGCTGGGTCCTGGCCCTGATCTTCTGCACTCATCCAGGGATGATGTGCAGTGAAAAGTCCATGTCTGAGCCCAGCTTAGGAGCTCTCCATGGAATCAGGGATCACAGAAAGGATGGAATTTGCTGGGTTATTCCCTATTGCCATCCTGGGAGAGTTCTGCAGGAAGGGGTTTGCACCCTGCACTGTGGGCTGAGCTGAGCAGAGCAGCCTCCAACCCCCCTCCCCGGGAATATTTGGGAATATTGCTCCATGGAAAACGTGGGAACCATTGCTCACGTTTGGAAGGGATTTGCCCATGGGTTGGAAGGGATTGCAAAGCTCATCCCATCCCACCCTGCCAAGGCAGGGACACTTCCCACTGTCCCAGGTGCTCCCAGCCCCAATGTCCAACCTGGCCTTGGACCCTGCCAGGGATCCAGGGGCAGCCGCAGCTCCTCTGTCCATCCCTGTGTGTCCCCGGGTGTCCCTGGGTGTTCCTGTGTGTCCCTGTGTGTCCCTGAATGTCCCTGTGTGTCCCTGGGTGTCCCCATGTGTTCTTGTGTGTCCCCATGTGTCCCAGTGAGTTCCCGGGTGTCTCTGTCTGTCCCAGTCTGTCCCAGTCTGTTCCCGGGTGTCCCAGTCTGTCCCTGTCTGTCCCCAGGTGTCCCAGTCTGTCCCAGTCTGTCCCAGTCTGTCCCAGTCTGTCCCTGTGTGCAGGGAGGCTCCGAGCAGGGCCCATCAGGGGCCCCAGAGCCCCGGGCAGGGCTGAGCCCGGGAGCTGCCCCTGCACAGGAGGCACAACTCTGCCCTGGGCAGTGCCCAGCCCTGAGCAGAGCCCAGAGAGGGGCTGGAGTCTCCTCCCAGGGATATTCCAGAGCCACAGGGACACTCTGCTGTGCCCTGGGCTCTGGGATGGCCCTGCTGGAGCAGGGAGTGGCACCAGTGACCCTCTGGGGTCCCCCTGTGACCCTGAGCCCCTGGCCCCACAGTGATGCAGAAGTCAGGCCCTATCTGCACCCACATCAGCACCAGCTCAGGCAGAGCTGCACAACCTCAGCACCAGAGCTGCACCAACCTTTCAGCTCAACCACAGCCCCGAGCGGCACCGCGGGCGGGGAGGAGGCGGCACCGCTGCGGTCTGGGCTCGTGTTTGCAAATTGGGGGTGCTGGGAACAGCACAGACCCAGCTGCTGCAGGCTGGGGCTGAGCAGAGAATGGTTCTGTGCTTTCAGAGGGGTCCAGGCAGGGTTTGGGCAGCGGGGATGCCCAGCCAGGGGTGCCGAGTGCCCTTGCAAAGGAGCTGTGGGAGGGAAGGCTCTGCCTTACCCTACAGAGGGGGAAGCGAGGCTGAAGGTGTCAGGAGCTGAGCACAGCCCTCCCTCTGCCTCTGTGTCGGCTGCAGAAGACCTAGAAATAATCTGAAACCAAATTCATCACTCTCAGAGCCCCCAGCTGCAGCTACAGCTTCCAGAGGAGCTGTGGCACCCAGAGCGAGCATCCACCCTGCCACGCCGGGCTGCAGAGGGGACTGGGAGCCCCTGTCCAACCTGTCCCTCTGCATTTCAAATTCTGTCCAGAGTCTGAATGAGAAGGAAGGAAGGATGTGTCAGGTTTTCCCTGGGCCTGTCTGACACCAGCATGTTCAAGAGTCACTCTGCTGCCTTCCCTTTTTTCCCAAGAACTAAATGAACTTCTCAATTTGCTCGTGAGCTGGCAGGAAGAGGAGGAATATCCAGATCTCATTACCTGAGGACACGACAAAGTTAACACGAGTTCAGCCTAATGGAACAGCATTTCAGCTCCCAGGGCAGCTCTGAACCCTGTCAAGGATGAAATTGCATTGATCCAAAGTGTCCTTACGGCTGCTGGTGCACCCTGGGAGGGGAAGGATCTCTTAATGAAGACACATGGAGATCACACCTGACTGCAAGGTGGCTGAGAGGTTTCTCCTTCAAGCTCCCAAACATGTTTTGCTTCCTTTATTCTGTTGTTGGTCCAACCTCTCAATTGCCAGTGTGGGAAATATGTGCAGAAATTGCTTTTTCAGGTTTCACTTCAAAGGAGATCTGAGCAAAATGGATGAGCTGGGCCCTAAATATCAGTTTTGTTCTGAAAGAGGAGTGGGTGAGAGCAGGACAACAAACCCCAAATTTCCCCATCCCATCCAGCAGATCCAGAGGCTGAAGTTTAGCGTGAGGAACCCTCTCTGATGTCTGTCAGAGAAAAACAAGGCCCTGGTTTCCTTGCTGGTGTGGAAATGAGCCACACAACCCAGACCAAGCGCAGTCACACGAGATAAGAACATGGCAGGAAACTCCAGCCCAGCCTGAGAGACTCAGGAGACTTTTAAGACAAAAGTTGGTTTCAAATTTTCCATTTTGTGTAGAAAGAAAGAAGTACTGAGCCGTGAGCAGGCAGAGACCTCCAAGCATTTCCCTGGGCATGGAGAGCCAGGCCAGCACCAGGACACCTCTCCAGCAGCTGGCTTTGGCACGCTGGAATGTGGAGGTCTCCTTATTCCTGCAGGGAATGCACATACAAGGGGGTGAACCCTCTGCAGAGGGGCCTCTTGGGAAGAAGGCAGAGGAGGATGGATCTGGTGCCTGCCCTGCACTCCTTGCTCAGCTACTGCCACTGCAGATCCACCCCTCAGCTCCGGCAGAAACCAAAAACTTCTCATTTCAGACAGAAAATACCCAGTTCCCCTTCCCTTGTGATGCCACAGCAGGAGAAATGCAGGTTTAAAACAGAGGATTTCACTTCCAGGTACTCAATTCCCAGCCCCTCTCCAGCCCTTCCTCCCTTATCTGCTACAGCCAGAACTTTTGGGGCAGTCCCCTCATCTTGTTACTGCCTGTTCGTAAAAGGAGCTTCACATTTCTTGGTGGAAAAAATTTGAATCCCCAGGAAATGAAAGGCTGGAGCTGGGCCAGGGCAGGCTCAGGCTGGAGCTCAGGGAAAGGTTCTTCCCCCAGAGGGTGCTGGCACTGCCCAGGCTGCCCAGGGAATGGGCACGGCCCCGAGGCTGCCAGAGCTCCAGGAGCCTTTGGGCAGCGCCCCAGGGATGCCCAGGGGGGATTGTTGGGGGGTCTGGACAGGGTTTGGAGTGGGACTTGAGCATCCTTGGGGGTCCCTTCCAGCTCAGGACATTCTGTGATTCCATGATATGTTGAAATAATGTAAGACTGAGATAAATCCAGCCATTCAATCAAGGGAGATAATTTGTCTCCAAGGCAGGATCTGACACACAGAGCCCCTGTTCCCTGGGGATAATCCTGCTGCAGCTGCAGTGGGGTTAAACTGCTCTTGGAGGTCATGTTGTACCTTTTATTTTCTGAAATATTTGCAGCTTGACTGATTTGTAGGTGATTTATCTTTGTGCATGTGGCCCTGGTGTGAGGCTGCTCCTCTTCCACCACACAGCAGGGGTTTCTGTGGGGGGAGCTCGAGCCATGGGGAGCAGGGGGCACTGGTGACAAGGGACAGGCTGCTCTGGGTTCTGACATGAGCAGGGGACACAAAGAGCAGCACAAAGAGCACCACACAAAAATGCTGCCCTGTCAGAGCTTCTCGTTCTCTCTCTTGAATTTCGAAGTGGCTCTTATGGCAGCCGAGGATGAGGTGAGGAGTGTTTTGAGTTCTCATCTGGTTTCCTTTCACAACATTTCATCTTCTCCTGCCACTTCCGTGGTTGTGCTGCTCCAGGAGAAGCAGCTTGGGCTTTGGGGGACCCCTGGGTCAGCCCCAGCCTGGGGAGAGCTTGGTGAATCCCACTCTGGGCTCACCTGAATCGTGTCCAGAGGTGAGGACAGGACCTGGGAGGGTTCCAGAGGTGAATTTCTGCTCTGTGAGTTACAGAGCTGCAAAGAGAGGAGCTGGAGTGCAGCTGAGGCCAGACAAGGTGCAGACGCTGCTTCCCAAGGCTCCTCTGGCCCCAGTCAAGGACCAGCAGGACAGGAATTCTGTGCCTGCACAGAAACAAGTTTCCAGCCCTGATCTTGAATCTCTCTGTCAAACACCTCGAGGCCTGTTCATGGCTGGAGGAGCTGATGAGCAGGACAAACTCCCCAGTGCTGTCTTTGAAAGTCACCTGCAAGTCACCTCCCCACACCCAGTGGAGCTTTGCTGATCCCCCCCCAACCCTCTCCTCATCCCCCTCTTCCCCGTCTGTTCCAGAATGCCCAGGATTTATTCCAGCTGTCTCTGAAGGGATCAGCAGCGAGGCTGATTTATGGGAGGAGACGACATTGCCACAGAGCCTGAGAGCTCTTTGATGGCACTGCTCTCACCCAGCACAGCTGGGACTCATCCCTGGCACCTGCAGTAGGAATTTATCCTGGTCCAAACCCCCAGCACTGATGGAGCAAATCACCTTTTCCCTTTCCCTCCCCTTGCCCAGCTGCAGCTGCACCATCAGAAAGGCAGAGAAGAGGCAGAAGGAAAAATGGTTGGTATTTTGTGACATCTCTTAAAGAAGTAAAACAAAACCTATCCAAAAATTACTCTGTTTTCCAAGGGCAAAAGGGATGGTACAGCTCCTGCTGCTCCAGGGAAGAGGGAGGACCTTGGAATGTCCTTCCCATGCCACAGCTGCCATTCCCATGGGATTTCTGCAGATCCCCAACTCCCCCTCTGCTGTCCAAGGAAGCGGTGAGAGCCCCGTTATCACCCCGAGGGCTCCCAAACCCTGACTGTGCACACCCAGAGCAGCACAGGGTTATTTTAATAACCCAGCCAGGCGAGAAACCACATCCTCAGCATGGCTGAAAGCACCCGTAGGTCCTCAGTGCAGCCAGGAGTGTCAGAGAGAGAAGCCTCCAGGCTCTCCTGCTCTGCCATCCCTGCCCTGAACAGCTTCTCCAGCTGCCTGGGAGCTGGACACAGCCGAGATCCCAATGGAAACCAAAGGGACACAGAGGAGGCAGCTCTGCCCATCACCCTCTGTTCATCCAGCTCCCAAATTCCTCCAGTGCCCCATTCCCACATCCTCAGTGCCAGTGCTGCCCATTCCCACCCAGCAGGTTCGGGACACACTTGGGCAGGAGCTCCTGCACTGAGAAGAAAAACAGGAAGCAGAGCGAGTTTCCCTGAGCTCCAATTGGCAGAGCCAGGAGAAAAATAATTCAAAACCCCTCCCAGTAGAGCGAATTCCACTTCTCCCTCTCGCCCACCACCTTTTGTTCATCCCTCTTGAGTCATTGGGTTTTCCTCTTGGGAACAGAGAATATTCCAGCCTCAGGGAGCCCAATGAGCCACAAAAATGAGCCTCTAATTAGGGGGAACCTCTGTTTTCCTGTCTCCCTGTCCCCCTTCCAGGCCCAGGACTCACCATGTGGAAGATCCCCAGGGCCACTGTTGCTGTCTTGATGTTGAAGCAGCAGCATTTGGGGGGCTCAGGGGGTGGTTGGGGGGTCATTTTCGGGTCCCTCTGAGCACTCCTGAGTTAGTGAGCTCGAATTTGCAGCCGCCCCACGGAAAGCGAAGCGAGAGCAGCTCGGCTTCCTTCCTGCTCTCTGAATGTGTGAAGTCATCTACAAAGTCACATGAGGCCTTTGGGCTTCTCAGTCACAGAGAAAGCAAAACTGGGGGGCTTTCTGGACACATCCAGCTGGGAAAGCAGAGCCCTGCCCAGCTCAGGTGTCCAGCACGGGGGGTCAGGACAGGAGGGTCAGGAGCAGGACCTGGCTTTGTCCTACAAAAATCCTCGGGAATGAAAGCAGGGGCCAGGAATTTCACCTCAAACTCACCCTGCTGTTTTTGCAGGGAAGCATCCAAGTTCCTCCCTTTGGAGCTGGCGTTCCCTGCCAGCAAAGACTCTGTTCCCTGGAAGTGCTTCTGGAGCTCGGGGAGGAGGAGGAGGATGGCAGAGGCTGTTGATGCCTTGTTGGGACCACATAAAAACAGAGGCCAGACAAAATTAGGGGGAAAAATATATTTATTGAAGGGCCTTCAGGTACATTTAGGGCAGATAAAGCCCCTTCCAGGGGTGCACCCTAAAATGGATTACAGGTTTTCACACTTTTGTAAGTTGGGTCCATTTTGTTATAAATGCGTATTATAATATTGGCTTCTTGCAAATATTAAAATGAGTATATGTATAAAGCTGTATGTATAAAGATATATGTGTAAAGTTATATGTATAAAGCTATATGTATAAAGTAACTTTGCTATAAAAATATAGTTTTTATTTTTACTGTTAACTAAACTTAAACATAGTAGTAAAATAGCTAATAGCACTGCCTGCTTAGTCAAAATAACATCCAAGAAACATATAATAAAAACCCCTGCTACTAATGTGCCAATTATTGACACCTGACACGTAAAAAAGTATAAACCAAAGGCCAAGCTAAAAGTAATAAGAACAAACTAAAACCACAACCAAAAAAGCTCATGCTCTAAAAAAGCAGATCCAAGAAAAAGCCATTCTGAACAGTTCCTAAAATATGTAAAATCGCTTTGTAGAAAAGTTAAATATGCATAATAGTTAATAAATATACAATAAGCTAATGTAATTAAAAAAAAAGAGTATCTCCAAAAACAGTAGGTGTGCTCTTAGCTGAATGCCAAGTACCCAGCTGTAAAAACTTTACTTTATTGTCTTTATCTCTTATTGTCATTTATTACGCTTTTAAATTTTAACAAAAAACTAAACCTCGTTTTTCACAATTTATGTATTGGGGGTTAATCTTACAATTACGGCTTCAGGACATGGAGTCATTTACCCCACGTTTGCTCCCCAAAACTCACTTTTGTTTGCATCTCTCAGGGCCTGAGGCAGTGAGGTGTCCCTGATTGCCAGGCCTGGAGAGGAATTGTTGTGTCTGAGCAAAATGGGAGAGCAGCAGCTCACCCTGAATATGGAGTTTAGAGTTCTACACTAAAGAATTGCAGGGTTACAAACGTGTGAAAAGTATAAAAGCTAAAATCCTAAGGCATCAGTGTTGGCTGAGGCATCTGCAGCTCTGGTCCCAGCTCCTGGGGATGTGATTTGTGTCCTCATGTCCTGGAAATGACCCCAGCAGGACCTGAGCATGGTGGCTTTGTCACTGTGACCAACATCGGAGTGTACCCCTGCTTGAACTCACCCAAATGTGCTCTTTGACAGAGATTTTTTACCATTCTCATTTAAAAAAACCACTTTTAATTCTCTTTTCCTCTTCCCCCACCCCATGGGACAGAAGATCCCTCTTTAGACCCCTGTGGAGCGAATTGCTCTGAGTTTTGGGCTCTCTGACCAAGGTTTGATGTGTCCCAGCAGGGGACACCTCTCCAGGAGAGAAATGCAGGGAAATAAAATGAGAATTGGGCCAACACTCAAATGAGCTCTTGTGGGTGTCACATCCCCAAAAACGCTCCCTGGCTTTGCTGTTTGATGCCTCCAGGCGTGTTCCCAGCTCAGCATCCCCGCAGTGCTCCAGCAGAGGGGTTTCTTGGTTGTTTTTACGGAGTTGAATGCAGAGATTCCACCTGGATGCTCTGTAAACACAATCCAGCTGCAAATATTCCCGGCTGGATCCTTGGTAGAGCAGGAAAGTGAAATCTCTTCACCAGCAGGGAAAGCACAGAGCTGCAGGTGAGGACTGAGGGCACCACATCCACCAGCACCCCTGGAGCTGCATCCCCCTGCGAGAAATAGGCTTAAAAATCAGGTTTATTTTTAAAAGTAGATAATTTTGAGCATCTTTCCTTTACAAACCAGATGAAAACACGGGCTTGGCTTTGCCTTCGCCACATGAAATGTGTTTTCTTTAGGGGCTGCCTCCCCCCACGATAAATAGGGTTAAAAATAAAATTTTGATTTAAAAATAGATAATTTTGAGCACCTTTCCTTTACTACAGACTTGGCTTTGCCTTCCCCACATGAAATGTGTTTTCTTTGGGGGATGCCTCCCCGCCATGATAAATAGGGTTTAAAATAAGGTTTATTTTTTAAAATAGGTGATTTTGAGCATCTTCCCTTTAAAACAGGCTTGGCTTTGCCTTCCCCACATGAAATGTGTTTTCTTTCAAACCTCCAAGCCGGTTTGTGGAAGGAGGTGCAGGAGGATGAAGAATTTCCTGCACATCTGAAAAGCTGGTTTATAATCTGGCCCTGCCTCTGCGTGGCAAACGCTCCTCGCCTCTGCTCTGCCCCCTGCGAGGCACACAGAGCTCTCCTTGTGTGCCTGAGCATTCCAGACCCAAACTGCGCTCTGGGCTGAGAAAAAAAATGCAAAACCTGGTCCAGGCTGGGCCTGGGGAGCTGCTGGAGGCCACTGAGGGCCCGGCAGTGCCAGCGCAGGGTCCCCTCTGGGCACTCCCAGTTTTAGGAGGTCAGTCTGCTCACAGGGACACAGCCTTGGCTTTCCATGGAATGCTGGATAAGGATTTAGGTGTTTTGTGGTGCTATGTCTGTGACTCTGTCGGGTTGCAGTGGTGCTTCCCTGGTGGGAAATGCTCGGATGAGCTCTCCAAGGAGAAATTCCAGCTCGAATTGCTGCCAGGAAGGAATCTGTCTTGGTTTGAACACAGCTGTCTGTTGAGGAAGGCAGGAGCCTCCCTTAGAATGGACAATGGAAACCCCCTCCCTCCAATTATTATCATTTTGAAATTAAGGGGCTCTCAGGCAAAGATAAGGGAATAGCAATAACAGTTCTTTATTAGCAGAGCTAAAATAAAAATGCAGC
>VYXF01009409.1:40317-50820 GCA_013397295.1 Polioptila caerulea
ATCCCAGCTGATCACAGCCAATCCCAGTTGAGCCCAGTTGACCCCAGCCAAGCCCAGCTGATCACAGCCGATCCCAGCCGATCTCAGCCAGTCCCAGCCAATCCCAGCCAATCCCAGCTGATCCCAGCCAGTCCCAGCCAATCCCAGCCAATCCCAGCCCATCCCAGCCAATCCCAGTTTATCACAGCCAATCCCAGTTTATCCCAGCCGATCTCAGCCAATCCCAGCCGATCCCAGTGGATCCCAGCTGATCCCAGCTGATCCCAGCTGATCCCAGCTGATCCCAGCCAATCCCAGCCAATCCCATCCAATCCCAGCCGATCACAGCCAATCCCAGTTGACCCCAGTTGACCCCAGCCCATCACAACCGATCCCAGCCACTCCCAGCCGATCCCAGCTGATCCCAGCTGATCCCAGCCGATCCCAGTGGATCCCAGCTGATCCCAGCCGATCCCAGCTGATCCCAGCTGATCCCAGCCAATCCCAGCCTATCTCAGCTCATCCCAGCCCTCTGGATCTGGCTGGGGGAAACCTTCCAGGTGTTTTCACCCACTCCTGCAAGGAAACATAGACATTACAGGGCTGCAAATTCTTGTGGCTGTCCCCACTCCCACTGATCCCAAATTCTTGTTTAAATTCTGTGTCTGTGTGCACAGATCACACAAAGTCCATCTTTTCTGCAAGCATAGGAAGAATCTATGTTTTCCAAATATTCCCACAATTACTGGTGACAGAGGCCCTGTGCAGGTGCTTCACCTTTAGCACAGATGACACAAAACATTGAAGTCTAAATGAAAATATTTGAAGCCCAAAACTCAGCTGAGGAGAAGCTGGAGCTCTCCACAAAAGCATTAAAACTTTGCAGAGTTTTTAAAAAGAAAAATCCTCCACCCACAAATACAAGAACGGGAACATTTTGTTTTGCCATTTTCCAAATGAAACACTTCACCTCCTCAGGTTGAGAAAACATTTGACCTTGGAATATGTCTCGGAGTTATATATGGGGAAAAAAACCCTGCAGCAATCAAATCAAAATGTTTCACTTGACCAGATTTTGACAGCCTGGTTTTCCGAGACACCACAGTTTTGAATCCTTTCAGGCTGATTTTCTTGCTGTTTTTAATTCCGGATTTCAGCGCTGCCCAAGGCCCCACACTTCAGCCGTTCCCAGCTGTAATTAGCCAGAGCCTCTCTGCATCTCTCAAGAACCCAATCAATGATTACTCGAGTGAGCCGCAGAGGCCTGGCTGGGATTGAAGCAGGGGGAGAGTCCTCAAGCTGATTTCCTGGCCAGAGATAATTGCCTCATGGGTAGAAACAAATGGAATTTATCCTGCAGCCCCTTGTGAAGGGGCTGAGATTCCAATTCCAAGTTAATGAGGTCTTGGGATGGGATTTGGATTTGGTTGTGTATGAAGTGGTTGCAGCTCTGGGGTTTGCACAAAGAACCCTCCTTTGTTCTCCTCATCCTTCATCCCAAAAATCCGCATCCCGAAATCCTGCAGGGATTTCAGGGGAACAGCTGGAAGTGCCCCCACGCGGGGCAGGTTCCACATCCCTCATGGAATCATGGAATGAGTGATGTGGGAAGGGAGCTCCCAGTGCCACCCCTGCCGTGGCAGGGACACCTTCACTGTCCCAGGTCACCCAGAGCCCTGAGGCCACCCTGACACTCAGTTCTGAAGGTGCTTTGCTGCCTGCCAAACTCAATTTGGGTGAAATTTTGTGGAGAAATTTTACTCCAATAGGAGTTTTTCCAGGAAAATCAAGGATTCTGTGGGGCTAGAGCCCTCAGCCCTCACATGGGCACCTTTATTTGAGTCATTTTAAAGCTTTAACCTAAAGCAGAAACATGAATATGGAACAAATCTAATTTGATGGGGAATTTTGGGATGGGACTTGCTCAGATAAATTCCATCTGAAGTCAGGCAGGGTGGAAATGTCAGCTTAAGACTGAATCTACCTGAGATTTAAACAATTCCTCATTAAAATGGACCTTGGCTTAAAAACCCCAATGATGACAGGGACTTTCACTGAAATGGACCTTGGGTGAAGCCCCTCGATGATCAGAGGCAGCTTCATCCCCAGGACTGGAATTTATAACAATAATTTAAAAACCTTGATCAAAAGTTCTTCAACGTGATTGAAAGGAATTTCTCTGAGAAATGCAGTTGTGGGACTGTGGAGCTGATTGGACTATTTTTAAGATTCCAGTGAAGGAAAAAAAGGAGGAAAAATAGCTGGAAACATTTGGCAATTACTGACCCATTCTTCTGCAGCAACACAGCCTGAACCAGAACAAAACACGGAGCTGCTGCTTCCTCTCCTTTCTGCACTCCAAGGAAAAGGATCTGAGCAGAGATTTTTATAAACCCAGCAGGAGAAAGGAGTGGAGATTCCATGAAATTCGCTGATGACTTCATCTGTTTTCTGTGGATTCAGTTGGAAGGGCCTAGACATGGGGCTGATGGAAGTTTTTCCAAATAAAAATATCCCTTCTTTACATCTCCACCGGCTGTTCCCATGGGTTTTCAGTGTTCCACAGGTTTGGGAGCAGCTCTGGAGGAGCCCCATCAGCTGGGAGTGTCCTCTGACGCTGGTGCCTGTCCAAAATCCTACTTTGATTTCCAGGTTTTCTCCTCAGAGGTTGAAACTCAGCCCTGGAGCCTCGGAAGAATTTAATTCTGGCAATTCCTCCTTTTCTGGTGCCTTTTGAACCTGAGTAGAGGTCTGGGTTTAACCAAATCTTGGCATCCCAGTCCAGCCTTCAGGGCTCTTCCCTTCCCTGCTGGATGCACTGAATGAAAAGTTTGGCAAACTGAATTTTTAAATGCTGCAATGAAGTTTTTATGGGGAAAGTCTCATTCCTCTAAAGCAGCTGTAATAAAATGGGAATAAATGGGATTTTTTTTCCCCCCAGTGGTTTGATCTCTTAGATTAAAAAAAAAAAATCCCTAGATGATTCCTGTACCATCTCTGTGTCCAACTGCCTCTTTTTTTGGGATAGTGCCTCAGGATTCCTGGTTTTTTTGTCTCCAGGGATGAACCTTGGACGTCTGAGCCCATGGGACAAATTCTCTGCTAGCTCTGGTGGTGCCATCCCTGGACACAAATCCATCCCTCCCATGGGCACAGGGAATTCCTGCTCAGGGAAAAGGCCATCCTGACAAGTGAGGGATTGCAGGAAATACGGACAGGGCAGGGAGAGGGCTCTGTGCTCTCCCTGGGATTGGAGCCAGATTTGGGGATCATGGAGCCAAATTTTCCCAACCTGACTCGGCAGCGGCTCCACAGCTCCAGCAGGAAGGGTTTGGTGCCAGGGGCAGCTTTCCCTGGAGGAATTCCTGATTTACAGTCAGAGGAGCCTCTGCTGGGGGAGCTCCCCCCTGCCAAGCCAAAGAGTTGGGGTGGGAATCCCAGGAATCCCTGAGCTGACCTCTCCTCACTCCCAGGCCACCCATGGAGAAGCTGCTCTCCAAAACCCCCTACGGCTGGACAGCTCCAAAATTCTGAAGAAGACACTCCTGGAAAGCTCCAAAACCCCTCAAGAGGACACTCATGGAGAGCTCCAACCCCTCAAAAGAACACTCCTGGAAAGCCCCAAAACCCCAAAGATTGCACTCCTGGAAGGTCCCACTGACACTTCCAAGGGAGGAGCACAAATCCACATCACAGGAATTCTCGGAGGAGCCTTGGTCTGACATTCCCAATCACTATCCCATTCCCAACAAACTAAAGGTCCTGGAAGGGCAACAGGAGCTGTTGTGTCCTGGCTGGCCCCAGATGGGCCCTGTTGCTGTCACTGCCATGATTTAAGGCTCCAATTTATCCAAAATCTTCTTTTGAAGGGCCACATTCTGTTTATTTTCCATTGTTATCCTCCCAGTTCTTTTATTGGTGCTCCATCAGATCCAGGATTGGGAACACAAAGCCTCCTCTCCAATCCCAAACATTTGAACTCGGAATTCCCTCCTTCTCCACTTCCAACCCCAGATATCTGAAGCCTGAATTCCCCCCTTCTCCCCTTCCCCGTGCCCTGGTTTGACTGGGAATGAACACAACTGGAGCTGCTCAATCATCCCCTGGCACCTCACTCCCAAAATCCAGAGCCTTGGAAGTGGCTGGGATTCTGCTCTGGAAAACACAGAGTGGAGCCTGCCCCCGGTTCCATCTTCACCTCCCAAAATCCCCTAAATCCCAGCGTTAATGGTGTTGTTCCCAGGATGGGATTTGTTTGGATGAAGCCTTTCCCAAACAAAAGCGGCAGCGCCGTCGCCATTAACTGGGGGAAATCTTAATTGACCTCTCCAAAGCTAAAATCCCTGAGCGGCGCCCACAGAATAAAAATCAGTATTTTGTTTGCTTCAATGAACATTGTGGAGTAATGGAAGGAATTAATGTGGGATTGTAGAAGCCAGGGAATGGAGAGCACGCAGAGAGGAGATAATTCCCAATTTTAGCAGTGAGTGTCCTTAGGAGCCACCAGTGGAGCGGGGCTGGGGTGGATGCAGCAGTTTGGGACAAGTTTGGGATTTCTGAGGGGATGCTTTGGGTGGTTCTGATGTTCCTGCCAAGGTCAAGGTGATCCCAGCAGGATCTGGAGCAGGGGATGAGGGCTCCAAGTGCACCCATGGGATTGCAAGAGTGCCCAGGTGGGAAAAGAGATGCAAATTGAGGGAGCTGGAGGAGATAAAACGGGATTTGGGGGGGGTGCTCAGAGCTGTGCACCCAAGATAAGGCCACAGAGCTTCCAAAGCAGCCTGGAACAGGAGTGATCCAAGATTTTTCTCTCTCAGAACATTCCTGTGCCCCACGACACAGCAGATGACAGAACTCGTGTCCTGCCTGCCTGTTCTTCCTGGCTTTTATTCCAGCAGATCCGATAATTTTCCTGTGACTCTGAAGCAGAGGTGGAGTTTCACTGGCCCGTGTCCCCCACAGCAGTTGTGACACTCCAGAATGGAACCGCGTGCTTGGATTTTGGGATTTTCCTCAATCCCAACCCTTCAGTCAAGAACAGAAAGGTGACAGAATTCCCCACCATTCTTCCCAAAAAGAACCTCCTGTGATCCAGAGGAACCTGGACCATGGCACCTCCTTTGCCCAGCTCTCCACACAAGGAGTTGCCTAAAAATGGAAAATCCCTGGTGATGAGATCCCAGCCCTGCACCTTCCAGAGGCATGGATCCCATTTCCAGGCTGGCTGTCACAAACCCCAGAGCTTTTCCAGGCCACTCAAGGAGTGGGTAAGGAGAAAAGGCAGTGTTTTATGGGGAAAAGAGATCCCAGATATCCACTGGAGGCAGTTCTCCCAGGGTAGGGAATCCTGTTTGGGATTTCTCCTATTTAGGATTTCTCCCAAAAGCCTTTCATGGTGCCTTGGGTCCTTTCTGGGGCTGCAGTTAAACACAGCACTGATAGAAAGGCAAAGTTGAGGTGGAAATGACTGAAGAAAATGAGGAAATTTGGGGTTTTCAATAAATTGTATCTTTTTCCACTGAGACCTGACCTGCAGCACCCACCCCATCCCTGGGAAAGAGGGAGCTCTGTCCCTCTGCGAAATATTCCCAAGGTTTTGTGCCTTTCCCCTGAGCAGAGGTGACTGCCAGGCAGGATCTCTTAAGGGATAACAATGACAGGTGAATCCATTCTTTGCATGTGTAATTAATTGTAATTAATGCCACCACTAATGAAGCTGCATTTGGCCTTTTAGAAGCTCAAAAATTCCCCTCATAACAAAATTTCATCTGCTTCAATTTTCTGCTGGGGGAGGAAAGGGAAACAACCACAAATCCACAGAAAATCAAGGATTTGGAGTGGTAAGTTTATGGCTTTATTTGGGATTTTCCTTTTAAGAATTCTCCCTGCACCCAGAACCCCAGAGTGGAAACAAATCTGATTTCATTTTCCTTTCCATGGGCAATTGGGCTCTATTTATTTCCCAGGTTTTTTACCAAGCTAATTTATTTTTGGAGAGAGTTCAAATTGTTTCTTTCTATTCCAAAAAGCAGTTAAGCAGTTTCAGTTTTTAATTTCTTCATTGGAAAATCCAATTTTATCACCTTGGAGCAGGTCCTTCTGTTATCCCCCACAGCTGCAGAAGGGCAGTGCATATATGGAATTGTTCTGGAATATCCAGGACTTTTCCTCCTATTCCTATGGATTTTGTGGGTTTTTTTGGCAGGAAACCAGAGCAAATGCACTCTTTTGGAGGACTGAGGGAATCCATGGGAAAGCAGCTCCTGTGCCAGTTCTTCCCTCTGTGTTGAGGCCCTGGGGACACCAAACAGCCACCAAAGCCTCTCTCAGAGCTGGACAGGGAGAGAAAATGGAAGAAAATGTTGTGGGTTGAGATCAGGATCAAGAGAGGTCCCTCCATCGTGGGGAAACCAGGCTGGAATTAGGGATTTTAATTGGATTTATTGCTAAGAAAATAATAATGAGAAGTGAAACCCCCTTAAAACACCTTTTGCCAGTCCTTCCCAGCTCTCCCTCCTCCCTCCCTTCAGTTCCACGTCCAGGCCCGGCAGCCACAGGATTTTTGGGTTCCCAACAAAGGATTTGTGTGTTTCCAACACAGGATTTTTGGGTTCCCAATGCAGGATTTTTGGGTTCCCAATGCAGGATTTTTGGGTTCCCAATGCAGGAGTTTTGGGTTCCCAATGCAGGATTTTGGGTTCCCAATACAGGATTTTTGGGTTCCAAACCAGCTGTACTTCAGGTCTTAGGGATGGGGGGAGAGGCTGAGGCCACATTCAGAGCAACCTGTACAGGAATTCTGTCGAATTTGGGGGTTTTCCTCACATTTCCTCTGTCACTCTCTTGTCCCTGTGGTGTCCCATAGGAATGCAGCACTCCCATTCTGGGAAAACACAGGAGAAACGCTCCGGAGAGAGCAGCAAAGGGTTTCATTTCCAGCCCACTCGGACATTGCACCAAAACCCCTCATCTTCAGCCCTAAATTCTGCTTTTCACAGAGGTGAGACCCTTGGCTGCAGGGCCAGGCCTGGAGCAGTGAGGTTTGGGTTGGAAATCAGCTCTTGGCCTCGCCGTGAATTCTCACAGCTTTTCTTGGTTCGGCTCCTCCGGCTGGGAATTCACCTGACATTCCCAGAAGCCAGCACGGACCCAAAGGGTAGGAGTGAGCCGGGTGAAAATGGATTTACTGGAGTTTGTTTGTGGTTAAGCACAGCCAGGAGTGGGACAGAGGGTCCTGAACTCACCTCAGGGTTTGGGGTTTTGATTTTCCCTTCTGCTCTCCCCCCAGGCTCACAGCAAAACTCCTCCATGAGCACCACGGATCCAAACAGGACACAAAGGCTGACCCAGGAATGTTTGGGTTTTATTTGTGCTCTGACTGTACCAGCCAAACCTTCCTGGCCACCACAACCCCCTGCGTGGCTTCTCCTCATGTCCCATCCCTGTCAGGGATGCAATTCCTGCCCTTTCCCAGTCACTCCTTCTTTCCCAGATTTCCCCCAAGCCTTTTCCCTTAAATCCCAGAACTTTCCTGCCCCACATCCAGAGGTGCCAGCTGTTTGCTGGCTCAGCCCTGGGAATGAGTTGCCAGCGTTTATCAGCAGCCTCTGGAAGGAAAACAAGAGCCCTTCCCTAAAAATCCCACATTCCCAGAGCAGGATGAATGGAACCTCAGTGTGGGTTTTCCTCTGTGGTGCCTCTGACTCTGATCCCAGCAGATCCCAGCTGTGCTCCCAGAGGGATTTGCGGCACTAGGAAAAGGTCCCAGAAATGCAAAGAAAAGTCCAAGAACACATTCCCAGGGACAGGGGCTCCTGGGGGGGATGTTTTGGAAAAGCATCTCCGGGACCCACAAAGGGGGTTTTGTGTCTGTCCCTGTGGGTACCTGAAAGGGGCTTTGGGACATCTTGTTCCATAATAAACCTGTTTGAGGGGGGAATTAACACCTCCTCCTGCAGGGCAGGAGAACGTTCCTGCTGCTCTGGGCATCCTGGGATGGCTCAGGGACAGTCCAGGTTCTCCTGGAATTTCTGAGCAATCCTCACAGAGGGATCTGGCTTTACCCAGGGACAGGCCTTGATCCCATCATTCCCACACCAGAGCCCCCTTCACACCAAGCATATCCGTCCTGCTGCTCAGGAAGAATTGGGAAAAACATGGGAAAACTGTCAGTGCCTGACCCAAAGGGAGATCCAGAGGTCATCAAAACAAGGGGGAAAGGAGCAAAGGAGAGGTTTCTCCACGGACACAAACATCCTTGGGCAGAATTGAGATATGGAACTCCTGCCATGAGAGTCCAGAGAAGGATGAACAGGTTCAGGGATGAGAAATCCACATAAATCCACTTCCCAGGAGCAAAGGAGAAAGTTCTCCATGGATATGAACATCCTTGGATGTAATCAGGGTATGAAACTCCTGCCGCACCATGCCATGAGTTTTTATGGAATGAGGAACAAGTTCAGGGATGAGAAATCCACCTAGAAACCACTTTCCAGAAGTGAAGGAGAGGTTTCTCCATGGATATAAACTTGCTTATGCTGAATCAGGATGTGAAATATCACATCCAATGGAAAGGAAATGCTGTTGTGCCTCCAGGAGTTCCATATATCGAAGTGGTTCTCATGGAATATCCCATCCAGTGGGAAAGAAATGCTGTTGAGCCTCCAAGAGTTCCAGGTGAGCTCTGGTGGGAAGAGCCAAGAGCATCCAGCTCCTGGTGCAAAAATCACTAATTAGCAGATCCTGCCTTATTTTTCGAATGTTTTCCCAACATTCTGCTGATTCCTGAATCCTTCTCTTCTGTCTCGGCATTTCTGGTTTTGGGGAAGGACACCAGGAAGAATCAAAACAGGAGCAAACAGCAGCTTTTAAAGCAGATTTTGCCTCAGCCAGTGCCAGATTTAATTATTTATATTTATTAAAGGTGAGAAAAATGAACATTTCCATGTCCTGTTCACCTGGGAATGCTGTGGGATTGAGGGATTGCAAACAGCTCCAGCACAACCCATTCCTTAAGGGGAAAAAAATATATATATATTTTTATATCTGTTATTTATACACCTTCCCCAAAAATCTGGGGTTATTTCTTCCCTGGGTATTTGCATTTGAAAGACGGGACTGAATTAATTCCAGACTGAATGTAAACATGGCATATCTGGATCCGGGAGGACAAGCTGTCCCTGGGATGTTTTTTTGGGAATCTGCAGAAGGACAAGCTCTGGCTGGGCCCCACCTCATTCCTGGAGCCTGGGCTCTCATTCCAGCCCCTCCTTGGGAATGGAGGGAAGTGTGGACAGAGATGGGACACGTCTGCTCTTCCCACCACAGGGAAAACAAATCCTGAGTGAGTCCCAGGGAATGAAGGCAAAGCTCATCCAGGTTTGGCTGGAAAAAGGAACCTCGTGTTCAGCACCCAGGGAGGGTTTGGATCCAGCTGCCTCTGGATTCAGGATGGGGAGAGCCCAAACCCCTTGGGGCTGGAGGCAGGGCAGGGAGCTGGCATGATGAAGGAGGGGTGGAATTTGTCACCTCACAGGGACTTGTGGCTGGATGAAATCCCTGAGGAATGTTCCTGATCCGGGAAAGGTCAAGGGCAGGGTTCAGACTTGATTCTGGATTCAATCCCCTTGTTTTCTCAGGGAAGGTCAAAGATGGTCTCAATCCCCTCGTTTTTCCAGGAAAGGTCAGAGACAGGGTTCAATCCTCTTGTTTTCTCAGGGAAGGGTCAAAGATGGGTTCAATGCCCTCATTTTCCTAGGGAAAAGTCGAAGATAGGGTGCAATCCTCTTGTTTTTCCAGGGAAAGGTTCCTGATCTGAGGAAAGGTCAAAGATGGGTTCAATCCTCTCATTTTCCAGGAAAAAGTTCCTTTTCTTGAGGGAATTGGCTCCTTGCTCCTCCCCAGCTGCTCCCAGGTGTCTGCTGAGCTTCTGCTCGGGCCAAGATCTCATCCTCCGAGAGGAGCTCAAACCCTTCCCAAGCTTTGCCCCAATCCCTGGGTTTCCATGGGGGATATTTGGGATCCTACATGGAGATCTCAGATGGGAACAACCAAAACTGCCCAAAATCACTTCTCTTTACACCCAAGGGCAGATCCTTCCCAGGCTCTCTGGAAATGCTGCTGAAAATCAGGAGGAGCCCTAAAAAGCAGGAGTTGCTTTGGGCCAGCTCTGGAAAGCCACAGTTTGGTTTTCCCCAGTGTTCAAGCTCTGGGGACACTTTAGGGAGCAGGAAAAGTCTCCAGACCAGGACAGGGAGGCCCTGGCATGGAGGAGCTTTGGATTCCCACCCCTGGAAGTGTCCAAGACCAGGCTGGATGGGGCTTGTGTGTCTGGGTTTGAACTCCAGGTGTCTGCTGAGGAAGGCAGGAGCCTCCCTTGGAATGGGGAATGGAAACCCCCTCCCTCCAATTATTATCATTTTGAAATTAAGGGGCTCTCAGGCAAAGATAAGGGAATAGCAATAACAGTTCTTTATTAGCAGAGCTAAAATAAAAATGCAGCGATACAGAACCCAACCCCAGTGC
>VYXF01009409.1:86288-98683 GCA_013397295.1 Polioptila caerulea
GCTGTCACTCAGCTTTGGAAGCCTTTCCCAAGGCCTCAGCTCAGATGCAGTGTATCTGTGAGGATCATTCCCTGTCAGCACAGAAAGCCTGAGATTCTCTGAGCCCTGGGTTCCGACACCCTCCAGGATTGGGGTTTTTACCTGAAGGGGCTCCAGGAGAGGGACTGGGGACAAGGGATGGAGGGACAGGACACAGGGAATGCTTCCACTGCCAGGGCAGGGTTGGATGGGATATTGGGAAGCTCCCAGCTTCTCTGGGAACCTGTGCCAGTGTTTTACATCCACATCATAAAAAATCTCTCCTGGCAGCCCGTTTAAACCAAACCTCCTTTGGTTTCAGACCATCCCCCTTCCTGTATCACAACAGGCCCTCCCTGATCCAGGAGAAGCTGGACAGAGAGCCTGGGACTGAGGACAGTTTTCTCCCAGTGTTCCCTGCAGCCCCAGACCATCATTAGGCTCCATTTTCTTGGCTAATTGAGTTCCAGCTTAATTGCCAGGATGCTCCTGGACTCCAAGTGCCACATCCCAATGCATTAAGGTTTTCTGCTCAGATAAATAACTGCTCCAAATGTGTTCCCATTATCCTGCAGGAATGGCAGGAGGGCCAGGAGTGTGTTCCAACCTCCTTTAATTCAATAAACACAGAGATAATGAGATTTTCTGGGAGCTATCCCACAGAATGGAGCAGAGATTCCACTCTGTGCCTAAGCTCCAAAAAATACCTGGGAAAAGGAGCTTTTTAGGGACCTGGGATGGTGGAGCAGGACCCCAGCAGGAACCCCTTTGGGATGATGAAGCAGTAATCCCTGGAATGATGGAACAGGATCCCTGTGGATGATGGAGCAGGAACCCCTCAGGAATCCCTGGAATGATGGAGCAGGATCCCCTTGGAGGAAGGACCAGGAACCCAGCAGGACCTCAGCAAGATCTCTAGGATGACAGCGCAGGAACCCAACAGAATCCCTTGGGATAGTGGAGCAGGAACCCCTGGAATGATGGAACAGGATCCCCATGGATGACAGAGTAGGAACCCCTGGAATGGTGGAGCAGGACCCCAGATTTAAGGTCCCTTCCAACCCAAACCATTCCAGGATTGTCTGACTNTCAGAATCCCTTGGGATAGTGGAATGATGGAACAGGATCCCCTGGATTTCCCTGGAATGATGGAACAGGATCCCCATGGATGACAGAGTAGGAACCCCTGGAATGGTGGAGCAGGACCCCAGATTTAAGGTCCCTTCCAACCCAAACCATTCCAGGATTGTCTGACTCTAAAATTCCAACCCCCAGCAGGTCTGAGATGTTTGGAGGCAGCAGTTGAGCCCTCGAGGTTTTCCCCAGCACCTTTTGGTTCTGGTTTGGAACTCTGGAAATTTCCAGCCCTGCACCATCCCAGGCTGAGGAGTTCCAGTGGAAGAGCACCAGGAACAGTCTCCTGTTGTTTGTTTGAACTTCATTCTTGTGCTGGGAACAAGAGCCCCTTGTTCAGCTCCCAGCCCCAACCCCACCTCCTCTCAATGCCCACTGTGCAGAAAAAAGAGTCATAAAGTCCCCTGCCAGCATCCCAACGTCCCCTTCCCGGAGCAGAACTCCCCCAGGACAAGGAATTATTGACAAGGAAAGGGAGAGGAGGTGAAATCCCAACGTCCCAGCCCTGCAGCTCTCCCAGAGCCACCACTGCTGCCAAGGTTTCCGTTTTCCCCGAGGTCCCAGCTCTGTCTCCAGCCGGGTTTGTCCCCAGAGGGATGGGAGAGCAGGAAAAGGTCAAGTGCTGGGTGGTGGTGCCCAAGCCCAGTTGGGCATCCCTGGCTCTTCATCCACGCAGCTCAAAGGTTCTTAAAGCTTTGACAAAGCTCGGGAATTCTTCTGCCAAGCTCCTGTCCCAAAAATTCCCCACCCAGCAGCATAAAACAATTAATTAAACATCAGTGGCCCTGGGGAAACAGATCTGGGGGGAGTTTGGAGCTCACTGGGGCAAGAGGATTTGTCCAAAGAGGATTTTTCCAGCCCCACTAGCTACTCAGAAAAAAATTCCATGTCCTGTCAGGAAATGTTCCCAATGAACAGAGAACTGGAGATTTGTGGGTTCTCTGCACCAAGTGCTGCTCCCCACGGGGATGAACCAAGCTGGAAAGCCACAGAGGATTTTTGCTGTGGCCCGGCACAAATTTGGACTAAAAATGCAGAGGCAAAATTGTTTCCATGGTTGTCCCTCCATATGAGTCCAGCCTGCAGGAAAAACCAACCTGGCAGCACACCCAGGGTCACTCTGGGATATTAGGAGCACATCCCCTTCCCCCATTTCCCTTCCCCATATCCCATTTCCCACATCCCATTTCCCACATCTCCTTCCCTACATCCCCTTCCCCACATCCCATTTCCCTTCCTCATATCCCATTTCCCACATCCCCTTCCCTGCATCCCTTTCCCTGCATCCCCTCCCACACTTCCAGGACCTGCCTGTGCCTCTTTCCCATCAGGAAAGAGAGGCAAATGTGGCAATGTATTTTTTTTGGACAGAGGATGGCTGGAAACAGCACCTGAAATCCATCACCAATGGGCACCTGGAAGAGAATTTAGCCTGGCAGGAGAGCTGCTGGATTTATTCATCCCAAAGCTGCCTCCAGACAAGGAATGTTTCATTTTGCTGCCTCTTCCTGAGCAGTGATTTCTAAATTCCTCACAGTGCCCTGTGGCCCCATCCTGTGCCATGCAGAATCCATGGATCTGAGGACCCAAAGTTGGACCCAAAGACCTCTCAGGCTGACCTGGAGCTCTCTGTGTTTTTAGGACTGGAGAAACCCTTGGAGATCCCAAAGATCTCAATGAGACCCCATTGAACAGGAGCAAAACCCCTGTCCCGCTGTTCCTGGCCAGCTGTGGCTGGTCCTGTGTGAGCCCAAGGCTGGAAAAGGCTGGCAAGGGTTGCTTTGTTCCCTGAGGGAATGGTAGGAGTGGGAATTTGCCTTTGGGCGGGATTGCAGTTTGTTTATGGGGTGAAAGCAGAGCTGTTCCTGCACAGACATCTCACCTTTGCCCTGCAAAGCCAAGGGCAGCTCCTGCTGAGCTGGGATTTTATCTGAGCCTGGCAGGAATCGATACTCAGACTGAGAATTCCAGGTGCTTTCACCAGCTCCATTCCCAAAACAACCTCAAAACCAGCCTTGGTATCAGCCTTATTTCCATATATAAAGGGTTTTTTCTTACATATCCAGATCTCTCTTGAATCAGAGGCGTCCAGGAGCCCCAGCAAAATGCAGCTCCAAGGAATGGAATTAATCAGCTTCAGGCCAGCCAGGTTTGCAATTGGAGCTGGCCAAGGAAAGAGCTGGGGGTTCCCTAAACCAAATCCTAAAGATGCTGGGCTCCTTAAAGTCAGGCTCAGCCCCCCAACCACACCAGGGCTGCTCTGTTACTTTGACCAGCCCTGCCAAAGTGGGTTGGCTGGCTTTGAGGATGGACAAGTTAGAAGTCACTTCATCTCTGTGAAAGTGTTTTGAAGTGTTTTGAATGTTTCATTCTAATTTTTGTTCCTTTTTTTTTCTTTTAGCGTTAGTTAATAAAGTTTTATTACTTTCAAGTTTAAGCCTGCTTTGCACTGAATTAAGAAATTTCAAATTAGCCAACTAAAACCATAAGACAAATTAGTATTTCCACCCAGTTTCAACCTGGAGCTGCAACAGCTGCTCATCCCAGCATTCCCAGTGAGTCCTGCTTTCCTCGGAGGCTCATCCCCAAACCCACCCACAGGAGAAGCTCTTCCCCCGAGCTTTCAGTCTAAGTAGCTGTGCAATATTCCCTAAATACGAGCAATATTCCCTAAATCCTGCCTGCTCCCTGCCTCCCGCCCCCCAGCCTCCCCCTGGCCGTCCCCTGGGATTCCCGAGCTGTTGTTGAGGTGCTGCTCTCGAGGCTCCATTACTGCCACAAAACGTGTGACACAGAACGTGTGACAGCCCCGCTCGTGCTGCTCTCTGAAGTGCTGGAAAGAATTAAACTCCAGCCAGACCTGTCAAAACAAACCAGCAGAGCCCCGTGGTGCCTTTGATTCGGTTTGTGGGTGTTCCTCCTCCTTTATTTTGGTGCCTGTTAATCCCAGTCTCTTGCAGGCCTCGGGGATTCAGAGCAGCGCTAAAAGGGAGATCCCAAACTGCCAAAAAATAGGATTTAAAGGGTGAGCAACCCTTTGGAGGCAGCTCGAGCCGGTGGCAAGGAGTTGGATGGGCAGGAGAGAAGGCTGAAGGGCAGGGAGTCAGCCCTGGCCAACCTCACACCTCTCCTTCCTGCTCCTCTCCAGAGCTTTTCCTCCCCTTAGCTGTTCAAAATAATCCCAGGAAGATCCTAAATCTCCACAAAAATAGGATTTAAAGGATAAGAATCCCTTTGGAGATAGCTCGAGCTGATAGCAGGGAGTTGGATGGGCAGCAGGGAAGGGTGACAGACAGGAATACAGCTCAGGAGGGCAGAGACACAACGAGGAGACAGATCAGGGATGGACTGGAGTGTTCCAGAGTTAGAATGAAGATATTTGGGGGTACATTCCCCCCTTTGAAGATTAGGATGAAGACATTTGGGGTAAATTTCCCCCAGTGAGGACTAAGATGAAGATATTTGGGATTCATCATTTTCAGGCAGCTTGGAGCCCTTCAGAGACTGAAATTCCAGCAGCTCCTCGCTGTGGCTCCTGGCGGATTTGGGGATGAAAAAGGTGGTTCCAGACATATAAAAAAACCAGTTGCCAACAGGTGAATTTTCCCAGGCTTGGGAATGCAGGGAGCGATGCTCCGGCTCCACGTGGGAGATGAAGAGAGCTGCGAACGCCAGGCAGGTTGTTAGGCATTAATTAGCATTAATTACCCCCCTCTGCACGGGCACCTCCAGCAGCAATCAGCCCAAGGGCCACCCCTGCTTTTCTCTGCCTCTAATTCCGTAATTGGAGGGGAGGGAAGAGGGAAGGGAAAAATCGGAGCTGAGGTGGAAATGGCTCCGCTGATCTGCCAGCGCTAATTGTGGGTTTGTTCGGGATAAATTCCCCGCCTGTGAGGGTTAGGATGAAGATATTTGGTGTGAATTCCTTCCCATGAGGGTGGGGATGGAATTCCCAGAGAAGCTGTGGCTGCCCCTGGATTACTGGAAGAGCCCGGGTCCAGCTTGGCTGAGCCCTGCTCTCCCTTCAAACGGGGGTTTGGGGGTTTTTGGCTCGTGGGTTGTGCTGCTCACCCCAAACCCCCTCATTCCTGAGAATTAGGATGAAGATATTCGGGATAAATTCTTCCCCTGTGAGGATTAGGATGAAGATATTTGGAATAAATTCTCCCTGGGAGGGTGGGCAGGGGCTGGGCTGGAATTGCCCGAGCAGCTGTGGCTGCCCCTGGATCCCTGGCAGTGTCCAAGGCCGGGCTGGACATTGGGGCTGGAGCACCTGGGACAGTGGGAGGGGTCCCTGGGGTGGCACTGGGTGGGATTTAAGGTCTCTCCCAGCCCAAACCCTTCCCTGCGGGCACAGGCCCAGGATCTGAGTGGAAAGGGCAGGACAAGGAGCCGAAAGAGAGAAGGAAAAGCAGGAAAAGTCCTTTGTGGGGAGGTTTGAATTCTCCACCACTTTGAGGCTCCATCTCTCTCCATTCGGCTTCCAGCCCAGTCCCTCCCCTCTCCTCCAGTGTCCTCTGGCTGTTCCTGAGTGGAACAAAGCCAGGAAAGTGGGAAGTCAGAGAAGGGCAGCACCCAGGATTTGCCCTGGAACTTGTTCCAGTTCTGAATCCTCACATCCTGAATCCCCTGAATCCCTTAGAATATTTATGATCTGTCCTTTCTTCCTTCTCTTGCCTCGTTTTCTCCCCTGGAATGCCCCTGCTGACATCCCAGCGCCTAAAAGAGAATTGGGAATTCAGGATTTTCCCTGAGCCATCCCAGCAGCCTAAAAGAGATGTTGATGGAGCAGTTAAAGGAGGAAGGGAGAGGATTTTGAAGTGAGGAGTGGGGCTGGGGTTTCCTTCCACACGAGACAGAGCAGGACCCTTTGGAGCATTTCTCCACCCCTGACTGGAGAGGGATGGAAAACTTATCCCTGCCCCTTCTCCCTGCCACATTCCAGGAACATTCCAGATGTGCCTGGGGACAAGTGAGAGCAGAATGAGGCTGGAGAGGGCAAATATTCCCTGGATTTCCCCCATACAATGGCAGCCCTTGGACCCTCCCAGCCTCCAGGTTGGGGCATTCCCAGAGCGGGGATCTGTCCCAAGCATCCCTTAGAAAACAGCAGGGAAGGAGCTGGGGGAGTTAGGGTCCCACATCACCTTATTCTGGGAATCCAAAATTTTCTGTTCCTCCCTGTGGAGAGAATCCTTTTCCTGCATCTTCCAGAGCCCAAACCTGGCTGCGTGCTCCACCCAAAACCCATCCAGGATGATCAATTCCCATCCAGGGATCCCACCAGGATAACTGGAAAAGGGATCTTTTCCCTTCTACAGTGATCCCATGTGACCCCACGGACCCTCTCAGATCCTCCTCAGGTTTGTAGTGCTCCTCTCACCTTGGATGGGAAAACTGAGGCACAAAGAATCAGGGCCACTAAGGCTGGAAAATCCCTCCAAAATTACCACATCCACACATTTTTTTTTTAATCATTAACACAGGGAAATCAGCCACAGCCTCTCCAGCCTGTCCTTCCGGGAGAGCAATTCCAGGGGGAAAAACGGACAATCCTTTTATTGTTAAAATAACATTTAAAAACCATTAAAACAAGCTGAGCACCCCTCCCCAAATTTACAACCATGGCAGAGCTTCCCCAGATGCTTTCTGAGCACGGGGTGACCTTTTCTGTTTAGACAGTGATGTTTATTCAGCCCAAATGTGATGTGCCCAAGGCCAGGGGTCCTGGCAGGCATTTTCCAATTTTCCCGGATTTATGGAGCGTCCAGGAAGAGCTCGGTGCTCCCAGCCCAGCCCTGCCTCCCATCCCTTCCAGAGGGGATTCTCTCCCCCAGCCCTGGTGCTGGATCCCAGGCTGGGAGCCCTGCCTGGCTCTGGGGCAGCAGAGCTCACTCAGCTGAAAGGTCAAGGGATGGAAATGGAAACGTGGCCTGGAAAAAGGAGAATTCCCAGGAGCGAGCTGTGGTTTACTCCGGGAAAATGGTCCCAGACAGCCCCATCCAGAGCAGGGCCTGCGGGGGCGATCACAGCCCCGTCCCACCTGCCCTTGGATTTGGTGGCTCAGGAAGGGCTGGGACATTCCCGGCTCTCCATCGATCCATTCCCACCCTGCCAGGAGCTCTGAGGCCACGGGGCTGGGAAGAGAAGGAAGGCGGGAGAAAGGGAGGGAAGGAGGGAGAAAATGAGGGACAGCTGGAGGGAGAGGGCAGATTGATCTCGAGATCCCATCCTGCAGGAGGCAATGCCTGACATTCTCCAGGAGGGAATTGCCTCCAGCCAAGCTGGAGCTGCCCCAGATGGGGACAGTGCCCAAACTGGGGTCTCAGGCCTGGGCTGTGATGTCCGGAGGTGACCCTGCCCCGTGTCAGATGTGACCTGGCTCTGTCCTTGGGCCCAGCCTGGCTCTCTCCTTGGGCCCAGCCTGGCTCTCCCCTTGGGCCCAGCCTGACTCTCTCCTTGGGCCCAGCCTGGCTCTGTCCTTGGGCCCAGCCTGGCTCTGTCCTTGGGCCCAGCCTGGCTCTGTCCTTGGGCCCAGCCTGGCTCTGTCCTTGGGCCCAGCCTGGCTCTGTCCTTGGGCCCAGCCTGGCTCTGTCCTTGGGCCCAGCCTGGTTCTGTCCTTGGGCCCAGCCTGGTTCTGTCCTTGGGCCCAGCCTGGCTCTCTCCTTGGGCCCAGCCTGGTTCTCTCCATGGGCCTAGCCTGGATCTCCTTGGGCCCAGCCTGGCTCTGCAGCAGGATTTGCTCTACCCTGGGATCCCCAAAGCTCCCCAGGCACAGCTCCCATTTATTGCTTCACATTTCCAAATTTCAGGCTCTTGGAGCCACCAGGGATCAGCAGCTTCCCCTAGGTCAGACCTGCCCGGGGATGACAACAGCACAAAGCCTGGCTCAGGTGAGCCACAGGTCAAGCTCTGGGTCACAAAAGAGGAAAACCAAGCATTAAATCACTGTGGTGTGTGGGACAAGGAGGTCCCCATGGGGCTCTTTTGATCCCGTTCCCCTGAAATCCTTCATAAACATTGGGGATTTTGACATTGTGGAATGACAACTCCTGTGCCAGCAGGGATGACTCCACCCAAGCCATGAGCCAAGGGAAGGATTAATTCCAGGATGTACAACGGGCAATCTGCATCCTACATCCTACAGAGGTAGAAAACTCCCTGACAGGATCCCTGACAGGATCCACAGGCTCCGTTTTGACAGATGGTGGAACTTTTGGGGTGCTCTGTGCAGGAAGGAGTTGCACTCAATGATCCCTGTCCATCTCAGAATATTCCATGATTTTACAAGATTTTCCATGATTCCTCACCTCCCATCTCCTCTGCCACTCTCTTGATGTCTCTGCTGCTTGGCTGACCCAAATTTTAGGGTGTTCTGTGCAGGCCCAGGAGCTGGAATTGATCTCTGTGGATCCCTCCCACCTGAGGATATTCCATGATTTTACAATTGGATTTCTGACCTCCCATCTCCTCTGCAGCACTCCCATCCACCATCCTGCTGGATCCAATCAGGAGCCAATTAGGCCAGCAGAGAGAAGCACCCCTGGATTCTGTGGGAGGAAAAAGCGTGAGAGCTTGGATCAAGCTCCTCCAGGAAATCCAACAAACAGAGCTTTGTGAAGATCTCTCCTCATTCTTTCTTTTCCTTCCACTTTTTTTTCCCCCCTCTCTTTTGGCTTCTTGCCAAACCAAGAAAATAGAAATCTGGGGCAAGGGGTGACAAAGAAACTGAATTTGTGATGAGGAAACTGAATTTAGGTCAATGGGGGGGGAAAAAACCCCACCAGGCAAATTAAAAAGGAGTGGATTTCCTTGGGATTTGAAGCGTTCCTTTCAAATCCTAGAAAATGAAATGGAGAAAAGCCCTGATGGGAAAGGTGGTGGGGAAGCTGCAAAGGGAACAGCGAGGTTTTCCCTCACCAGTTTAACTGGGAGGGGAGGAAGGCTGGGATCTGAATGCACGATTTTCACAGCTCCAGGAGTGACAGAACAGCCATCCCAGAGCACCCCAGAGCCTCCCAGAGCCTCCCAGTGCCTCCCAGTGCCTCCCAGTGCCTCCCAGTGCATCCCAGTACATCCCAGTGCCTCCCAGTGCCTCCCAGAGCATCCCAGTGCCTCCCAGTGCCTCCCAGTACATCCCAGTGCCTCCCAGTGCCTCCCAGTGCCTCCCAGTGCTTCCCAGTGCATCCCAGTGCATCCCAGTGCTTCCCAGTGCCTCCCAGTACATCCCAGTGCATCCCAGTGNGCATCCTAATGCATCTCAGTGCCTCCCAGTACATCCCAGTGCATCCCAGTGCCTCCTAGTGCATCCTAGTGCATCCCAGTGCCTTCCAGTGCCTCCTAGTGCATCCTAGTGCATCCCAGTGCCTCCCCGTACATCCCAGTACATCCCAGAGCATCCCAGTACATCCCAGTGCCTCCTAGTGCATCCTAGTGCATCCCAGTGCCTCCCCGTACATCCCAGTACATCCCAGAGCATCCCAGTACATCCCAGTGCCTCCTAGTGCATCCTAGTGCATCCCAGTGCCTCCCCGTACATCCCAGTACATCCCAGAGCATCCCAGTACATCCCAGTGCCTCCTAGTGCATCCCAGTGCCCCAGTACATCCCAGTGCCTGGTGGCAGCCAGAACAACCCTTTCTTCACGTGCCCCTCTCTTTTCCAAGTAATTTCCAACCCTTGGGAAGCTGTTTCCAGCTTGGCCGATGTCTGTCCTGCCTCCCCAGTGCTGCCCATTCCAGGCAGGGCCCACTTCTCCCGCGGGTTCCTGGTGCCACCAACCCCTGGCAGCCCTGAACGGGGACTGGAAGGGGCTCCCTGATCCCTGGGGGAGCAGGAGTGGGGCAGGAGCCCATCAGTGCTGCTGGGCAGGAAGATTTGCCATGTGCTCCAGCCATCCAGGAGGGTCAGGGAGAGGAGGAACTGGTTCTCCTGGGCCTCCAGGGTGTCCCCCAGAGCAGCAAGATGCTGCAGAAATGTCCCAAAATATGTCCCAGCTGGTTTCCAAAACATCTGGGGAGTGCTGGAACAACCTCAGCGCTCCAGGCGGGAATACAGGGGGAAAGTTATGGAATAAGAGCAAAACACATCCCAAAACATGTCTGGAAAGAGGAAAAGCAGACACAGGGACAGCACAGCCAGAGCCAGGGCAGGGCTGCGAGGGGAGGAAGAGTCACAGAGGGAATCTTGGAGATTTTTCCATTCAAGTGCTCCAGGAGGGGGGCAATTCTTTAGTCTGCCTCATCTCCTGCCACGATTAATTCAGAAACAGCAAATTCCCACTCTGGCTCATCAGCCACGCTCTTCCTTTCACGGCTGCTTTCCATCAGCTCATCCATATTGAAATATCCTGGATCTGGAGCTCCGGGAGAGCTCCCTCGTGGAAAAGCCACGCTCCAGCAGAGCCCAGCACTGCCACAGTGACAAAGGACAATCATTTGACGCTGGGACAAAAATCCATGGCTGGCTTCACGTCCACGCAGCCAAAATTCCCCCCTTTCCTACGGCATTTTGAACACTTTCCCAATAAAATGCTGAGGGATAACATTGGATATTTGAATCCCAAGATCACTGATAAACCAGTTCATGCTCCAGCAAGTATTGGGCCATCACATCCTGCTCAGACAGGCATGGAAAGGGATTTGTGCAATTCCCAGGAGCTGAGGGAGGTCCTGATGCCTGGCACAGAGCGGCTCCTTCCTCTGGAGCCACCAGACTCCGCGGATTCCCCCCCAAAAAAAGGCAAACAAAGCCACCCGTGGGGAGCGGCGGTGCCCGAATCCTGGGAATGCCGGCAGGGATGGCAGCAGGTGGTGCTCTTCACCTGGGAGCCACTGCCGGGAGCTGGGGATGGAATCTGGGATTGCTCCGTGCTCAGGGTCTGGGGGAGCTGGGGATGGAATTCGGGACCACTCCATGCTCAGGGTCTGGGGGAGCTGGGAATGGAATTCGGGGCCGCTCCATGCTCAGGGTCTGGGGGAGCTGGGGATGGAATTCGGGATTGCTCCGTGCTCAGAACCTGCGAGGAGCTGGGGATGGAATTCGGGGCTGCTCCGTGCTCAGAGTCTGGCCAGGCTCGGCTGCTCCATCCCCGCTGCCACATCCCAGCCTGGATTTGAATCCCAGAATCACTGAGGTGGGAAAAGCCTCCCAAGGTCATCGAGTCCGAGCTGTGCCCGATCCCCACCAGAGCACTCAGGGCCACATGCAGGAATTCCTTGGACACCTCCAGGGATGGGCACTCCAACCCCCCCTGGGCAGTTCCAAGGCCTGACCCCCCTTTCCACGGGAAAATTCCTGCTGCTGTCCACCCTGCCCTCCCCTGGCCCAGCCTGAGGCTGTTCCTTTTATCCTGTTGCTGGTTTTCTGGGAGAAGCTGATCCCAAATCCCACCAAGAGCTGGTGGAGTGGATCCAGAGCTTTCCTGGAAGCAGGAAAATGAGCAGGAAGTGGGTTCAGGTTCTTCCCTGTCCTCCCAGTCAGTCCCATCTGCTCCCCATCATCCCTCAGCTCCCTCCAGAGGCAGTGGCACCCTGCAGACCCCATAAATGTGGGATCCTGCAGGGATTCAGCTCCAGGAGGAGTGGGATGCTCCCAGCTGGACACTGGGAACACCCAGGGGATGGGAAAAAAATCAACATTCCAAACCCAGCCTAACAGCTCTGGAGCTCCTGGAGAGCAAACAGGGAGCCTGGGGTGGCCAAAGCTGCACCATTTCCACGGAAATATCCCAGATTTTCTCTCTCCAAGAACACAGGGGTCAGTGCTGGTGCTCTGGTGTCCTCAGCTGGTTTTAAGTGACTCCAGTGCAGCCCCAAACTGAATTTGGAGTTTCTGAGACAAATCCTCAGCCAGGGCAGCTGGGGCTAAAGCCTGGGAAAAGATGCCAGACTTCCCAACCCTCTGGTGTTCCTGGCACACTTTTCCAGTTCTCCTGGCCAGCTGCCACCTCTCATTCCCAGGCATTTCCAGCCATTTCTCAGGGACATTTCTGCCATCATAGACTGTGAGAGGAGGAATTTCGGGAGAGCAGAGGATCCCACATCACCCCCCCAAACGCTCCTGGAGCTGGGCTGGGGCCGTGAGGGGCAGGGCAGGAGGGTCTGGGGGAAGAGCTGATATTGCCAATATTGATAATTCCTTAGGAAAGCCTTTGGCACAAAGGGGATGGGGCTGGGAGAAACAGGGACAGGGACAGGGACAGGGACAGGGACAGGGACAGGGACAGGGACAGGGACAGGGAC
>VYXF01009409.1:113847-125388 GCA_013397295.1 Polioptila caerulea
AAAAAAAAAAAAAAATCAAGGAAGAGACTCCTTTTATTTTCCAGAACTGCCCCAGATGTTGGGGTTTGGGGCTTTTTTTTTTTTTTTGTGGAAGTGCCTGGTTTGTGTCATGTTTGTTGGAACCTGTTTGGCTCACCCAGACTGAGAGTCCAAAAATGTTCAAAGGGATCTGAAAAGCATCTGGGGAAGGGAAGGTGCGGGAAGGAAAGGAAAGGACCTTCCACTATCCCAGGTTGCTCCTGTCTACTCACCTGGAGAGGAAAAGGCTCCAGGGAGAGCTCAGAGCCCCTGGCAGGGCCTCAAGGGGCTCCAGGAGAGCTGCAGAGGGACTGGGGACAAGGGACAGGACACAGGGAATGGCTTCCAGTGCCAGAGGGCAGGGCTGGGTGGGATCTTGGCAATGAGGAATTGTTCCCTGGGAGGGTGGGCAGGGGCTGGGCTGGAATTGCCAGAGCAGCTGTGGCTGCCCCTGGATCCCTGGCAGTGCCCAAGGCCAGGCTGGACATTGGGGCTGGGAGCACCTGGGACAGTGGGAGGGGTCCCTGGGGGTGGAACAGGATGGGATTTAAGGTCCCTTCCAACCCAAACCATTCCATGGTTCCATGTTCTTACAGGAGAAGTGGCAGCAGTGTGGAGAAGAATTTAAGGATGTGAGTAAGGTTTTTTTCAGAGCAGAAATGAAAAGGAAGATTGTGATCCAAAATCCTTTTGGGTGGAGCAGGAGAACAAGGAGCACACTCTGGACATTTCCCACAGCAAACAGGATCAGGGTTCTGCGCTCCCAACCCAAGTCTCCCTCCAAGTTCTCTATGGAGAAGTTCCCTGTGGAGCCCTGAGAAGATCACTTTTGGCACATCCCTCCCCAGGGCACCACTCCTGGGGTGGCATTCACTCTACCCACTCTTCTCCCAGGGAACAAGAGGAGAGGGAAGAGCCTCAGGCTGTGCCAGGGGAAAGTTTGGTTTGGATTTTGGGGAAAATTCTTCCTGGAAAGGGCTGTCCAGCCAGGGCAGGGGTGGAGTTGCCATCCCTGGAGGGATTTAACAGCCCCGTGGATCTGGCACTTGGGGACACGGTCAGTGCTGGCCTCGGGCAGTGCTGGGTTAAAAGTTGAACTCCCTGATCTTTTCCAAGCTGAAGGATTCTGTGATTCTGAGACACACAGGACAGAAATCCCTGAAAACCAACTCAATTTTCAAGCTTTTTCACAGATTCTGGCTGCTCTTGCCTTGTTTTGGATTCCAATGGTTAGGCCAGAACCACAGGAGTTCCCTGGGGGACAGGAATGTGGATTCTGCCTGAAACTCGAGCCCCACTGGGCACAAGGCCTCGGCTTCCTGAGCGGGAATTTACTCCAAACCATTCCTGCCAAGAGGAAACCCCCATCTCCAGCTCAGGGAGCAGCAGAAGGAATCCTTCCCATCCCCAATCGCATCCTCAGCCCATGTCAGGAGGGAAAATATTGGATTAGGGGGATTGGAGAGAAATCCTGTCTGGGCTTCAGTTTCCCAAAGAAACAGCTCAGCCCAAAAGCCTAAAATGCACAAAAACCCCTGATTCCAGCAAGATTTTAGGATTTTGGAAAAAAAATTCCCTCTCTGCCCCAAATTTCTTCTGTCCCCCTCTTCCAGCTGCTGCCTGGGGCCACTGCAGGACCCTGCCAGCCTCCCTGGTGACCCAGGTGTAGCGATTTGTCACAGCCTCGGCTGATGAGAGCCCTGTCATTATCCAATTACCCTGAAATCGCTTTGAGCTGCAGCCAAACGAAGGGAAAATGCAAATCAAGGTGTTAATTCCCAGCGTCTAAAAATAGCCGGCAGAGCCAGGGATGTTTGCAGGAAACACAGGTGAGGGAATAAAGGAGAAAAAAGCAGATCTCAAACGGGTTCAGTCATTCACATCCCAGCTGATTCCCTCCGGAATTCCTCCAGGATGCTCCAGACAGGGCAGTGGGGGGAATCTCGATTCCTCCTCCCGCTTCCCCTCAAATTTCCTGTCCTGGCAGGGGATTCTGCCTGTTCCCAGGGGATTCCATCCCTGGGAGGGTTCAAATCCCCAATTTATCGACCTTGAGCTGCAAAGCTTTAACATCCCTGGCAAAAATCCCTCCTGCCCTGTGTGAGGAACATCCCACAGATTGTTTAATACCAGGAATGGCAGCTGAAGGGAACATTTCCACACAGACTTCGTCTCACATTCCCAACACGAGCTCCTGCCCTGTTTAAAGGTTGTGGGAGGGGATGGGATCCAGCTGGATGCAGGGGGTGGTCCTGGGGTCTGGCAGGCATCTCCAGCACTTCCCACTTCTCCAGGGGTGTTGTTTAAAGGGAATGCTGAGGATTTCTGGGGTGAGATGCAAGGATCACTCAGCAGCTCCTCCTGCCAGGTGAGTTTGGATCAGACCTGCAGAGATCCCAAGCTGTGAGAGGAGGGGGGTGTCTCCTACACTTGTCATGAGGCTTTCCCAAAAATTCAAGGAATCATGGAATCTTGGAATAGTTTGGGTCAGAAGGGANCAAGATCTCACCCAGCCCTGCCCTCTGGCACTGGAAGCCATTCCCTGTGTCCTGTCCCTTGTCCCCAGTCCCTCTGCAGCTCTCCTGGAGCCCCTTGAGGCCCTGCCAGGGGCTCTGAGCTCTCCCTGGAGCCTTCTCCTCTCCAGGGGAGCCCCCCCAGCTCTCCCAGCCTGGCTCCAGAGGGGCTCCACAATTGTGGAATCAAGGAATGGTTTGGGTTGGGAAGGGCCCTGAAGTCCACTCAGGGACCCCTCCCACTGTCCCAGGTGCTCCAGCCCCAATGTCCAACGTGGCCTTGGACACTGCCAGGGATCCAGGGGCAGCCAGGAACAGCTCTGGGAATTCCAGCCCAGTCTCTGCCCATTCTCTCAGCCAGGAATTCTTTTCCAGTTCCCAATCCTGCTCTCAGATTAAAGCCTCCCTGTGACTCAGTGGGCCAAATCCAGGGAGAAATCCCATGGCAACACCAGGAATCCCCATCCATGGTGGGAGCAGCCCTCCCGTTTTCCTCTGGAATTCATTGCCAGGGAGGCAATTGGGTGGGAGCAGCTGTCCCAATTCCCTATTCCCAGCCACTCCGAGGTGATGGGAGAGGGTTACAAAAACCGAGGGAGGCAGGATCTGCTTGGAAGGGTTGGATTTGATCTAAGTGGGAATTCTGGGATGGGTTTTCTCTTTATAATAATTATAATTATAATTGTTTTCTTTCCAGGCTGCAGCTCAGGCTCCCCATTATTTTTAATTGGCTTCGTTCCTTCTTAGATGGAACACAGATTTGTCAGTGGGCACAATTCCTTACGGAATGCAAATCCAGGAACCAAATGTCCAGGCTCCAGCAATCCTGGATAAACATGGAGCATTTCTATAGAGGGAAATACCATCAGGGAATTCTCTGTCCTCTGGGATGTGGGACACGGGGCGAGCTGTCCTGTCCCCTGCACAGGGATGGATTCAGCCTCGGGAAAAACAATTAGAGGGCAGGAAATAGGTGGGACTGGGAGGGACACAATTCCCAAAGGTGCACTCCCACTGCCAATTGTCCTGGAGCAGGTAAATAACAGGGAATGTTGGCTCAGCTGCTATGAATAACCACTGGAGCTCAGGAAACGCTGGAATTCCTGGAGCAGGAATTCTGCTCTTTGCCTCCGATCCTGAACAATGGCCCAAAAATCCTCGGAGCGTCCGCTGTGCCCAGATATCCATCGCTCCCACCAGGCCTCTGGGGCAGGACAACGAGTTGTATCCGGCCATTCCCGCTAGGATTTCAGCCTTCTTTGTCCTAAAGGGCTTCCTGTCCTTGGAAAACAAGGGAAAGGGGCCAGGAGCTAAAAAAGGTGGGAAGAAACACATGGAGGACACTCGGGTGAGGAGGATTTGTGGAGCCACAGAGAGAGAGGGTGGGAGAAATGGGAAGAGGTGGGAGTGAGGATGGGGAGGGGCTTTTGATGTCCAGGAATGCAGAGGATCCTGAAATAGGATTTGGGTTTTCCAGGGAGGTAGGAGGGGCTCACCGTGTCCATGAGTGAGGCAGGAGCAGAGCAGCTGGTCGGCTCATGGGATAAATCCTCTTTATTTGGGATATCCAGAAAAGCTCAGGGAGGATTTGGGACCCATTGAGGACCCCCCACAGCTCAGGGCTGGCACCTGAGGGCCCTTCCCAGCTGTGTGTCCCCAAGGTGGTCACCTGGCCACCTTTAGGGCTATTCCCTAAAATCCCTGTCAACCATCACAGGCTTGGTGCCTTTGGGCCGTTCATTTTCCAGGTGAAATCCCAATCCCGGTTTTATTTTTAGGTGCTTTGCTCACATCACAGAGATTCATAGAGGTCGATTCACAGGGTGCAAAAAAATTCCAAACAAACCACATTTGGGATTGTCCTGGTAAATCCTGAAGTCTGAACGGCGCTGCAGGAACGGAAAATTCCTGTAAGAGGCATTGGGGGGGAAAAATAAATAAAAAGTGGGGATTGGGATATAATCAGAGGCTGTTTCCAGCCTTCAGCCCAAATTCCAACACCTCAGGCAGGCAGTTGCTCATTTCTGCTCTGCCAAACACGGGAGCACGGCACAGTGGGGTCCTTATTGGGGCTGGGACAGGCTGGGAGCCAGGATTAGAGCCCTTCCCGCCTGGAATGCTGCTCCACTGCTGCAGGCAGGGATTGCTGCTGCAGGGAGCAGCTCTGGGCTGATGGGAATTGCCCTGCTCTGGGAAATGGGGTGGAAAGGGAGGGATTTGGGGCTCTGCTGCTGTGGCCATCCAGGGAGGGATTTCTGAGCTGCCCCCAGAAGGGTGGGATTTGTCCCTGCTGGAGGCTGGACTGGGATATCCTCAGCTGAATTCCTTAGGGGGTGAAGCACTTGGAGCAGAGGTTTCTGAGGGAAGCAGGGTCGTGAAAACACATTCCCCAAGCCCAAACAGAGGGCTGTTCCCTGGAATTCGGGCCAGGACATCACTGGGGCTGGGGGAATATTTCTGGGAGCCTCCTGGGCTTTGGCATTTGCCCGTGGCTGGGAATGGGGCTAGGGGCACTGTGGGGACCCCCAAACACTGCCTGCTGCTCCAGGGATGGATCCGTGGAGGTCTGACCTGGCAGGAGCTGGATAAAACCATCCAGGGTGTCCTTAGGAAGGCCAAGAGCAGCCCTGCCAGATCTGTCACCACGGACATTTCCAGGAATCTCTCCGGAAAGGAGCTGTGAGAGGGTCTGGGCTGCTTCTGCTTCCTGCTCTGGGATGTCGCCCTGATTCTTTCAGGTTTTTTAGTGGACTTTCTAACTCAATGTTTGGTAGTTCCTAGTTCACTTTCTCATGAATCNAGAACGTGTGTCGTGTGTGATTGATGGTGACCCACAGGGACACTGGGAGGGGATGGATCCCACAGCTGGAACAGCAGCTCCAGCTCACTGGGGACACCGGTGGCATGTGGGGTGTGATGTGACAGCAGCTCAGCCAAAATCCTGGAAGGGATCTGAAATCCCACCCAGTGCCACCCCAGGGACCCCTCCCACTGTCCCAGGTGCTCCCAGCCCCAATGTCCAACCTGGCCTTGGGCACTGCCAGGGATCCAGGGGCAGCCACAGCTGCTCTGGCAATTCCAGCCCAGCCCCTGCCCACCCTCCCAGGGAACAATTCCTCATTGCCAAGATCCCACCCAGCCCTGCCCTCTGGCACTGGAAGCCATTCCCTGTGTCCTGTCCCTTGTCCCCAGTCCCTCTGCAGCTCTCCTGGAGCCCCTTGAGGCCCTGCCAGGGGCTCTGAGCTCTCCCTGGAGCCTTCTCCTCTCCAGGGGAGTATTTCCAGGCTGTGCTGGGATGGTCCAAGGCTGTACTGGGATGGTCCAAGGCTGTACTGGGATGGTCCAAGGCTGTGCTGGGATGGTCCAGGCTCCTCAGCATCGCTGCAGTTGCCATGGAAGCCATTCCTCAGCCACAGGAGCAGGCAGGACCTGCCCCTCCACTCCCGGGCCACAGCAAACCCCGGAGCAGCTGGCACCAAGAATTCAGGCCAGGCCCTGGGCAGACAATGTTTAAATGACTTTATTTTTTATCTTTTCCTCATTTTATAAATGGGCACAGCACAGAAATAATTAAAAAAAATAGACAGTACCATTACAGTGCTAGATCCATTGGCAAAGATTATTTTTAGAGTCTTTTTTTTTTCTTTTTTTTTTGTCATTATTTTTAAAGTTTTGGCCATTGAGTAAGAACAAAAACAATTAACAAACATTTTCTTTTCCTTTCCTTTTCGAAACAGACACTATGAAGCCATTTCAGTACTAAACTCTAGGAGAGTTATGTACATACAAAAAAAAGTTCTATTTAAGATATGTCTCCTATTAAAAATATTTACATGCATTTTTTTTTCCCTCTCAGATTCATTGAAAGCTCCAACATTTGTAGTGTTCCAGATCTTTGTTTTGTTCTCCTATTGGGATTGGAAATCAGCTCCAAAAAAAAGTGAAGTTGGAATTACTTCAATCTTCTGGAAAGGGAGATTTTTTTTTTAATTGTATTTTTGGGATGTTTATCAATGGAATTTTTTTTTTGTCTTTTTTTAAAATTATTTTATTTTTAATTTTTACAAGAAGGTTTGATGTTTATTTACAGGAGGAGCAGTGGGTGATGGTTTATCCTGGAGATGTGGTGGTGAGAGAGAAGGGGGAGATTTTAAAAAGTTTTTCTATCAAACTGCAATGGATTCCTGTTTTTCAGGAGTCTGGTTTGATTGTCAGCTGGACTGGGGTGACTTTGGCCAGGGGGGCCCTCAATGGGGGAATTCCTGAAGGAAAAATCCCTGGTGCTCTGGAGGTCTTGGGAGAAGCGCTGGATTGTGGAGTGTGAAAAAATCAGGGTTTTTGAAACCCAAAAATCAAAATAATGGGAAAAATAAACACAGAAATAAAAGGTTTGGGCACTGCAAACTGAGGCTCCTCTACAGAGATGGGGGAGCTGCCAGAACAAGGACTGGGGGTGCCCCAGAACTCGCGGGGCTCTGGATCCATCCTGATCCCACAAAAGGCTCCTGATCCCACAAAAGGCTCCTGATCCCACCCCGGCTCATTCCGACCCACTGAGACCGGGCCTGGGATCAGAATCGGGATTGGGTGGATGTGAAGGGCAGGGAGGGGAGGGAGGAGCAGCAGGAATCTGAGAGGAGGAATCCTGCATCCCTTGGGATGAGGGCTGAGGCTGGATCCCGCATCCTTTAGGGCAGGGGCTGAGCGGGAACTTTGCATCCCTTGGGACAGGGAATGAGGGGGAATCCCACATTCCTTGGGACAGGGAATGAGAGAGAATCCCACATCCCTTGGGACAGGGAATGAGGCTGAATGCCACATTTCTTGGGACAGGGGCCGAGGGCTGCAGAGCCCAGCACGTGGTGCTTGGGGACAAATCTTCCTCCCTTTCCTCTTTTTCCTCCTCCTTTTCCCCCTCCTCAGGAGCAGAGCCCCCCAGCCCCATCTATACATCTCTACATATACATTAATTACATACACATATATACACACACAGACACCCCTAGCCCTGCTCCCAGGGAGCCCATCCCACCAAACCTTCCTGGATCAAAACCCAGCATTACTTCAGAGCCTGGTAGGAAACCTTGGAGCCCGGCAAAAATCATTACAAGGGTGGTTATGGGAGGAAAAGGGAATTAAAAAATCCATTCCTGTTCTCGGCTGATGGGTTTGTTCCTGTGGAAGCCTCTGAGCTGGTGATTCACAGCAGGGAGAGCTCGGAATTCTGGAGCTGGCAGGAACTCCCAGACAGGGATTGTCAGGGAAATGGGGAGGGAGTGGGGAAATTGGAGGCAAACCAGCCCATCCTGGCAGTCATCCATCCCCTTCCCTGCAGCTGGATCCCCCCAGCATGACTCGTTAAGGAAAGGTCCAAAATCAGAGATTTTTGGAGCAAAGAGACAATTCCAGCCCACACAGGGACCTGGTGCTCATTATGGAAAGATCCAAAATCAGAGGGATTTTTGGAGCAAAGGCACAACTCCCAGCCCTTCAAAACCCACCCAGGGCTGGGCCTTGCTGCTGCTGGGCCCTTTCCATCTCCTGTCCTTTCCATTCATCCCCTGCTGTTCCCAAAATCCCCATTGCAGCGCTGGTTTGGGCTCTCTGCTCTTCCCTTCAATCCTCTCCTCCTGCCTTCTCCTGATGGATGTGGCCCAGGAGTTTCTGGATATCCTGCTGGATATCCTCCATCATTGTCCTGCTGCAATTCCAGCAGGGAGAGCCCCAAGGCTGGCACAGCTGGCAGAACAGCCTACACCACCCTGCAATTCCAGAAACCCCTAAAATTATCCAGCTGGAACAGCCAAGAGTCTCCCTGCGGCTCCAGCATCACACACACACAGGAACGTGTGGAAAAGAAATGGAAAAGCCATGGAAAATCCCTCAGGGAGTGCAGCTGGAAGAACCAGCACATCTGGGCACTGCTCCAGCTGCTCCTGGCTGGGATCACCACGAGGGATCGGAATTTGGGCAGAGGGGAGCGACTCCAGACTGGGCTTTGGGAAGGGAAGATGCTGGAGATGCTTCTGTTCACGCCAGAGTTCATTTTCCGAAAAATCTGCTCTGCAGCCAGATCAGCAGCTGGAGGATGGCTCCTCCTGTGTGGAGCTTCCTCACCTCTTCTGCATTCCCCCAGGAATCCCTGAAAAGCCCTGGAGCAGGAGGGACTGCAGGAGGGAGCAGCTGGTACCAACCCTCGGGGTTTTATCCATCCCCGTGGCTCTGCTCATGGAGAAATGACACAGTCCAGGACTGTCCTGGGACATGGGCTTTCCCAAAAAATCCTGCCCATGTTCAGCTCCATCCCAGCTCCTTGGAGGGAGGCCCAGGATCTCATCCTCCAGCACAAGGCTTTTCTTGCCCTTCAAACATCAACTCCGACAGCCCCCACGGAGCTGAGGTGGCACTAGAGGCTGTGACATCACTAACACCACAAAAAGTCAGCTCCAACCCCAAAAAATTCTCCTGGAGCTCACATCCCTCTCCAGCTCGAGAGCAAAAGTGTGGAAGCAGGAGATAAACAATGAATTATTTGATCACTTCTGATTAGCAGTTTAATTGCCTTCACCTTTTTTTATTGTGTCTAGCTCATATTTTAATTACTGCAGAAGTCCTGCCCAGGCTCCTCTCACCCTCCTACCTCCAGCTTTCCTCACTCCCAAGGCTGTGATGGATTTAAGTGCCGGGATTACAACCTAACACCAGCTGAGAGGGACGAGGTTAAGCTTGAGTGAGTAAAAAAATTGTATTATGGAACTTCAGACTATTAAATAGGGGGAAAAAATGGAATGAAGAAGATTAAGGAGGCAGCTCTGAAAAGCAGCATTAAAAAGATTAAGCTATGAGGGTTTTTTTTAAAAAAAAGCAAGCTCCAAAGATTAAATCCCAGTTTTCCCAAAAGATGGGGATTTTGGGTGACCTTGGTGACCTTGATTTGTGCCACTCTCCTTTGTGTCATCCCAACAGGACCAAAATCCTCCAAATCATCAAATCCAGGAGTCCAAACTCCCTCTGGAGCAGCACAAAGAGGCTCTGGGTTGGCACCAGGCTCCTTCTGAGTGTGTTCCCTCCTTTGGAGCCTCCTCATCCCTCATCTTCATCCTCATCCTCCCTCCAGGATGGACACGGAAATGGTCACTCCCAGCACCACCACCCCAAACATCCAACGGGGCCTTCTCCAAGCTCCAGGAAACTAACCCAGGAGGATTTTGAGGCTGACAGCTCAAAAATGAGGATTTAGAGCTGATCCCCCCACGCACAGGCCTCTGCTCCATACCCCGAAGTAAAGCCAGGTCGTCATTCTGGGTTGTATCTCAGGGAAAAGCAGCCCAAGGCTCCCAGCTTCCCAACCCCAAATCCCACCCAAGCATCCCCATGCACTGAGAAATTCCAGAGATTTCATTTCCTTCCATACCTGTGTTACTGTGGGTGTATGGGAGTGGGGGGACACATTTATATATTTTTTAAATATTCATATGGCCTCAAATCCCTTACACAATGAAGCTTTTCTCTCTTGTAACACCCACCAGGGCCATAAAACCCTAAATCCATGGAGTCCCTGACTCCGTGCAGGTTAATTCACAAAGCAATGATTTTTTCCCCAAATTTTCCCATTGAAATTGCTCCAAGAGCAAACCCAAAGTCTCAAGGGGACCCCCTCGAGATCACGACCATGGTGACAACAAAGCTCCACAAACAGGGCTCCAGCTAATTAAGAGCCACCTCATTGAAACACCTTAATTGAAATATCTTAATTGAATCTGAGTGCAGAGATTGCTCTGGAAAATCCGGCCTCTCCCATAGGCACTGGAGGGTCTGGATCTGCACCCTGGGCAGCCTCGGAGGGGACACCCAGGGGTGCCAGGGTCGGGTTCTCTCTGGCCCTGTGGGTTATGCTGGGATTTAAATACCAACGGAGGAAAGCCATCAATCCTGGGGAGTCAAAGAACAAAGGAAAACCATAAATCCTGGGTCTTGCCATTGATTTTGGCATCTTTCCAATGATCCAATCAATCCTGGTTTTGCATCCTCTTCCTCACCTCTGCAGCCAGCAGGATCCCTGCTGGACCCCGAGGGGACAGGGATCACCCCTGCTTGGATTTTCCTTCCTTGGGCTGCATCCCATGCCTTGCAGAGCTCTGTTATTCCCTCTGGAAGAGCCAGGGAGAGGATTCAGCTTCTCCATTCCCAGCTCCTCCCCAAGAAATGTCCTGAAAAGCTGAGCTTTAGTGGTCACAGTGAAAACCCAGCCCAAGCCAAGCTCCTTCCCAGCAAACCCCTGAGCCAGACGTGGATCCAAGAGATTCCAGGGGGTAGCTGGATGGCAGCAGCCTGGGATGACCCAATGCAGCTCCACAAGCTCTCCAGAATGTTGATCTAAAGGGATCATTCCCAGTGTTTGTATTTATTTCCTTTTTTCCCCGCTCCAGGAGCGAATCCCAGGGCGCCAATATTCCAGCCCCTTGTGCTTTGCCCAAGGTTCCAGGAGTGTTGGAGAGCCATGCTCTCTCTTCCAGCAGAAGGGGATTCCTGCGGAGCCACCAACCCCATTCCAAAAGAATACAAAAAAATAAAGATGAGACAGGGGGAAGGAAATCTCCCTCTTTTATGGACGGAAAAAAAAGGGGAATAAATCCAAAGCAAGCCCCGCCCAGGGCTGGGAGGAGGTGTCCAGATCCCAGAGTTTGTGGTGGTGGTGGTGGGAAAAGTCCAGTTGAGCTCCAGGCACCATGGGCAGCCCATCCCGTGCTCTCCAGGGCATTCCTGGGCATGGCTGCTCTGGCATCAGCTCCTTGGCATCGGCTCCACGTCCCGTCCCTCCCACCAGCAGAAAGGCCAGCGCTGCTCGGGGTGACCCAGGGTTGCTCAGTGTGACCCTGGCATTGCTCGGTGTGACCCAGCGGTGCTCGGGGTGACCCTGGCATTGCTCGGTGTGACCCTGGCGCTGCTCAGTGTGACCTCGGCGTTGCTCAGGGTGACTCTGGCGTTGCTCGGTGTGACCCAGTGCTGG
>VYXF01009413.1:0-16802 GCA_013397295.1 Polioptila caerulea
TGGCTTCGCTTTCCCTCACGCCCCGGCGGCGAAGGGGCGGCTCCGTGGCTGGCGGGACAAGTGTCGGTGCGGGCGGGAGCGGCGCCGGGGCTCTGCCCGCACCTGCCCGCCGGAGGTGCCGCCGCAGCGCCGCAGGTCGGTCCCGGGCCTGGGGCAGTGCGGGGGGACCGGAGCCTCCCTGCCAAGGCCCGAGCGGAGGCCGGTGCAGCTCCCCGCTATGCACAGGCCGTGCATGCAGCGGTGTCACCGCTGCCAAATTTCATTCTCCTGGTGCTTTTCCTAAATGGCATTAGTCTGTCAGGACGTGATAGTTATCAGGCACCCTCAAACCTAAGGACTTCTGCCGTTCAGTTTCATTTTATCAGGCAGCTTTTTAAAAGTGAGAATTCGGGTAACAGCGTGCTGGTTCTGTCAGAAGAGATGGCAGAAACGTGGTTTAGCTAACGGGACCATCTGAACCTGTGGCCACCAGAAACTTCAGCAAATTGTTATTAAGCTATTGTTATTTGCTTGTTTATTTGATGATAAATCTGAACCAATGGCTAGGATGTGCTCTAATAATACAAATACGTGAGGATACATAATTTTAAAGTATGCCTTCACCAGCTCTAAATTTCTATTTTAGTTCCATGTAGAAGACTAAGGTGTTGGCTCTTCTGATGAGGGGGCTTTTTAGTATAGGCAGTGGTCAGTGCCAAAGCAGGCGGCCAAGTTCATGTTGCCAAATGGCATTTCTCGCCTTTCCAGCACGTTGTGTTTGGGGTAGCTCCTGCCTCTCAGCCAGATGGAAGGTGTGCATCCATTCGACTTGCAGTGTGCCCTGTGAGATCAGCTCTGAGTACCTGCTGATGCCTTGCCTTTGGACCCTGGTGGTAGGAGCTGCCCCTGCTGAATAGGCCAAGAGCTGAGTTACAGAACCCTGTCAGCTGTCAGTGAATGAAATTACAGCAGTAATGGCACAGAGTTTGTCTGATCTACAGCCTGTATCCATGGTGTGCCTTGCTGCAGATAATCTCAACAAAAAAACGTTGTTCTTCTCTTTGCCCCTGCCAAAGGCTGAACTTCAGAACCTTTTCGATCATCAGTGACTGGAATTACAGCACTAAGGGTGCTGTGAGTTTGTCTTATCTACAGCCTGTTTCTATGGCATGTCTTGCTGCTGATAATCTCCACAGGAAAGTAATTCTTGTCCCTTGCCCCAGCTGCAGATGATGCAATAAAATGTAGGTGGAGGTGCACTGGATCCTTGAAGGTGCATGTGTTCCGTGTTCATCCATCATAGCATGAGGTGGGATCAGGCAAAAAAAGGCTCATTTCAGGGAGAGCTTCACCTTTGGCACATCAGTCTTACTGCAGGTAGATCAAACAGCACAGGTGAGCATCTGTATTTTGGGTGCCTCTCCAGTGGGTTAGGTAAAGCTAGCCCCACTGCATCTCATGGGGCTAGTCTCATCAAGACTTTTCTGCAGAGGTACCACCATGGTTGATGATCTTATCTTAGAAACTGTTTTATGTTGAAGTGAAGACCAAAGCTGCTCTGGTACTTACAGCTCTCATTTTTGTAACTCGATTTTCTCTTCTATTCCCACATACAAACAGACAGAGGACTTGAAGGTATCCAAAGTATTCTTTTATTTTTTTTAGTAAAAGAACACTGTAAAATTTCTCCTGAATAACCTTCCTTTTTCCCTTTGTTCCCTGTGACTGTTACTGCCTTGCAAAGAAAGGCCTCTCACAGCCTCTCTGCGTGCATGTGTAGAAATTAGGCTTCTGTGCATTGTGACTGCCCTTTTGTTGAGTGCCATGTGCAGTAGTGCTTCCCCCAGACAAATCGTGTGTAGCAAGTAAAGTAATGACGTGGGGTTGTGGCTGGATTCCATAGACAGGTAGAGAGACAGAAGCTGGTGGGATATGTCCCCTTACAGAGCCTCCTGCACTGGCTGTGGTTTGGTGCCTGTACCTGCCAAATGCTGCGAGTCCCCAAGCCAGCAGTGACATTCTGTAGCTAAAGGTGGGGTCCATTCTCCTTCAGAGTGACTTCTTGCTCGTTTCAGAATGGCAGCAAGCTTTGCATCCACAGCCAGAGAGAAACGTTTGTGAGATATTTCAGGACTTTATTTTCAGCCTAGTTCTGTTGATTCCTCAGAAATGTTAATTTGCTTTTTCATGTGTTAAAACAGTCCTGTTCCCTGTCTATGCTAAAAAATCCCAGGAAGCCTTCAACAAATCACGACCAGCATCCATATGTTAGTGTGATCTGCAGGTGGTGGCATCTCTGCTTCTTGTTGTAGATCAGAGGGAAGGTTATGGAGTTTACATCTTTGTGGTGCATGTTGAAACATGGCTCTGGTTCTCAGGCCTGCCCCACTCACAGTGACATAGTGCAGTAAGTGCTCCAGTCTGTCAAGAATGCAGACAATGAGGGAACTTTACATGTCAGTTTATAATAAACTCTTCAGGTAATATGTAATATCAACCCAATAGTGTATGAATTGTGCTTCCAGGAATCTCTGTGTGCTCTTTCTGCCTAGATCGTCTCCTTAGCAAAGCCAAAATGCAGATTTTTGAGGAGTATGTGTCATAACACTTATTTTAATGTTTCACCTATTTAATTTGAATTTGATTGTTAAAAATTCACATCTAGAACACGTGCCATTGAAGTACTTGGTGCAGTTTGCAGGCTGGTTTCCAGCACATGCAAAAGGGTGCTGGGAGGGGAAACACAAGCTGCTGTGTCTTGAAGATGTTGTGCTAGTCTGCACATGTGTGGCAATATTTTTCTAGTTTTGGAAAGTGTATAAAATCCAACTTTTAGCAAGAAACATGACTTGAGAGCTGTTTTACGCAAATTTTATAAGCAAGTCTTTGGCATAGCAAACTATTGAAACAACTATTCCAAATCTGATGGTTGTTTAAAAGTAAATATCTTGGTCTCTAAAGATTCTGTTTAGTTTCCAAGACTGCACAACAGAGCCCATTCATAGATAATGGTTTTTAAGAGGCGAAAAATTGTGAAAAACACAATTGCTGTTATAACTGCAAACTCTCTTTGGGATGCAAAGCTCCTGGCTCATTTTTCTGTTTTCTCACATGGTAGTTGAAAATAGAACCCATTTTGGATATAGTTGACATTTTTGCTACCCTTCTAAGCAAAGTAAATTACGGTCTCAAAAGCTAGAAATTAATCCTAGGAGAAAATTCCTTTTCCAGAAGTGGGTTTGTTTGTTTTCCCTTGCACCTGATGATGCAACACTGTACACATTCCAGAGGAATGCAGTTACTTTTCTCCATTCTTGCCTACATCCATGTCTTGAGCATCCTCAGACACTCAATTGCATTTCTTCTGCAGGTATTCAGAAATACTGGTGACTGGAGAGTCATGAGGCTGTTTCATGTATTTTGGGGGGGAGTTTAGTGCAGGCTTGATGAAGGTGTTGCCTGGCTGAGATGAAATTCTGTACTGTAATTACAAATGATACAAATAGTAGCATCTGATAGCTTGGAGTGCTAGTAAAGACATATTTTTTCTGTGCCACTGGTATAGATGTACATCCACGGGACATTTATTTCTGTTCTAGTAGTGAGAAATGCATTAAATGTGGTACTCCTTGAACATCTTGGCATTGTTGGAAAACAATTCATGAATTATTTAAAAAGGCAGTGTCTGTGTAATCTTTTTTAGCTAATGATGGGGTTTTTGGGGATGGAAGTTTTAATGTCAAATCCCAGTACTGTGTTGGCCTTGGGCAGGACTACACCCAGGAAATTATTCAATGGGTAGAAAGAAGAGGAATGCAAGCAAACCTTTGCTAAGGGTTGTATGTAGGAACTGACAATTTTGGCTCTACTGTGTGTGCAGTGGAAGCATTACAGCTTTTCAATAGATTGTCCTTGATGGTGAAGTCACTATTTCTGGGGGAAAAAAAAAAAAAAATGGAAAAAGAAAGCTGTCCCTCTTTAAAGTAAGCCCTGAAGGAAATGCTTCTCTTCTAGGCATACTGCAGCATCCAGATGGAACTGTCCTGAAGCAGTTGCAGCCACCACCTCGTGGTCCCAGGGAGCAAGAGTTCTACAACAAGGTGAGGGTCCCACAGTGTGCAGGAGGCTGGCTTACTCCTGGAGAAATACATCCTTATCACTGCAGTTGGGAAGGTGCAGCCTAGATACCCTGCCATGCTATCTGTGTGCTCTCTAGAACTTTCTGCTCCTTGCCTGTCAGTCTTCGTGCCAGACCTACTTCACTCACAGGATTTAAGCTTGCTTATTTGTTCATAGGACAGCAGACTTTCACAGCATCTAAGATTTTATTGAAAAGCCTTATCTCCTGTCTATGTTTAAAGGGTTGTGTGTTTGATCCCAACTTTCTCACACAGCTAAGTCTCTCAAAATTGCTTGCATCTAAATTTAGTGTGTTTTACACTTCTTCCTAGCCTGGTTTACTGTTAGAAGTATTGCTCTGCTCACTGCTTTAAAACTCCGCTCCTTTAAAAAGTCAATAAAAACCAAAACTTTCAAGTTGTTTTAACTTCATTTGTTGTATTTGTCCTATTGCACTTGTTCAGTTTGCTTTATCAGTAACTTTAACAAGTGCAGACCAGGACAGCTGTTGTATTCCAGTGAGCAGTTTCTAGAGCCTGCTCTGTCTTACCTGCCTGTGATAGTCTGTCATGTGGTTTTCATGTGTCTGATTGATAAGCCTTGCCTTTCCATGGCTTATTAGGTACAAAGAACTATCAGAATCTTCAGGCTTGGTGTAAGAGGAGTCTTGAGAGCCTCTACTTACTGTGGTGTTTAGCTTGGATTTTGGCTGGTTGGTTTCTTTTTCCCTAAAAGGGTATTTATTTAAGTTACCAGAAGACTTTGTGGATTTCATGAAAATGCCTCACATAAACAAAGCAAGGTGCTTTAAGTGAACAGAGTGTTTGCACACAAGCATTTTTTTGATAATTCTCATGATGGGACAGAACAACAGCTCGAGTTCCTATGAGCCAGTTAAATGTAAATATTTTTCTGAGTTTCTTTGTGACTCTCATTGAGGTGAGGTTAAGAAATACACTGTCCAGCCTGAGTGGTAACTTGAGTAGAAGGAGGAAGTTTGGACAGACTCCTTTGGGCTGCTTACTGTGCTGTGAAATCCTCAGGCAAAGACAGTAACATGCTGTCCCTGTGTAAAACCAGCAGGTAAGAGGGGTAAGTTCAGGCAATGCTTGGACGTGAACTCTTCACATCAGAGACTTTGTAATTTTGCCTCTTTAAGTTTAGACTCATGTGACAAGCCATGAGTAAGACCCTGGGTAAAGCCTTTGAGAAGGGAGTGTCTGTGTTAGTGTGCTTATTACTGTGCTGTGAAGAAGTCAGGTTTCAATGCTAGTAACTTGCAAAGTAAGCTTGTATTGTGTCTTCTAAGGCCTTGCTGGGTTGCTTCCAACACTGATTTTTTTTTTTGTTCTAAGCTGTCTTGAAAAGGGGTTGGGCAATTCTTGAAAAATAACAGAGAAAGGGAAAGATGTAGACATGATTAGCTGTGTGTGGGCTAGAAGGCTTTTTAGTGGGAGAAGGGAAGGAGAGCACATGCATGTATGTTGTGCAGGTGCAAGTACAGGAGAAAGGTCTTGGGGATGTGTTGCTTTTCAGTGATTACTGCTGTCATGTTTTCTCTCAGGCAAGAACTGTGTGGTGTGGGCTATAGACATCTAAGCACTACATATTGTTGTTGTAGGATAATAATTACTCTGAGTTGGGAGGTTCATGATAAGACACAGTTTCACATGCTGCTTGAACTGATCCAATAGCTCATTGTTGCCAAAAGGGAAATGCCTTTCTTCCCATTCCTGCCATTTTCCATGCATGTTGGTGCTTTTTGGACATTTGTGAACTGATTTGACCTATTCAAAAGATGGCAAAACTTCCTTGTCTTGGTAGTCTTCTGGCAGTTCAGCTGACTAAGCTGACAAGCAATGGGAACAACAGTAAGGCTGCCCTGCTTTGGTGGCTGAGTTCAGCCTATCTTGTGGGCTTGTAATCAAAGAGACATTGTCACCTTGGAGAAGGCTGATGACCCTCCAGAGATCTAGGGGAGGATAATTTTACTGCTCCTTGAGACAGGGAGTTGTTTGAAAGGTGGCCATGTACAGGAGATGGTGAGAAACAGTGCAGAAATGAAACAAGTGAAATAAGCCTGTTGAGTCCCAAGCTCTCACTTTGTCAGGGCAAAACAGCAGGTTGGTTGGTAAGATCAAAACAGGTGGTTGTCCATTAGTATATGCAGATTCATTGCCACTTTTTTTTTTGTTGTTGTTTTTAGTTTCTGCTCCTGTTTTTTCATATGTGCTTAGAACTGTTTTGTCTGTAGGTAGGTGAATTATTGCTCCCTTTGCATCCCACCTTATACCAGCATGAATGAAAATTAGTGCCCCAGTACCTGGGTCAGAAACAAGGGGGATATCTTTCCTTCTGGAACAGCCCACCTCCTCATGTGAAGTAACTGAGCAGCTCTGTAGTTTATGGTAGCAAGAAGATGACCATGTCTCAGTTTGAGCTGCATGAGTCAGCTGGAGAGCAGCTATTGCAGATCTGAAGCAGAAATGTCTTCCAAGAACCAAGAAGTGGCTATTTCAGTGTGCAGTCCTAGTGCTTGTGAGCTGGAGGCTGCAGGGAAATGTGTTGTGATAGATGATAGAGGCATTAAGAGACAGGTTTGACTAGAACTCTGATATACTTCATGTGATACCAGGTAGATATTATCTTCTGTTTGACCAAGACAGTCTTCTCTTCTGAAACTGTTGGATTTGCTTGCAGCTTGATGAGTGAACATGACAGAGGTAAAAGTCTGTGTCAGTGAATCAGATGTTTGTTCCCTTGTTATTGATGGCTTATTTTCTGTTGAGCATGATGCTAAGTTCTTACCAGTAGAGCCCAAACAAAATGGGCCTCAGTTTTGGAATGGAAACTTGAGCGAGACATGTACTGCAAAACACTAATAAGTGATCCAAAACCTGCTCAGAAGCAGGTGGCAGCTGAAATTTGGAAGAATTTCACATGTCTCTGTCAAATCTGGAAAACTGCTGAAGTAATTCCTACTTGGGCTGCTGTCAGGTTACCTTTCTGTTTTCTTCATGGGGTGTTTTAGCAGCAAAAAAAAAAAATAGAGCTCTTTTTTTTGTAAGAGATTATTTCCCCAAGTAAATGGAGCTTTTATCTACTCTAGTGCTATGTTTCATTCTGTACTTCTAGGGAAGGAGCTTGCCATGTTATGAGGGAGGGGAAAAAGAGCATGACAAGATTATCATAAATACCTTCTCTGATAAAACATAGTAGAACAATGAGCTGTTTGTATTGGTTTGTTAATAGCTTACTGTGCACTGCTTAACTTCTCGTTGGAGTGTGACTTTGTAGCTGTAATGTCCACTTGCTATTGAGTTCTGTAAATCTGAGTAATTATCTAATCAAAATAATAACATTTTAATTTTGTTCCTGCAAACTCCCTTTCTGTACCTGAGGGCATGAACTCCTTATGAACATTGCCTGCATAACCATCGAGTGTTTTACTGGTACCCTTATCTGTGGGGAAAAAAATGAGTTTTTTTTAATCTTGAATACCTACAAAATACTTAGTTTTCAATAGGTCTGAGCAACAAGATAATGGAACTAATTGAGGTATAAGGGTGGTGTTTATTTAAGGGCTATCTACACTGCTGCTCAGTTGTTTCTGTGTAATGCCAATGCTCTGTGAGAACATTGTATAGGTGGAGGTGCTCCATAGGACTGCTTTGAAAGGGGTTTTGGGAGGGAGTAGTATACAGTGATGTGGGAACAGGGAAATAGGGTTGTTTGAAAATGTAGTCCTTTCAATTAGACTAAATTTGTCAAAGGCAGTGTGAGCTTATGGTAGGCTGCCTACACAAGCATGCTAAGAAATCCACAGGTGTGGCCTGCTGCTAAGTGTGTTTTGGGATTTGGTTTCAGCCTGATTTATGCCAGGACTCATTTATCTTTGCTGAAATGCTCTGATTTAGTTCAGCAGTGTTGATAGAAGGAGGAAACCTATCAGCACTCCTACTGTGATGTGTTGCACCAGGTGAGGTGAAAAATGTAAGAATAATGTCCTTTGAAAGAGTGCAGCCACAGTCTGGGGAAACCTGCTGCTTAGCTGGGTGTGGAGTGCTGCCTCAGCCATGCCAGGCTGTACCCCAGGGCACTCTGTGCTAGCCTGGCTCTGCCTTTGCACTGCAGGGCTCTCCAGCACAGGGCTCTCCTTAGTCTGTCATGTCAAGAACGGAGCGTTGCAGGAACTGTTGTTGTCCTGTAGGAGAGGGAGGATGCTGGAATGTCAGGCCTTAAATAGGGCAGCAGCTTTTGTGGGCACTAAAAGAGAGAGGCTGGGCTGCAAGGAGGGGACACTGCCCGGCTCAGGTGAGACTGCACCTGCAGAGCTGCCTCAAGCCCTGGGCTCCCCAGCACAGGAAGGACACGGGCCTCTTTGAGTGCATTGAGAGGAGACCTCCAGGGTCATGGGAGGGCTGGAACACCTCTGCTGTGAGGAAAGGCTGGGAGGATTGGGGTTGGTTAGTCTGGAGAAGAAGAGGCTCTGGGGAGAGCTTAGAGCCCCTTCCAGTTCCTAAAGGAGGGACTTTGGACAAGGGCCTTGAGGGACAGGACAAGAAGGAATGGCTTCCCACTGCTAGAGGGCAGGGTTAGATGAGATACTGGGAGGAACTTCTTCCTTGTGAGAGGGATGAGGCCCTGGCACAGGTTGTCCAGAGAAGCTGTGGCTGCCCCATCCCTGGAAGTATTCAAGGCTGGGTTGGGCAGAGCTTGGAGCAACCTGCAATAGTGGAAAGTGTCCCTGCCTATGACAGAGGGATGGAACAAGATGGTCTCTGAGGTCTCTTCCAACTAAACCATTCTGTGATTCTGTGAAAACTGAGGAAGAGAGAATTTACAGTTGTTGTTATCTTTGTGACTTTGGTTTCCTACAAGCTGTGTGTTAAGCATGAAGTTAAGATGAAGTTAAGCATGATGTTAAGATGGTTTCTCAATGTTCAGTAGTGTAAGAGGAGGTTGCTGAACTGTTTTGAAATGGGTACTCTTTCTCTTCTGATCTTGGCTTTCACTCAGTTTGGTTGTAAAGCTGTTACTGTGTGTAACTTTTCTGAGCATGGCCTACTGAAGTTTAAAGTTTGCTAGTGGAGCAGCTAATAAACTGGAATTTTATGCTTAACAGATCAATAAATGTTCCTGTAAACTTTTAATTGAATTGTCCTTCAGTTTTCTTGTGGTGGCTGTATGACAGCTGGGGGATGTGTAGTACACTTGCCCTGCTGCCTGCTGAAAACTGTCCTGAGGAAGCTCCTGCAGCATAGGCAGCTTCTGGTGGGTACCTTTTTCTTCTTCCCTGTTCACTGTCCATAAGAATTGTAATAGCTGGTTCTAGTGGTGTTGCCATGTCATGGCTCCAAATAGCATAGCTGCAATGGTACAGAGTTTCCAAGGCTGTTGTAATGCAAGTCATATCCATATTCTCAGATAGTTCTGTCCCAGGTGCAAGGGTCATTTTGGGGAGTTGGATTGAAAAGGTGGGCAGGGTTCTCCCAGTCCCAGCTCAGCTGTGGTAGCCTCCTACCTCTGGCCAATGCTTGTGAACCAAGGGAGCTGATTAACCACACACAGCATTGTGAGAAGATTTTCAGCTAATCACTTGGCTCTTCTGGTTACCAACTCCTCCACCCATGCCCAGTTAGTGATGGCTCTGTGAACTGCTGTAGCAGTAGAGTTCAGGGTTTGAGTCATGCTGACATCGAATCTGAATTCAAGGAAGTTGCTATCAGTGGAGATAGCAGAAAATGTTTTTCACTCTTGTTATGAGTCCTAAAAACAAAGCCAGGATATAAGAGACACAAATAGCTCAGACGTGTAAAAGAGATTTACAATGGTTAGGTGAGAGTTAGGCACTTGAAAGCTCGGAAGGAATGGTTTTGTGGTTGCCTACACAATTGTTCTGAAGTTTCCTTGGATGCATTGAAATGCAGCTTCCATAGGGCAATGACCTGTGTTTGTTTTGCTTTCCCTGGAGAGCTCACTAGCTCATTTTACAGCCTGATCCATGTCAGAATGGATATTGTTTGTGCAGCTTTTGCTGTCTCTTTTTTAACAGGCAGTTCCAAACAGAGTTTGTAACCAGGGGATAGTGTGTTAGTGAAACCCAGTTCTGTTAATATTTCTTAAGCTGCAGTTCTTGTGCTTCTGGGGTTACAGAGAAGAAATGTTCAGGAATTTTGCCCATTTGGACTATTAGCAGTAATCTTCTCCTTACTGTTTTATTTATTTTGTTCTTAATAACCTGCTGCAGGTCCTGGGCTGTGTCTTTTCATTTCTGCTTGATGCTTGCTTCTTTTCTTACTAATTTTAATTAGTATAGCTTCAGGCAGTGCAGAAGACTTGTGGTGATTTCCCCACCCCCCCCCAAATGGCATAAAATAAAGCCAACAGTCTGAAAGATGGGTTTTGGCCTGAATTTGCACAGAATTCAGGAATTGCAAGAAGTGACTCATAAGGCTCAGCTCCCTTTAAGCCTATATATCATAAATCATGATCAGGCAGCCTGTGTTCCATAAACTGTTCACTGCTACTGACAGGAAAAGAAAGGGATTGGGCAGTGCACCCTCTTTCAGGATAAGTTACCCTATTTTGTAAGCTTGGTTAAGTGCTTTTGTACTCTTGATTTAGATGATTATCCTTGGCTGAAAAACGAGTGGATGATGGCCATTGTGTTGCTGTTATGTGCTAAAATATCCTTATCCTGTGATCACATCTCTGGCTAAGGTTTTGATTTGCAGTCTTGTATGGACAAAAATACAGAATGCCTGGTTTTTCTAACATCTTGTTTTGGAGATGCAATGCCTTGCCCTTGCCTTTCATTACTACTGCATTTGGAGCTGTAACTCAGAAGGACCTTTGGCCGTGCCTCATGCTGGTACCTCTGGATGTGCTGCATTGACTGCAGAGATACTGGTCCTGAAGTGTACAAATTACCTGTTGGCAAGTTCTGATGCACTTCATTCCTGCCCTCAGCATCATTCCTCTGCTGAGGAATTGTCTAGCAGGGATCCTGTTTTGCTGGGGAAATGAGCAAACCAGCATGTGAAGTTGCCTCTAAACCATGAGCCTGGGCATGTGTAATAAAAGAAAGGACACGTGGTAATTCTTAACTAATGAGAAGAAAATGGCTTTTTGGCAAAGTTGTGAAATACTGGTAGCTGGTATTCAGATCTTTCTCAAATGAGGAGTTGTCTAAGAGAGATGAAGGATGAAGTGTGGCTACTACTGTTCTATAAATACTTTTTTTGTTCTTCACTATTAAATGACTGGACAGTAGGACTTGGAAAATATGGTAGGGTTTTGTGGTTCTTGCACTCTGCTGCAAAATCAAGTTTGAAAGAAACACACCACACAGTAGAAAGTTAACCTAGAGGGGTCTGTTTCCCATGCTCTTTAAGGATTGTGTATCACAGATTAAACTACAACCCATTTTAATAAATCTGAGAAACCCTTTAAAAAGGGAGACATTATTGCAATTTAATGCAATTGTGGAACTACTGGGCGGAGTTGGAGACAGACTGAGTAGTCTATAATCTATGCAAATAAGCAGGAAAAAAAATCCAGTTCTCTTAGCAACCTGATTTTGAGGAATATTCCTTACCAAGAGTAGATCTGGTTGGAAATGAAGTGAAAATGCGTAGTTATAAAGTGCACAGTATGTTAAATGGAATTAAGACCCAGGAAAGTGCTCCTGCTCTGTTGGAGGGTCATGCAAGTGCTTTTTCAGCCTGGATCAAATACTGTTGAGACTTCAGTTATGAATGTTTCAGAATATGGATCAACTTACTAATATGTGTTGGTGTTATACAGAAAATACTTAGTTCATTATAAGTTCATTTAAAAATAAGATACGGTTGGTGAGCTGACAGAATGAGACTGAGGAAAGTGTAGGTTGCCTACTTGAAAGAAAAAATAAATTCAGTCTCCAAAAAGAGTTCTAGTTTCCAGATTAAAAAAAACCCAGACAAGCTTGTAATATGAGAATATTGCTGGTGATGACATACTTCAGGGAAGGGATGCCATCCTGGGGAACCTTCCCAGGCTTGAGAAGTGGGCCAGTGGAAACCTCGTGGAGCTCAACAAAGAGAAGTGCAGGGTCCTGCCCCTGGGTCAGGGCAATCCTAGACGCACTGACAGCTGGGACAGAAAAGGGATTGAGACAGCCCAGGGAGAAGGACTTGGGCATGATGGTTGTTGAAAAACTCACCATGAGCTGGCAGTGAGTGCTCCCAGCCTGGAAAGCCAATGGAATCCTAGGCTGCATCCAAGGGACCACGGCCAGCAGGCTGAGGGAGAGGATTCTCCCCCTCTCACTGACAGCTGGGACAGAAAAGGGATTGAGACAGCCCAGGGAGAAGGACTTGGGCATGATGGTTGTTGAAAAACTCACCATGAGCTGGCAGTGAGTGCTCCCAGCCTGGAAAGCCAATGGAATCCTAGGCTGCATCCAAGGGACCACGGCCAGCAGGCTGAGGGAGAGGATTCTCCCCCTCTGCTCTGTGCTCTCTTCTCACCTGGAGCACTGCACACAGTTCTGGTGTCCCCAACATAAGAAGTTCATGGAACTGTTGGAGCAGGTCGGAGAAGGCTCTGAAGTTGCTGAGAGGACTGGAGCACCTTCCCTGTGGAGACAGGTTGAGAGAGTTGGGGCTGTAGAAGACAAGGCTGTGTGGAGACCTCATAGCACAGTATCCATATTCCAGTATCTCAAGGGGCCTCAAGGTCACTGGAGAGACACCCTGCATCAGGAACAGGTTGCCCACAGAGGTTGTGGCTTTCCCTAACCTGGCAATGTTCAAGGACAGGTTGGACAAGGTCTTGAGCAGCCTGATCTGGTGGAAGGAGTCCTTGCCTGTGTTCAGGGGTTTGGGACTGCATGATCTTGGAGTTCTTCCCCACCCTTAACATCCTGTGATTGTTCAATCTATAAATGGCATTTAAAATGGAGTGCCTTTGTGTAGCACATGGACAGTGAGCCAGCTTAAGGTGCTCAGGAGGCCGTGGTACCAGCTGTACACTGTCACTGCTGCTGGGGAGGGCATGGAAATCTGTGTGGGACTGTGGTAGTGCTGTCTCTGATTGATCAAACCAGCCATCAGTCTGCCCAGTGTGGTAGTTGCTGCAGTACATTCCAGTTCTTGGTTGGTTGGTGTTTTTTTCCCCTCTTTGCTGTACATCAGAATTGTCACAGGTGGTTCCAGTGGTGTTGTCATGTCCTGGTTCCAAATAACTTAGTTTCCTGTTGCAGTCCTAGGAAAAACAAGCCAACAGACGTCTGTCAGGACTTGGTTCCCATTTCTGTCTCTTTGAAATGTAAAATTAAACTTTGCTTAGTTAAGTGCTTCAGGATTCATCCCAACTCCTGTTCTCTCCCACTCCTCTGTGTAAATATTCAGCAGGGACCAGATTGCTTTCTGGGAAAAAAAAAAAATTAAGCTAAATGTTCTCAGAAAGTGGGACAGCCATACTAGCTTCTTTTCCCTTTTGTTATATTGTTCTACCATTCACTTTCAGTAATTTCAGTGATAATTTAAGCCTGAATAGTTGGTGCTGCTTTAAAAAAATATTCTTGAGGCAGAGAGTTTGTATTAAAACACTCTGCTGGCTTTGCCTAACTCGCTTTTGGGTCTGTGAGCTTGGATATGGTGGTGGTTTCTGACTATGCCTGTGTCTTTCCTCAAAATCCCAAACAATATTCTTGTTGCAGCACATAGTGCATTGCAGTAACAGAGCTGCCTTTTGACACAGTAGTTTTGAAGATAGATGAGAAAACTGATTGTACTGTACTTCTGCAAAGGAGTAGTACCTGACTTTCTTACCTTAAAATTCGCTGGGTCTCCCTGCCTGCTGGTAGCTTGAGTTTTGCAATGGATAACTTCAGGTCAGAGTCTCTCCAGCTCTGTTGGGTGTGTTGTCAAAGAAAAAAGGAAAAAGAAGAATGGGAGAAATATTTAGTGTGTTAAAATTGAAAATTCCTTACCAGATAACCCATGGTATTATGTCTTAACCATGTTTTTAGTCTGTGTTCTCTTTATTTTGGCCTCTAGTGAAGAGTACCTAATGGGAATTCTACTCCAGTTTGTTGTACATGCATATTGAATAACTGAACTGAATTCTGGTTAAACTACAGAGTAGTGACCTTGATCTGCAATTTGCCATGCATTTTTTGACCATTCAGTTAAGTCTTATAACTTAAGAGGCTGCCTAACAGGTGTTTATGATGGTAACAACCCCTACATTTTCATGAGTATCTTCTAAGAATCGTCTGACTTCAGAGTGCTCCAAGTTCATTGAGGCCTCCAGCTCCCATGCAGTTGAAGCTGAACATAATACCTGGCTGTGCTAGTGAGTTGTGAACATGGGAGAGGCTGAAGGGCAGGAGAAAGCTCAGTTCTAAGGAATGGGATTGGGGATGAAACATGGTCTCTAGTTTTGCAGTTTTGACAGAGAAGGCTCTTATGTGCCTACGATCCTGCTCCATGCTCAGCAGGGGTGACTTGCAGAACTTGTAGGGAAGTGTGGGTAGAGTAAGCAACTTCAGCTTGATTCCTTGTTAATCTTTAGTTGCCCAGGAATCTTGTGGAATGAAAGATTAGACGGGAGTTTGCTGTCTTGTCAACCCTTTTTGGCTTGTGATAGGGTATGGCCAAATGCCTGCTCATGTCTTTCAAAATCCTTTACTGCCTTGCCTCTAATAGTAAGTGGTTATTGGAGGGAGAGAGTGACTGGAGGATCTCTCTCTACCCAACTTATTTCTGACCATTTTGGAGCAACCTGCTGCAGATGGTGTCTGTGGCTCTCACTCACAGCTACGCTGTGGTATTTTAGTGTTTCTGCTGGTGGCTGTGCCTGACCACAGCCTTTTGGGTGGCTCTCTTGGCTACTGAAATTTTGAAGCTCTACCACACCCTCAAAATGGGTTAGAGTTTGCTTTGTGTCTTCTAAAAATGTTTCCATGCCTGGGGCTTCAAGTTGTGCTAAGGTCAAGCCTAGACTGGGTTATGTAAAATGTGAAAGTGGATGAAATGAGACCTGCTGGTTTTTTGGCATTGTTAGAGTTTGGCTTGATACATGTGACCAAATAAGTGTCTCTTTGTGAGATTTTTTATGCTTATTTTCACAGCCTTCATTTTTTGGCCAACCCCTTACTATAATGTGTTTTGGGGGTTTTTTTCTCCTGGTTCCTGAAAAACTTTGTCAAAAGTGTGGGCCATCTTTATTTGAAAATCCATTTATGTGATCAGATTGTGGGAATAGATCCTCATTTGTTTTAAACACTTTCTTTCTACATATTTTCAGTGAATATGATTGCAATTTCATTAATCTGGCTGCATATTAGAAAATTAAGCAATTTGGTATAATAGCATTTAGTGTAACAGCATTCACAAATATTTGCCTTCTGAAGTTATTGTGGTATGAGGTTTTGAATATAAGCAGAGGTGGCTCAATGCCAGTCATTGTTGTGGAAACAGGTTCTGTGGACACACATCCCAAACCATGATGGTACCACTTCAAAAAAAAAGCCAGGGCTGTCTCAGTTGTAGAACAAAGCAGATATGAATTGGTAGAATCACAGCTGCTGTTTCAACCTCAATTTTTTGACCCTTGCACTTGCCTGGTGTAGCTGGCTGGTGTAGGAGTTCGGAGGGAAATGCAGTGTGTGCTCACATAATGAAAGCCTGTGATGTAGTACATACCCAATGGAAGAGGGAATTAAGGTTGCCCTAACATCTGTAAATCTTGCATTGCTAATTTAAGTGCATGACTTAGCTGCATTAACTGCTCAAAAAAAGTCTCACATCCCACAGTGACTTCTCTGCCTGATGTTGGCAGCTGGCTGTGTATCCTGAGACTCTGCAGGCTGTGGTGCTGCTGCCTTTGGGGACAGGTTATGATAGCTGTCAACAAAGGTGATGCTTCAGACTGATGTGCCTACTCTGACATTTAAAGTTTCCTGCTCAAATAGCTTTAAAATACATGTTCTTTTAAACTAACTCTTGAATGCACTTTAGGTGGTTCTCTATAGATGACTTTTCTGTCAAAGTGGTATTTTTTCATCAGGACATTTGAAGACAAGTCTGTACTGCCAGAATTAGTTTCCTGTTGAAATTTAAACATTTGTTTTTACCCTCCCTCTATCATTTAGGTCATTAGCTAGTCTTTAGAAAAAAACTCTGAATATTGTGTTTTAAAGAAGGAAAAGAACATTCCTATTGTCCTGAGCAGCCCAGGCTCTGTTTGCATTAAAAGCAGATGAATCTGTTACAAGAAACCCCAGAGTGTACTTGGATTAAAAACTTAGAGATGGTAAATTAGCCTTAGAGTTAAAAAATCCTGCATGACTGGAAATTATCACTTCATGGTGTCTAATAAACTATCTGAGCTGCCACAGAATATATCTGGAGCATATTCCTCCTATGAGTTAGTGGCTGTAATTTGTAATGGTCATGTTGTGAGCCCTCCAAATGTCAGCATCCTATTTACTTGCTTTTCTGGAGAGATTTGATGTCTCCAGTCTGTGCTGTTGGAGGAATGTAACCTGTGCTATGTAGAAGGGGTAACTCCCCTGGCTGAGCTGACATAGAGTTGTTTTGCATTTCTTGGTTTATTGGATAAAGACATTATATATGCTAACACAGAAATTGCTTGTATTTGTCAGTGTTTGCTTGAGAGATGGACCTCCACTGTTACACTTAAAAAAAAAA
>VYXF01009413.1:17205-41587 GCA_013397295.1 Polioptila caerulea
AAATTAAGGGTCCAGTCTCTCTTAAAAAACCTGAAGTGGTCTCCTGACATTTCACTTTCTCAGAATCTTTTGCTAATAAATCAGGTAAACACATTATTATGTTTGCCTGTTTATTCAGTTGCATTCAGTGTTTCTCCTTGTTGTCTGTTGCACTTTTTGTTTCCATCGCTCTCCTCTTGGTCCTGACCTAAATATATGCACTTGCTCCCATGTAAAGCTGTGATGATTTCTGCCTCTCAGATCTCCTCAAACTCATCTGGGAAAAGAGCATTAGTACTTGGAGAGTGCCTTGCCTTGGATGTAAGGTGCTATGATCATAAACTACCACAGAAAACAAAAATGGGGTTTGTACTGCTTGTATACAGCATGAAGTAATGCTGTACCAGTCAGTGCTTGGAGTGCTGGCCCAGGAACTGCTGGCTGTACAGTGGGGAATGCTGAACAGTTATCAAAGAGAGCAGTGATTGAGTCTGTGCCTGATCAGGTCTGTGCTTCAGCATCTGCCTGCTGTTGATCTTCCCCTCTCTTCCACCCTTAGCTTCTTTTCTTCTTTAGACTAGAAAGATCAAGCTACCTTGCAGTCTTGTGAAGAAAGCACTGTCCTCTGCTGGCAGCCCCTGAGGCTCAGTGAAGAAATGTTGCCTAAAGACACTGATCACAGGGGCAAGCAAGGTTTATCTCAGAGCACAATGTACCAGCACACTAGCTTGTGCTAACATGGAGGGAAACTGGACTTGGACACACAGTTATGTGTCATCCTCAGCAGTCATGCCAGCTTGTCAAACCATGGCATGTGAAGAGAGGTCAGTGCCCTGTGATGTGGCACTGTGACTTAAAAGATACACACCCAGCCATTTCTCTGTACTTGAGATAGCAGCAGTAGTGGCATAGGGTGTGGTGTTGGGTGTACCCTAGAGTTTTGCAACATGCTGTGCACGTGTTTGTGTGGTTTGAGCTTTCAGGAATCAGCCCCTTTCCTTAGGCTCTTTCAAATGGGGCCTGTACTGTGAGTTGGTTAAAGGAATGGGTCAAATTCAATATCTTAGCATGCAGTCAGCATGGGTGTATCATGCTCTTGATCAGTGCCCACCAACAGTGAGTGTGTCAGAACTGTGGCTGGTGCAAGCCCAGGAGAGCCCTGCATTAGCTATGGAGAAGTCTCTCTGTTAGAAGCACACTGGTGATTTGAGTTTACCCAGTTTGAGATTTTTGTAGTGAAGCCTAAATTTAGGGCAAACTCATATTGACTAATTTTAACACTGCTGCTGCATGAGACACTGTCTCAAGTTACTGGCACTGGTGAGGATAGCCAAGGCTTGCTTCAATGCTCTAAAATAGCATCTGGACTTTTTTTTTCTCCCTAGCTGTATTAATGTCACAACATTACAGGCATGTATTTTGTATTTCTTCCCCTTTGTAGCTTCTATTGCCAGGTATCCCCCACTGTGGTTAAATGTGGCCTGACACAATGAACTGAGCCAAGGCTGCAGAGCTGTTGACACCTGACATTTTTTGCCTTGCTGCCAACTTTGCAGTGGGCTCTGGCTGCACTGCTGTGACAGCAGAACCCTGAGCATGCCCCAGTCACTGTGCAGCATCCCTGGCTGGCCATGGTAGGGCTGAGGGGAAGGACACCACTCTGATGGCAGCACAACTGGGAGATCTCTAGGGGAGTGGGATGAGCTGGCTCCTAATGCAGTAACATTCCTTGTAACCTGTACTGGTGTGGATATGGATCTTTCGGCCTACAGAGCCATAGAAACGTGGCTTAGGCAATCCCCTGTGTCTGGAGCTAGATCACTGGGTGGGATGGGGGGAATCTGGGCAAGGGAATGGTTTTGGAACCCTCTTAGCAATGCTGCAAACTGGTAAGTCATGCAGTCCCATAACAGATAGTGTCTAAAGCTTCATTTTGACTGCAAGGAGTTGTTCTTTCAGGAATATAAGCCAGCTGCTGTTTTCTAAACTGTTACTGATTTTCCTACAGAAGTTGAAAAAAACGTTGAAAGCATTAGAGCAAATGAAAAGAATTATATTTGAATTGTGCATGGTCTGAGTGATGTAGCTACAGCATGATTTGTCTTGGAGAAGATGAGAAAATGCTATCTAGTTTGAGCTTCTGTGCTTTACCTGATATAAATTTAAAAGATTTGGATATATAATATGATGCAGTAATCCTATACAGTCTTGAATGCAAACGTGAGAACACCTTTTTCAATAGCTAGGCTTTGAAGTTAACAATTACAGTTTAGATTTTAATTCAAATTAGGCCATAAATTGTGCTTAGGGTTGATGCATCGTTGCCATTTCAAAATTTGAAAGAAAGGATACCACTCATTTATGTTGGACTGTGATAATTATTATCTTCATCTTGTATGTTTTTTAAATGTAAGGCAAATATCTTAGACTTACGAAAACAAAGACTGTAAGAAAGTCTGATTACAGGACAATTGGAATAGCCCCAGGCAGCTACCAAGTACCATGCAGCTACTTATTCACTCCTCATCAGCAAAAAGAAATGTTTAAAATGATGATTTCTCCAACCCTCCCTATTTTATTTCAGGTTTATGACTCTGACTGTTGCGACAGCATTCTTCTGGAGCTGCGGGAATATCTACCAAAATACTTTGGTGTCTGGTCACCACCTACTGCACCAAATGGTACTGTTCTAATTTTATCTCTTAATCCAAACCTCTTGGAAAAATTTTCTGGAGACCAATTTCTGGCAGTTGTGAGCTCTGTAGGGTTTTTTGGGACTTGTTTTGGAACCCACTGACATTCCCTCTTAACAATTGGTTCCCGTTTGCAGTCTTGTGGCTGGATTACATCTTTGAAGTCTTCCTCCCAGGGAAGATGGGATGTGTCTGTTTGTACAGCAAAGGTTTCCTGAGTAGCTGGGCCTGATGCAGGTTGCCCCAGAGCTCCTGCTGTGGGTGGGCTCGTGGTGGAGGAGTGGGCTGGTTGCATGGTTATGTCCAGCCAGGTGATGAAAGCAAGAAGCACTTTGTGGGTGTGGAAGAAAGGAAAGATGGATACTGTGGGGCTGAGGAAGCATTCAAACTGGAATCTGCTGCTCTTTCTCCAGAGCTTGGATCCCATCACTGTGTCTTACCACCCAAAGCACTTACTTCAGCAGGTGCCCTGGTGGGGAGTTGCACTTGTCATCCTCTGTTACTGGTTTGTGTCTTAAAATTTGCATTTGTATAATATTAAGAGTCAGGAAGAAAAGGATGTAGAACAATTGGAAGATTGTCTCTTCAAGAGAAAAGAGATATTGTTGTATTAGAATCTAGATTTTCTTCTTGGGACTTTGCTAATTCTGGGGAAATGGGAATCACTGGGGAAATGGAGCCTCTGGAACACACAGAAACAAAGGGATTTTATGGAGTCTATTGGAATAAGTGGGCACCAAACTAAATGCCATGCTCCTTTACAATAACTCTGTCTTCTGCTTATGCTGTCACTTGATAGACTTGTTTTCCAAAGAAGTAGTAAGACAGTATCCAAAGACATGGTGTAATATCTGCAGGAAAAAATAAAAGGAAGATTGTGGTAGTACCAGTAGTTTCTTAGCTCAGATTTACCTTCATGCTTTCCTGTTTGGCCCTAACTCAAGTAGCTCTACACGAGCTATCTTTTTCCTTCCCTCACAATTTATTGTGTCATGGAGTTCACTTAACATTCCCTCCCAACTGCAAATAATTTTTTTCTGTTTGCAGTATGATTTTAAGATGTGAAAAGGTGGTCTAACCACGAGACAGTAATTCAGCACATTGCTCATTTGCTTTGGGGATCCAGAAGCACTGTGCACCATGGGGCTGGATTTTGGAAGGTTGCCACCAGTCATTCAGACATAGGCAGTAGGAATAACTGTTTGAAGGAGGAGAAACTTTTGATTTTGTTTGTTTTGCTTCTTGAAAAGGCTGTGCACTATTATGAGTCCTCTTCATAGAAAGCTGTGGCAGCAGTTCAACCAAAACACTGCACTGCCAACTCTGTTATCTGTAGTATTAATGTGCTTTGTATAGTCTTGATAGAAATCAAAGTTGTGGAGATGATGGAGCTAGGCAGAGTGTCTGTGTATCTTGTTCTTAAATGTAGATTGAAAATACATTCGTAGGTTTGCTGCAGTCTTGACTTTGGAAGCCTGGCCTTTCCCTTGGCAGTCACTGCTCTGCAGGTTCTGGGATCACAGCTCTGTACAACCCAGCAGGAGTGAACCCAGTTATTTCCTATTGTTACTAAATTGGTCATAGGTGACTTCTAAATAAACAAAACTTAGTCTACTCACAACTTGATTTGTGGCTGTCTCTGAGTTTCCATGTGACAGGTAAGCAGGAACTGCAGTTTGTAAGGTGAATATAATTTATTTCCTTAGAGCAATATTTAGGGAGAAGCATCAGCATTCTATACTGAAAAATTAGGTAAGTGGATGAAATTGCTAGCTAAAAGGGGTGAAATGTATGAAGTGTAAGTGAGAATGTAGGAAATGAGACAGAAAAAATGGACACCCAGTATCAATACAGTTTGTGAAATAACTCCCGTTCTGCTGAAATCACATACCCAGTGCTACTGCAAAGGAAGTGGAGGTAGAGGTGGGATGCTGTATTCCTAAGCTCATCTAAAATGGGTTAGATTTGAAATTTAGCTTCACTGGCATTTTGGGTATTTGGAGTTTATTCACAAAGCAGTGGAAAAGCTGTTATAAAGATGTAGGAGCCATCTGCTGCTGAGTTTTTTGGGTGTGGATGCGTAGTTGTTGCCTGCGCTTTTTTTTTAAAAGTAACTTCAGTGCTGCTCATTTTGTAGTCTTACCTAATTTTATTGCCTCACCTGAGAAGAGGATAGATACATATAACCCAGTTTCAAACCTTTCTTTTCTTCCTTTGTTCCTGCAGTGTCTGGGTTTGGCATTAATTCATTTTTTGGTGTGGAGGAGTTCCCTGTTAGGACCTTGTTAGCTTCCTGTGGGCCTGGCAGGGAACCAATTGGTGGCCAATTTTGCATAATGACACATGATTAAACCAATGAAAGGGGTGGATACGCCTTTGTGAACACACATTTTAAGACCAAAAACCCTGGGAATAGCTCTCTTGCTTCCAGCCTTTGAAGAGGTAATGTGGCCAGGCCCAGGCTGCCCCGCTTGGCCTGGCTGAGATTTCTGCCCCCTGCGGGGTGGAGAGCGGCTGTGAGCCCCTCCCTGGGGAGGGTAGCTGGGACACCCTCCCAGTAAGGCCAGGTTCGTCCCAGCAGAACCCACCTGTCCTTTCCCAGCAGAGCCACTGGGCCATGCTGGCCAGAGGCTGTATCAGCACCGGGAGAGACCTGGGGGTGGCCCCGAGGCCAGGGGCAGCCGTGCAGCCACCGCCATTCCAGAGCGGGAGCGGCCCACGGGGCCAGGATCGGGGCAAACCCGCACGGCCACGGCCACCTTGGCATGGCTCGCAATGAACTTTATTTGTTCAGCCCGTTTGAGCCAGCTTTGTTATGGACAGAAGGACAAAAGCGTCAGCTGCAGCTTTTCCTGTTTCAGCACCCCAGCAGAGTCAGGCTGGCACGGCTCACACAGAGAGGCACGGCGAGCCATGTTCCTGATGCAGAGCTCGAACCAGATTAGCCTTTCAGCATTGCAGGACTCAAAAAACCCTATTTCAATCGATAATAAAGCTTGGGAACAAATGAACCTATGAACACCAGTTCTCTCCCAAATCAGGAAAAGGAAAAGGTGAAGACATGTAGAGACAACAACATGGTACTCTGTGGTCAGTGAAGAAAGAGTCAAATTGTAGACGCAGGGAGGATTGAGGACATGCCTCAGTCTTGGGCTGAAATCCTTTTGTAAGGCTATGGTGAAGATATATTTGCCCTCTAACTCATGGAATGCACTGTGGGGATGTAGCGTTCTAACTGCAGTGATGAGCAGAGGCACCAGTGTTGAAGAAAGCAGATGTTGCAGCAGCTGTGATCCAGTGAGAATCTTGAACAGAGAGAGATGAGAAACCTTGCCTCAGGAGTAGAAGAACACCTCTGTTCCCAGAGATGGATGAAAAGAAGTTTTGTTTTATGCTAGAACAGCTCATCCTTAAAATAGCACCCCAATAAGTTGACATGGCCCATAAACACGGCTGTGGGAAAAGCTGTGAAAGATGGGAAGAACTTCACAAATGCAGATTCCTGGGTGGCTGCTGTTTGTGGAAATTGAAGCCACAAGAGAACTGTTTCTTGTGGAGAATTCTCCATAGCGTGTCAAGGGATACTTCTCTCCCTAAGTGAACTGATGAAAGACTATTCTAGAAGTGGAAAACTGTCTGAGAATTCTGGGTGTTGTTTCTATACATTGTTGGTGGGAAGGAAAGAAGATGGGGGGAAGAGAAGTGTTCTGAAGGTTTTATTCTGATTCTTATTATTCTTTTAGTTTTGTTAATAAAGTTTTCTTTATACCCTTTCAAAGTTTGAGCCTACTTTGCTTTTCTCCTAATCCTATCTCACAGCAGAAAATAAACCCACCACATTCATTGGTGCATTGTCCAGGAAATCTCAAATTGGCAAACCTNGAAGGAAAGAAGATGTGGGGGGAAGAGAAGTGTTCTGAAGGTTTTATTCTGATTCTTATTATTCTTTTAGTTCTGTTAATAAAGTTTTATTTATACCCTTTCAAAGTTTGAGGCTACTTTGCTTTTCTCCTAATCCTATCTCACAGCAGAAAATAAACCCACCACATTAATTGGTGCATTGTCCAGGAAATCTCAAATTGGCAAACCTGAAGCACTACACGAAATTGGTGTTTCTGCCCAGTTTTGAACTGAAACTGCCACACGTGGGCATTTGAGGCACTTCCCTTCTTACTCCTGTTTTGAGAGATGTCTCCTAACTTATGAAGAGGAATCAGATGCCCCAAGTGATTTTGTCTCTTCTGTCTCCAGTGAGGACTGAATGCACTGGCATGTCTGTGCTGAGGTCTGCAGTGGTTCATGCTGTGGATACTTGCTGAGTTTTGGTAGTCTTTTGGTTTATCTCCTTTAGGACTGTAAAAAATACATAAACAATATGTCAAGCCACACCTTCCTGCCATTGGGGAATAGAAAAGGGCAGGGCAAGTCTCTGATGAATGATTTATTTAAATCCTTGAAATGTGAACACTATCTAGCAATGTAAGTTTTAATATAAAGATCTTTATTAATTCCTCTCTCCATGGGGGTTTTTTATTTAATCTAGGTTTAGATGGCAAATGCATCATTTCCTGAAGCACAGTGGGTTAGCAAGGCACTGCATAATAATTTAGAAAGTCTGAATTGCTTGAAAAATCTGCAAGTTTTTGTTTAACCAAGCAAGGAGAAGGGAGGAGAGTGTCCAGTTAACCTGGGCTGAGGTGCACGCTCACTGATGCCCTTGAGAAGGACACTTATGGTCAGAGCTGCAGAGACTTGCAGTAACTGACTTGAAAAGAGAGCAGTTGATACCTGTGTGAGGCTTCACTTTGTTTGCCTTGGCCTCAGTGCTTGGAGGTGTCTAGAGGTGACTGCTGGAAGTGAAGGTTATGTATGTACCAGTGTTGTGGGGTTGGGAGCTGCACCACACAGTGCCAAGAAAAATGGAGTATAAACAATTAATCCATCTGTTTGAAGCAATAATGAGAAAAAGTAACTTGATGTGATGCCTTAACTGGGTGGCATTGCCCTGCCAACAAGGCCAGACAGCTTTCTGAGAGCAGAGAGGTGTGTTAACAGATAAAACAGGTCTGATTTTGAGCTAGGGGCTAGCTAACAGGAAAGATTTAATTCCCAAAAGTGTGAGAGAGATGAGAAATGTCTGGGTAATTGTCGCTGTGGGACACACAAGGACACACACAGACACACTTTCTCTTGTGAGAAGGCTAAAAACTATTTATTAAAACATCTGACTCCAAATTTATAGTATTTCTACACAGACCAGGGATTGGAGGAGAAGTTGGACACCTCTCCCATCCTGTTGGTCAAGACAACTGCCCATCAGTTGTTTTTTCACACCAAGAGAAAGTATGTAAACAACTTTGTCTTAACATAAACATGTTCTAATTATAACACCCATGTGTGAGAAAGAACTATGAAAACATTAAGTTAGAAAGTGGATCAGAGAAGCTTGAAAAATCAGGGCAACAGGTAATTTACAGGCCTTGCCAAACAATTAGAGTTTCCCAGGGTTGGTGTTATTTACAAAGGTAATTTAATGTTTAATTTTAAAAAAATAGTTGTTGTTACGTTTTTAGGAGGTTGGTAAGAAATCTGTTTAAGAAATCTGAAAAGGATGGGGAGCAACAAAATAACAGATAGGATTTTTAAGTGTTTGGGAGGTGCTGAATGTTGGTGCTGTATGGTTAAAAAGCAGGAATTAGAGCAGTGCAGTAGGGGACAGCAGACAACCACAGGTACCTATGGAAATAAATGCTTTATACTACTTTCTATATGATTTCATTTTAGGGCTGATGAAAACATTGCATCTGAACGATTTTGGTTTCTAACAGTTTGATTCTGGAGTGCTCACAACGTGCTCCAAAGCATTTTAGAATTGGTGGTGAAGGACTGCAGCCCTTTTCTGAGGTTTTTTGCATTTACTGTCTTTCCTCACCTCTCCTGTAAACCTGTGGCTCTTTGCTTTTGACAGCTATGTACTGAAAACCTTGAACTTTATTTAGTTCTGCATTTTTTCAGAGTGATGACACAAATCTGTTGATTGTAGTGATTTCTGTAATAGGCAAAAAGAATCAGAAGGATGACACTTAGATTTTTACCATTTTTGTTTTAATAAGAGCTAACAGATTTTATGGACTCCCCAGGTATTGGTAGTGGCTTCTCAAAGTTCTGCAAAAGCTGTACTAATATCTGATTGGATTAGATCTCTGTATAACAAATTTGAAGAGTAAAAACAGTACCTCTAGTTCAGGTGATACAGGATACACTGCCTGGTAGGGAGAGTATTTGTCCTGCTTGTCCTTTGGGGATATTCAGTGAGCAAATACTGAGTGTGTTGGCTGTCTGGGGCTACTCAAAGTTAACAATGAGTTATTTCAGTGTGGATGTATTCCTGCAGTTGTAGTGAGTGGCTAAGCTAGCCTATAACAAAACTCTTTTTGCTGTAGCTAGATTGATCCTGTAGCCCCAAGGACATTGAAAGCTGGTGAAGTGAGTTAGTGGAAGAGTATTTTTGATTTGCTTTTTTTAGTTGCTGTATTGGTTTGACAAGTTTTCCTGAAAATGACTGCATTAGCAAGATGCCTGGTTCCATTCATACAGAAAGCAGGCATGCAAGGATTAAATCAAACCTGTTTAAATTAATGCATACATGCTTTGGGAGAAATTAGGACATTTGATCATGATGGTGTAAAAACTGAAGCTCTCATTAAGACTTAAAGCAGTAAAAGTCCCTTTCACTTCTTTTCCTTAAGAAAGTGTTTCTGCTTATTAAATGTAAATGAAACTCTTGTTCAGTTTATCTTGACTCAGACTGGTTTGTTACCTGTCTGCAGAGCTTTCAAACAAGGCACTTTGTGCCTCTTTTTAAACTTGAACTACTTTTGCTTTCTCTCACAATCCCATTTTAGATCATGCTGCAGGAATGGGATATAGTACAATGGTTTTTTGTATTCGGGCTGCATTTAAGCCAAAGAAATACATTTATAGAATAGGCTGTACTGGAAAGAAAACCAGACTTGAAGTTTTTGACTGGTGACAGGTGGATTTACAAAGCACATATGAAGAATGAGAGCAGTGGTGAGGCTGTGTGTTGCCTTGCAAGCAGAGTTATGTGAGAGCTGGGCAGGTACTGAAATCCATTTCCTTGTAGTGTTCTAATAGTGACTATGGGGGTCGTGCTGGTAGTGATCATTTTCATCAGGTTTTAGATACTCCTTTAAATCTTCAGGCACTCCACAAGTACTTTTGGGGTTTCTTAGTCCAGCCACCCTCCCAAAGGGACTGTTAGAAATGGATGAAAGGCAGCCCAAGATTCCAAGAGCCTTTTCTCCAAAAGGTATGCCATGAGAAATGAGTACAGATGGGAGTGGGATAAAAAGAAGCAAAATGAGCTGCACTTCAGCCCCTGAAGGCTAGGACTGAAATGTTTGGTTCATTTTTAAAATGACACAAGAAACCATCTGATTTGCAAAACCAGCCACACAGCTGCAAAACCTGCATTTGTATGTGATTCCTAATGATCTTTGTGATATGTTAATGACTTAATAAAAGCTACTCATGGACTTTATCTGGGCAATAACTTGAATTTGAATGCTAGATTAACTCATGTTAATTGTATACAATTTTCTAAACAAGAAAGCATTTAGATTTTCATAGCAATAGAATTTGTGAGTGACAGTGACCATGATTTAGTCTGCATTTGGACACAAATTTGACTCTTAAAGAATTCTTGTGATGTTAAGGCTTAAATTAATCAGATTCCTCCACAGGTGCTCAGCAGAAGCTATGTAATTGCTTTGCTTTGACCCACTGTTCACAAAAGTTGTGATTTTTTTGACAGATACATATCTAAAACTGGAAGATGTGACCCGTAAGTTTAATAAGCCCTGCATAATGGATGTAAAAATAGGGCAGAAAAGTTACGATCCGTATGCCTCAGCAGAGAAGATACAGCAGCAGGTCAGCAAGTACCCCCTGATGGAAGAGATTGGCTTTTTGGTTCTTGGGATGAGGGTAAGAACTTGTTTCATCTTCACTTTCAGTTTATGCTCAGGCCTTCTTGTCCCACACCAGGTCCAGCTCCTGGTTTTCCTAGCAAACAGCAATCCTCTTTGAGTTTTATGTAAATACAGTGTTACCTGAATGTCCTCTTGGTGCTGGAATCAACTGTCATCTGAAATCTGTTCCAAAGCACCACTCTGGTTCAAAACAATTATTTAACTTGGCTGTGTCCATTAGGGCAAGCTATTTGCAACCTGGGCACTGTATATGTATACAGGAGAGGGGCTGGGTGTTTAAATACAGTTGCAATTAATTCTTCACCACCACAACAGATATTTAAAATTATTAAGAGGATTTTTGTATGTTTGGTTTTTTTCAGGCTTGTTTCAGAGATTTACATACTGAACCAGTCTTTCTAATAATTTAATAATGAGCTGTATCCTCCACATTTTTCATCTTGTTACTCTGTTTTTAAATTTAAAAAAATTTACATAATTTTTCTATTTAGGGAAGAGTAAGTAAGCTCTCAGAGGTGATGCATGTAGCCATGAACAGCTGCTGATGTTTTACATTTTAAAAAGCTTTCCATCAGAAGGAAGCTTCTTTTGATATTTACACACTCAAGGAATGGCTGCAGGGGAAGGTCAGTTGGGCATGCAGGTGTCCCTATTAACTGTTAGTACTCTAGAAATACTAAGGGTCAATAGGTGCCTATTGGCTACTTTAAAACTTCAATGTAGGGAAAAGCTGTGCAGAACGTTTGTGGCTCAGAAAGAGAAATGTGTTGTTGTCACAGCTCCTGATGGAATTCAAAAGTAGTTTTTTCTGCAGTGATAGGTACAGGAATAATTTTCTTTTTGATGTGAGATTTTTGTTTTTCTTCTGACACACGAAGCCAGGGCTCCTCAAGCTCTGCATCAACATGCATAAATGGCTGGAGACTTTGATAAGCTTCCCCTTTGCTGTTCAATAGCAACAGCAGCCAGATTGCACCATTGTTCAAGATAATATCTCTGTAATGTTTTGTGCAGAACTGCTTAGCCTCCCAGCCCTTAGCTCTGCCTTGAGATAAGCTGCTATATAAATTATAGTGGTCATAGTAATTGTGTAAGCCTGTGAGCAAGAATGTGGGAGTTAAGTCAAAAAACAGCCAGTTTGGATGGAAAAGGAAGGTTAGAGGTTATAGCTTTGGATTTGGTTGATGTCATGATGTAACTTTTCTTATCTCATTTGTAAAACAATATGCTTCATGTCCTTTGTTTCGTGACAGTGCAGAAGGAATGATTGATTGCTTCTGTGGTATGCTTGTCACTATTGTTTCTAATTGTCACTTATTTGTGTCTTTGTCCTGTTGCAGGATTTTTTTCGGTCCCCTAATTCAGACTGGATGTATCATGATGATTCTCCTAAGCAGTGCACTTTTCCATCCTGTGTTTAACTAGATGAGATTTGGATTTTTGCCTTTGGCACCCAATGGCACGTTGGAAGTTGTTTTCCGAAGAGAATTAAAAGGGTTCCTCCTGCCCTCACACAACACTTGGCAAAGTCTAAATTCACAAGGCATATTCTCTGCCTCTTGATTATGGGGTGTTCCTGGCTTGTCTGCTTGCTTTATTTTGGCACCATTCTGGCCATACTATGAAATACTCCTCCACAGATCTGTACTGCCCAGAACAGCTCACATGCTGCACAAAGGTGGTTGTGCTCTTCCTGTTTGCTGGACAAAACGTGATGTAACGAGGAAGTGCAGGGGTTTGGTTTTAATCTCTCCATTCAGGGCTTTTTTTACCAGGGACGTAGGCTTGCATGGTAAATTTTTACAAGACCAAGAAGGAGAGGGCCAGGAAAAACAGAAAACGTAGCTATGCTTTTTTTTCTAAAGCACCCGTTGTATAAGTTGTCATGAGGAGATAAAAGCAAAAAAGAGTTACTGGTGGGGGTTTTACCCAAATCTATTTACTGTGCATTTTTACCCAAAAAGGCTATTGAAACAGCTTTTTCTTATGCATTGGTAAACAAGCAGTCATCTGTTCATATATAAAATATGTATAGAGTGTCATTAAAAATAGGAGTCTCCTGTCTAGCCCAGCCATTAATTTATGTACACAGTTCTGGCATTTGACCTGTATTTAGCTTAACACACTGAATTAGACAGAATAAATGCATGGAAATACATTTAGAAAGCACAGTTATTTTAGTAACATTGTTTAAGAACACAATTCTCTGCTTAGTGGAGAAGTTTCTTCCTTTAACAGATGCCCCTGGATCTCTGGCAGTGCCCAAGGCCAGGTTGGAGAGACATGGAGCAACCTACTTTAGTGAAACACATCCCTACCCATAGCAGGGGATTGTAGCTGGGTCCCTTTGAAGCCAGATCGTTCTGGGATTCTGTCACAGTGAACAGGATTTGTTATGAAAGTAGTTAGAGTTTATATAGAAGTTGAAAATCTCAAAACTGTTGCAATAGCAAAAATACAAATTGTAATATGGTTTCAGTAGTAGACATACAGACAGGTAAGAAATCTCTTCACAGCACAGGCAATGTTAAATACAGAGCATTCTGCATGCTCTTGGGTACAAGTACAGTGTGTGGGCTGTGCTCTCATTTCAGATTCACAGGCCTTTGGGAATCCACAGTTCCCTGATTTTGCAGATTTTCTTTTGTTTCCAGGACATCGATTGCAATCTCACTTACTCCAAAATATTTTTGAAACACTTTTTAAAAGCACAAACTGGTGATCATGTAATTTTAGCAGTATAAGCCATCATTGCCTTCTATTGTTTGTGCCTATGAACATGCAGGCAGTAATGTATAATAATCAAAGCTGGTTTTACAAGAGAATTTTTTAATCTATAGCACATGATTCTGCAGGATATTTTCAAATTGTCTGTAGCTGACTCTGTTTTATGAGATTTTTATGAACTCTTTCTAGTATTTTAATTTTCCCAAGCTCTGATCTGTTAGTAACAAGATTTAGGAGGGAGGTCATGAAAGTATTAAATCCTGCATCTAGTGTTCAGATTCTTCTACACTAAAAAATTACCAGAACTGTGATTTTTACATTTATAAGTCTAACTCAAGCTTTGATGTTTAAGAAAACAGGAAGAAAAAGCAAAACAAAACCTAAAAGAAAGTAGACAAAAAAATCCATGAGATGAAAATTAAATTAAAAAAACCTTAATCCAAAGAAACCAACCAAAAGCCCTGAAAAAAAAAAATCTTCCAAGATGGAGCAGGTGGTCTTCTATTACAGAAAAGGAATTTATTCTAATGAGATGCTTCATGGAAGTTCTGTGAGTCTAAAAATACTGTATTAAGCTATTTTAAAGATGATTCATGATTTAATTGCAGTGTTGTCATTTCTTTTATTTAAGAGATTAATAGTCTGCTTTTTCACTCAATAAATCTCAACATAATTTCATTCTACAACTTATTTATGTAAGGACTTGACTAAAACTGTATATTGACTGTCAGAGCATTTGGGGGTGCACTTGGTCATGTGAAACACTCAGTTCAAAGCAGTCCTGAGGAACAAAGAAGCAAAATGGGCAGAGTAATATCTAAGTATAGTCTTGGAAAGGAGGGAGCAGGGGTGCAACCTTCCTGTGCTGAATTTTCAAGGCAGCAGCAAGCAGGGATGTGTGTACTTTCATCACCTGTGGTCTAGCAACAATATATTAAGTTAAAAAAAACCAAAGTACAAATTAGGGAATGAGATGTTTAGATAAATGGATTAGGGTAACTGGGCATGCTCTCAGCAGCAGAGGTAATGTGAGAGCATTGCTGTAAAGCAGAGGTATCAAATAAGAGAATGCTTTGTAACAAAAATTCTCCCTTTGTTACTTTTTTCTTCAAATCTTTGCTTTCCTTTCTTTTTGAAAAAATAAAAAATAAGACTTGTTGAAATCTTTAAGTCTTGCACTGTGGCAGGATGAAGGGCCTGCAGAGAAACCTGGGTTACTTGGGCATGAAGGAAACATGATTGATATTGGGACAGTCCTGGGCTAGAGGCAGAAGGTGCCCAGGTGTGGGTGTGGGTCATGGCCTGGCACCAGGAGGGTCCCTGGAGAGCTGGGGGTGGATGCTGGTGTTGGATATCCCTAGATAAGTTGGGGTGCCACCTGCTGGCACGTTGCTTCAGCCTGTGGCTCCAGTTTTGGTAGCAGCTGGGTGCTGACCTTCAGGTACTGACCTGTCAGGAGAGCCAAGGTNCTCAGCCTGTGGCTCCAGCTTCGGTAGCAGCTGGGTGCTGACCTGTCAGGAGAGCCAAGGTGCCTTGTTGTAAACAGAAACTTCTGAATGTCTGAACCTCGCTCACCCCCACCTGTGTGTGACTGGTAGGTGTATTTACAGAAAAAATCTGAGGGCTGGGAAACGTGGCCCTTGGCTCTGTGAAGTCTGGGTGCCTCAGCAGCAGAGCTTGTATCTGGAATCTCCATCCTTGCTTAGGACAGGAGATCCCAAAGGGCCCTTGCACGGGAGCAGGGATGGGCACTGGAAGCTGCACAGGCACCCTGGGAATGTCAGTGTCACACAGGTCCATATTGTGCAGAGACCATCCTCACTCTCCAGGTGCTCTGTAGTGTTCTACAAGCCTACTCAAAATAGCTTGGGGGATGTTTTTCCCAGTTTCAGTGATGAGGATTAACAGATATTCTTTGCAGATGTGATAAAGCTCTGCGAGTTACTGAATAGGGATTTTTATTTGTGCCAGCAATATCTCCCCCAAATAGTTCTTAAGGTGTATTTAAATTGTACTTACTGGAAGTCAGGTAGTTGCCACAGTAAGTATTTGGACAGTGTGTACATTTTCCTGCCTTACCATGGACGTTGGTACTGCATTACCATAATAAAAATTACATAACATTTGGGATCTATTTGCCTTCAATTTAATGTCCTAAAGCTGAAGATGCAAGGTTTCCAAACTCTGTAGCTTTCCTGAGACCTTGCAAGGGTTGTGCTTTTTTAAAGACTGTGCTGGACCAACTTCTTATTTTAATTCAAGTTTTCTTTTTTAATTCAAGCAATGACTGAACACCTCACAGGGAGACAAAAGCCAGTGCAGGTTTATAACATCTGAAGATAGTTTCCCTTAACAGTTGATTGTCTGGATTTTTTGATGTGCTGTCCATACAGAGTCACTACTGCTAATTGCCAACAGCACCTATTAGCTTGCTGGGCTCCAGAGCCATTTGTGCAGGAAGCTGAGTGGGAGCTGCTTGTAGGCACAAGGAGAAGCCTTTGCACTGTCAGCCAGAACAGCTCTGATCTTGCATAGTGAAAATATATAAAAATGAGTGATGTAGCAGGAGGTTTCTTGAAGGCAGTGTTTTGCAACTCAGAAAGAGTTTTCTTTGTCTTGCACTCTGCAGGAAACCTGCCCCAGTGGATACAGAGCAAACACGTAACAAGCTATGGCAGGTGGACAAGAAATGAGATTTTCCTGTCTAATAATTTCTTGGCTGCCATTAAAGTTACAGATCTGACTTGACTTGTCATTCTTCTGGCAGAAATGGGCTAGTACAGACAGCTGCAACAACAGGGATCCAGAAAAAGCTTGGTTCAAAGAAAAAATGTCATTTTGGGAAGGGTTAATAGCATATGATTGGCAGTGACCATGTGAACAAAAGTACAGTAGAGCAAGAGGTCTGTCAAATAGGAAGTTGATTTTAGCCTCCTGCTCCTCCAGCCCATCCACCCCAGTGCTTGGGTGGGTGAGGGTGGAGCAAGGGCTGATGAGAGAGTTTCTGTTTGAGCTTGGCTTGCAGCTCCCTTGCTTTCAGAACGGGGTGTAATGTGTCTCTGTTTGAGCAAGGTTTTCCAGGAATGTTCCACTAGTCTCTTCCAGCAGCTGCAGAGTCCCAGGGTGGTGCTGAGAGATGGGTTTTGTGGTTATGCAGATCTGTTGTCCTTTAATGCCACTGGCTGCAGCCAAGCCTCTTGGTGACCGAGGGCCTTAGAGTGCACAAGGCTGTTCAACAGGCACGTTGCACTCATGCTGTGGGTCTGGGACTTGGTGCTTTGTCACTGTTTTGTGTAGTTAAAGATGTGCTGTTAATGCAGCATGCACATCTGCCTCGGTGTTTGTAAGCTATATAGAAAGACATTTGTTCAAATTATGGGAAGAGGTGGGGTGGCTTCTTGGGAAACCCAGTTCAGAAGCACAGCGTCTGATGTGCTGCTCCTGCATTTCTTTGGAAAACAAAATGAGCTTGCAGATTTTAATCAGCATGTTTGAGCTAGTGCCCATGTCACAGAAACTGTAGCTCCTACGGGAAGAGATAAGGTTCTGGTAAACAGGATGATTCAGGCAGGTACTGCTGCAGTGCTGATGTCTGCAGAAAGCTGCCCCTGTCCAACTCCATGAGAACACTTAATATCTTTAAAATGAAGGCACAGCTAGTGAAAACTTAGATGTAGTCTCAGACTCCTGATTCTTTCTAAGTAATGTTATTCTTTATTTAACTGCCTTTGACTTGTAGCTCTTTAAAATGTTTTGAAACTTTTGGTATGTTTTTGAAGGTTACTTTGGTACCTGAAGTGTTTACATATGTAATCTTTGGGTTTCTGTGTTGTATACTGTACTTCTTTCATGTGTGGGATAAAAAAACCCAGCAAAAACTAAGTGGAGAAAAATTATTGTTCTTGTGAAACCAAAATCACAGTTGTCAGATGTAGTTTTAGAATAACTCATCTCTGTATGGCCTTCTTTATTTCATAGATGTGGAGGCCTCAGTTTCTCCAAATATCATAGCAGTGTGAAGTGTCTCTGCTACTGAGTTCAAACATTTAGATCTGCAGCTCTTTATTTTTTTTGGATTATTGAGAACTGTTTACTGCCCCTTGAGTTTGTGGTTGGTGACTGAAAATCAATTTCTGCACTCTATGATTTAAGTTCCTTGAGGACTGAGTTTAATTACTTCTATCTTTTTGTCAAAATAAAAGCTATTTGAGACTGTTCTTCCCAGCTGCTTTACAAAGCAGGAGGTGGGGATCTGTGTAATCATAGTGGATTTATTGTTGTTTGGACGAAGGAGAGACATTCTGGGGTGATGGGCTGTAATGAAAACAGGGAATTCTGTTTTCTTTACTTAATGCTGCTGTACCATTCCTTTTTATTGCTGTTGTTTCACTGTTGTGGACTTTTTTGGTTGGCTTCAGTGAGAATAATGCCCCAGAGGAGGGATGAGGAGCAGGCACCCCAGTGTGCCCTGGCTCTTTCAGTGGGATCCTCTCTGTTTACAGCAGGGAAGGGAGGGCAGGGCTGTGGATGGGGCGGATGCCGCAGGGATGGGTGGTCTGAACAAGTGCCAAGCACCGAGTTCCTGCCAGAGACAACTGCCTGCTTGATAACACCATTATTTCTGCAAATAAAAATCGTCTGCACTCTCATAAACAGATTGTACTTGGGCCTTGCTGCCTCGCACATTGCTGCTATGGAAATATTTCAGTGTGAGAGAAAACGTGTCTATATGGGAAGCAGTTTTGAATTAAGTTCTTAAGCTTGTACAATTCCTGATATGGACAAAACTGTGCCCGTGTGGGTTGCCTCCCTTTCAGATGGGAGCTGAAGTACTGCTGTTGATGCTGGAATCAGCTTTTGCTTGGCTGCTGCTATTTCTTTAGTGCAGCCTCGTTTGTGCTGACAGTTGCAGGTGTGTCTAAAGGAGCTGGGCCTTGGTGGTCACATACAGTAATTCTTACTGTTTTGCTCTTGAGCTAAATGGTTTTATAGTTTTAAGAACTCAAAATAATGGCATTGAAATGTTTGCTTTGTTCTCTTACTGATTTCACATCTGCAGTAACACAGATAGGAGTCTGATAGATTCAGGTCTCAGCTGTGATTTGCTAGGCCTTATAGAAGAGTTCTCTGTAATGGATCCATCGCTTTTTGCCACCACTGGGATGTCTCTAGCCCAAGAAAGCTGTTATTACAAAAGCATGGGCTGAAGGGAGAGTTTTGGAGGCACTACAGTTCAGTGCTGGGCACTGCAAGAAGCTTAAAAACTGTGAGGGCTAAATGTTTTGTGGCCTGTCTGTGAGGTGTCTCTTGCTCTGCAGAAATACTGGTGGTTCAAAATACATAGGGAGCTCCCTCCTTGCCTCTTTCAGGTGTACCACGTGTCTTCAGACAGCTATGAGACTCAAAACCAGCACTACGGAAGGAGGTTGACCAAGGAAACAGTGAAGGATGGTAAGTAAGGGAATTGGGGGGTCAGAACTTGCTGGGCTTGGATTTTTTCATTTAAATACTTACTTATAGAACTTTATGGAAAAAGTAGTCTGGGTGTTCCTGTTTGGAAAGTCCTCTTTTGTCCTCATGTCAGTTGGGTCTTTGGCTGTTCCCTGCAGTATTTGAGCTGCCTGTCATCTGAAATTAAGTAACAGCACTGTAACAGCAGTGCAGACTCTAGGAATTTCCTCCTCATGTCTCTTACTACTAAAAAGGGGGAGAGAATTCTAGAATTCCACTTCTTTGCAGCTTTGAAACTATAATGAAATAGAAATATTTTTAAAGTATTGCATATTTTTATTATAAATACATTTTTTGTCTCTAGTTGTCTTCTGTGAATATCCAAGTGTATTTTCTATTAGAAAGCTATTACAAAAGCATCTTTCACATTTTAGCCCTTTATCAGTTGAAGTGAATCCACACGTTGCTCTACATTAACAGTTAATAAAAATGCTGCCATCATGGGGCTGTTTGGTGATAGTCATTGCAAACTAGTTATTAGTTGTCACCTGCTCATCTGTCTCCCAGAAAGGGACAGAAGGTGCACACACAGACACACTCATAATAACCAGCTGCTTGAACCTCTTTCTGCATGGAGAATTTAATGGGTCCCTGCCCAAAATTGTCCAGACACTTGTTCAGCTGACCTGGGAGCAGGAACCATGTTTATTTACTGTGTGCTTGATACATTTCCTTTTACTTACAACCCAAACCCAAGCTGTAGTATTACACACCAGGTGACCGAGGGTCTGAGAGTTCTTAGGGTCACTTTGGGTTTAGTTATAATTGCCTGAACAGAAACTACCTGAATGGTGTCTGTTCCTTCAAATAAGAACTATTCTCATCCCAAAAGAAAAAAAAAAAAAATGTTTTCTGTTCAGAAGTGAAAATAATCCCAGTATGTGTGTATTTTTTGCAGGCATCTCGAAGTTTTTCCACAGTGGGTACTGCTTGAGGAAAGATGTGGTAGCTGCCAGCATTCAGAAGGTTGAAAAGATTTTGGAGTGGTTTGAGGGCCAGACACAACTCAACTTCTACGCGAGCTCGTTGCTGTTTGTCTATGAAGGTTCGTGTCAGGCAACAACTGTGCGGTTGAGTGATGTCACCTTGGCAGAGAAGAGAAGAGTACCCAAGGGCCTGTTATCAGGTGGAGATGTATTGGAGTATAACAATAATATCCACGTAATAAATTCTACAGAGAATGGGAAAATCGAAGCCTCTGTGGGTAAAGGCTTGTCTAAATTCTACGCACTTCACAAAAAGGCGTGCTCCAAGAGGCACCACAGTCAGCTCTCACTAAAAGTTGAAAACTCAGAGCAAGACAATGTGTGGAAAACCAGCACATGCATTACGCAGGAGCACCTCAATGGAAATGTTCTACCCCAACTGGAAAAAGTTTTCTATCACATGCCAGCAGAGACCAAGGAAAGCGCAAATGTCGAGGTCCGAATGATCGATTTTGCTCATGTGTTTCCTAGCAACACAAAGGATGAGGGCTATATTTATGGTCTGAAGAATCTAATCACAGTACTGCAAAATATTTTGGATAACTAAATTCTTTGCTATGTTTTTTATTGGGGGCCAATGATAAAGAGCAACAACGTGAAGAATTTCTGCACTTGTAATGCTGTATAACTGGGTTTGTATTGTTCTATATTTTATTTGTCTTTGTACTTTTGGTAGAAGGGTTTAACTTTTTATAATTTCACTCAGGAAAAATATTGATAGTTAATGAGGAAGTGTGAAAGGATGAAGATACTTGAGATAAAGCAGGATACGTAAATTAAGAGAATGAAATGTATGTGGTTGGCTTAAGTCCAAGGACTACCAGAAGCAAGGGTTATGTTAGTTCCTCTAATGACTTTAGCATAGATGACATTTTTTCCCATTTTAGCCTTGACACTGAGCCGCATCTCCATTAAGAGGTATTTAGAAAATAGACTGAAAGTTGAAAGGTGCAGGATTGATGTCCTCAGTACTGCCCTTGTGTTTACTGTATTTGAATAACTGGAGTAACTCTGCTTGGAGAGAAATCCCATTCTGAGTCAGCAGTCTCACCTGAAGCCAGTGCATCCCAAAGTGCTTTTCCATGTCACAGGACAATATTGTTGTTCCTTCAGCCCTTCCCCCTTTGTGGATGTCTGTAGCTGATGTTCACCAGAGATGAGCTACCATGTAATTTATGTTGAGGTGCTAAGAAAATGCTGGAGTACAATACCGTAACAGGCTTAAACTGCACAACTTCTAGAGAAATTGTTCCTAAGAGCAAGTGAAAGAAGGCAAATGCAAGATGTTCCAGGAACTAATTTGGTTTAGGAGATTGTCAGTCTGTTAATGGAGTGTCTGATGCTGTGATTAAAGAAAATGTCTCACTCTGTTGTTCTCGTGGCCCTTCTCCAACAACATTGATTTCAAAAGCAGACTAGTAGAATGGAGAAACAAGTGTTTTGGGTGAGTGTACAGAGCTCTGCTGGCTGTAAGCCACTGGCATTTTTGCAGTGAGTGTTTGATGCTTCAGCTGCTGGGGAGCGTACTGGAACCACAAGCAGTGCAGGCAGAGGAGCCTCTGGCGAGATCGTTCAGCCTTGGAGCCACTGGCTGTGCCACTGCTGTGCACATCCTGGGCTGCAGACACTGCAGGTTTCTTTGGGTTTTCTTTAAGATCACAGGCAAACTGTGTAATTCGAAATCCCATTTCCTTCCTTTTCACAAGAAGAATTAACTTTTGTATGGAACGCTTGAGATCAGGATGATGCATCCAGAGCAATCTTGGTGTGTCTCTTCTGTGTAGGTGGCTGTGCTGCCATGAGTATTACAGTGAGCTGTATGAAAAGGGGGACCAGAGGAGTCTTGCCATCCCTAGAGCAAGATTTTAATGCTTAAAGCATTTCCAGGATGAAAATGTTTTAGAATGGATTTGGTCATTGGAAACATGCATCTTTTTCATGTGGACTTGGTGACCCTGTGGCCTTGCTGCTCTCTCTGTATGATGTTCTGCACTATGCATTCAGCTGTGTACACATCTTGAGAAGTTCTTCATTGGACATCTGTTTTCTACATGACTAAGAGATTCATACTTTTTCAAGCAAATATGCTGTTTTAAATAAAGCTGAATTTTTATCTCTATTTGAGAAATTGGGTTAATTGGGAGAAACAGGGTATTACTGTATGTAGAATTACATGGTTTAAACTTTAGAGCTCATATTGGCCAATACATTCAAGACTGAAATCAACCTTTTAGTAACATGATGTTTTAGAGAAATAAAAAAAGGAGCTTGCAGGAAGGGTGAGACCAGTGTGTTGAAAATTTTATGTGAAATACAGTGAAGTCTGAGGGGAAAAGTACCAGGAAGAGAGGGACTTGTTTTCCTACCTGGTATTTCTCTTGCACCTTATAGTTAATATATTCCCAACTCTCTGTGAATTAATTTAAGCCATATTCTAGAAAGAGTTTGTGGTTTTGTTTGCTTTGTCACTGGTTTCTCTGTTATGATTTTGTTGTTCTATCCCGTAAATAGTCAACACTAGAGTAGTCCAGACTGGTAGTGGCCTTGTATGATAAAGTTACAAGGTTTTATAGGAAAACATGGGCAAAAACATTGAAACAGCATCATTTTTGTCCTCTGTGATTCATCTCTTCTGGATTTTAATCCGTTTTGTACCAGAGAAAAGAGGCATTTTCCTCAAGTCAGTTATTGGAAAATGATTAGTATGCACTTAGTACCATGCACTCTCCTGTCTCTGCTCTAAGATCCATGTCCTTGGTGTTTGAATGCTCTTTAAGTATTGATTGTTTCGTTGGCTATGGCAGTATTTGTAACACGCCTGGAATATTGTCAACCTGTCAGAATATTTTGAATAAAAAAATTTTATCATGGTTTTTGTACCAGTAGTTATTATGAATGTATTTCTGATAATTTAAAATGTAGCTTGAGAAATAACAGTATTTTTCATTGGGAATTGTGCAAATAAAGCTTGCCATGGAGATATGTGGGCATAGTACCAGCTGTGAGTTTGAGCCTGCAGAGGTCTTATGTTGACACTGTTCTTGCAGATTTTAGACTCAGTGTGTCTGATATCTTGTGTCTGAGCCAGTTGTTTCCAGTTACAGTAGGAAATGTATCGACAGAATTCACTGAATACATAATTAATCAGAAGGTGAAGAGGGAGGCAGTGGGTCACTGAACTGATGTACTCTCCATGATTGAGCTCCCTCCCACTCAGCAATGCCCCTTTTGTTCTCTGGACAAAGTGGACAGGACAGGCAACCATTGCATGGAAATCTTGACAGGAATGGTTACAAGGCCTGGAGGTGTTTATGTCCCAGGAAACAGTGGGTTGCTGCCCCAGGCTAGAGTGGTGTAGCTTGGAAACTGGGGATTTGAAGCAATAAGAGTTGGGTTTGGCAGATCCGACTCTCAAAAAGGAAGAACTCACACAGCATTGGCACTCATGGACTCTGAGAATGTAGGCTCCTGAAGCCTTTCCAGCCTAGGTGATGTGAGAACTGTGCTTAGACTTACCTAAGGAGAACTGGAGTCCTATAAAGTTTTATGAAGAGCATTTACAAATGTATTTTTGAATATGGGTGAAATTTGTTGCATAAATTGCATTGGAAGATACTATACCACTATGAAATACTTAAAATAATTTAATCAATTTGTTTTATGAACTGAACTGGAGACTTGACTTGTAGTTGTGATTCTGATAAAACTTGTACTGTTTCATTTTTTTCTACTGTAATGCATAACCAGAGCGTTCTTTTCCATAATCTCATGTGGAGTTTCATGGAGAACATTTAATCTACTGAGTAGATTAGGAAATCACTCTTTTCCATTCATGTGATTAACAGAGTGCTTATGTTCTCTAAAATATTTCAGTGCATGTAATATTGCAAGTAGTGTTAACGTTGTACAAATCTAGAACCCCAGTAAAACTTCCTCACCTGCAGAGAGCTCCTGATCCGAGTCTGGGTTGTGCAGAGTTTCAGATGGGCCTTCTCAGGTGTAACAATCTATGGTTAGGGCTGAGACTAAGACCAGGTTAGGACTAGGGCTAGGACTACAGGTAGGGCTAATGTTAGGGTTAGGGCTAGAGTTAGGGTTAGGGTTTGGGCTACGGCTGCAGCTATGGTTAGGGCTAAGACTAAGACCAGGTTAGGACTAGGGCTAGGTCTGGGCTTAGGGTAAGGGCTAGGGTTAGGTTAGGATTAGCATTAGGTTTATGTTTAGGGTTATGTTTCGGGCTAGGGCAGGCAGAAACCTGTTCCTGCCTATGGGGAGCTGGAATACAAAGGGGGGCACTTTTCTCTGGGAAACAAATCTCATCCCCCCAGGTTCCTGATGGCAGTTTGCAGGAGGCATTTAACACTCCAAAGGCAGTACCAGCAGCTCCATCCCATTATTGCTGTGTAAATATATGTATATTATATATGTACATATATAATACCAGATACCCCACCATGGGCAGGGACACCTT